>JABJVR010000106.1:5601605-5614348 GCA_025773905.1 Chitala chitala | reverse complement strand
TGTGCAGCGCTGTGTTGTCACAGTGTTCATTAACATTACTGTGCAGCGCTGTGTTGTCACAGTGTTCATTAACATTATTGTGCAGCGCTGTGTTCTCACACTTTGCTTATTGATATCGCTGCTACACTGGCAGCAGATGCAGCACGTTGTGGACAGTTTAGAGGACAGTGTACGCAGAGTAGTTTCAGCAACAGACCAAAACAAAAACTATATAAAAGGCATTTCTGCTTTTGTTTGTGGCCTGTGCCATTGTTAAACCCCTGGTGTTTTCTGTTTGTTCATTTTCAATAATTAGTGTCAAGAGGCACAATCTCTGCCATCCCTTTAAAAAAAAAAAAAAAAAAATCTGAAGTCTTGTTAAATGACCTCACGGTGCTTTCAAGGGGGCATGTTCCAGATGACAGGGAAACCTGAATCCAATTTCTTTTGTCTTTGTCTAGCATGTCCTCTGAAGTGCCACTTGCCACATGATTAAAATAACTTGGCTGTACTGGAGAGCAACGTGATATTACAGAAAAAAAAGAACGAACAGAACTCCACACTGTCTTCTCCCCTCAAGCTATGGTTTAATTATTTATTTTTATCTATTTTTAACTAAATATGACATTTTTCCATGAATTGTTATACAAAGAATGTGCGTGGGGGTGATAGTCATGTTTTTAATGACTGGAGTTCGTAAGGGACAGTGGTGAAAGACCTCCTCGTTGTGGTTGGGTGGTCTACCTGCTCTGTGTCTCCGACAGCTCCGTGGGCCAGCAGGGGTCTGTAGTAGATGAGGTGGGGAGTGTTGTTCACCAGAACTGTACGGTCCTCCACCTGCAGGACCTGGATGCCGTGCCTCACTATAGAGGACACACAAAACTGGCACACCTGCCGGTGGCCACGAAAACCACATGCTTTATTTTGTACTGCTTTGTCTATGCATGTTTAAACCCCAGAAACACACATAGGAAACAACCTGAACTGAGCACACTTACTACAGAACCTTGACCGAACACGCTATAACTGGTTGCCTCAACACCTGTGCCTGGTCACCCGAACACCTAGGTGAACACTTGCACACCTGCATCTTTGACAGCTTACCTTCTGTTGCCCTGGAAGCGTTCCCAGCGTGACCTCGGCCTCCACAAAGCCCTCTTCGTCTAGCGTGAGCACGTCGGCGTCCGAGCACTCCTTCCACCGTGGTGACGTGAGCTCGTGCACCAGTTTGATGGCAGTGGACTTGTGCACTGTGTTTGTGTCCGCCCAGTAGATGCCGATCTGGAAGGCTTCCTTTAGAGGATACAGGCTTTGGTGATTAACAGCACACTCTGCTGTGCGCTCAACTGTGGATAAGCACGGACGATGAGGCGTAAAAGTCCTGACCCACTGATTGCATTTGTCGGTTTGACATCCACAGTAGTCAGGGGACCCTGGAGGCCCGTGACACAAGGGCTCCCCCGTATCTGGATGAGCACCAGTGGGCACAGAGCAGTCAGACACTTGCCATTAGAAATCCTCTCTAATAATGAGCTTGAGCAGACAAACAGGGTTGCTATAACAAAAGAACCCTGGGCTCAGTGACAGCCAAACGCCTCTGCGGTGTTGCCCAATAAATTGTCAGCACCATGGAAACGAAGCTGTATTTGTGTCTGTTTCACCGAGGTGCTGTGCTTCTGCCTTCATTCTGAGGCCAGCCTTCCCCTGCCTTTAACGCATTGCGCTCACACTTAGCTCCAGAAAACAGGGCACCAAATGACCAAACCCGTTAACAAGGCCATTAAAAACGAGATGCTGCCAGTATGTTGCCCTGCCAAAAGGATTATATTTACTGGGGGCCATACGCCCACGCATTTGCCTGTCCCACAAAGACACTGGAGGCAGATGTTGGTTCAAAACAAAAGGCGTTTTTCCAGCCGATGTTAAAATACTCAGATACACAAGAGATCTTCCTCTGTGGTCCAAAAACAGCCTAACACTGCTTCTCTGTTGGAGGCAACATCTCCAAATGACTGCCAGTCCCCTTTCACTACGTCCAGCACTGCCATCAGTATTCATGCTCACGATATCACCTATTCTGTTTTTCTTTCCTTAAGCTTGCCGGCTGTCTCCACAAACCTAGCCACTAATGCACATCTGAAGCCCTTGTCACTCCGCTTAGTGAAGAAGTGCTGACCTTGAAGTTTGGAGGCACAATGACCTTCCCAGCTGGAATCTGCAGGACTATCCTCTCCCCCTCAAAGAGCCAGAGGTCCCAGTTGGAGTGGTTGGCTAGGAGGGCCCAAGGAAGAAGCTCGATCAGCAGCGTGTTGAGGCCTTGCTTCCAGGCCGACAGCTTCACCTGCATGGGACTGTCCCATTGGGCAACAGGCTCTGGACCAGGCCTGTCACATCACAAGAAAAAAAAAAAAAAACACAGCAGTCATCAAATGTCACACGAAAAGGACATGTTTAGAACCAGCAGAACTGCTTAACATCCGTCACCAGCTACACTGAGTGTTTAGGAGCAGCACAGCTACAGACTGGTGAGCGCACACGGGCGTACGCACACGGGCGCACGCTGCTCAGACCATCAACAATTAAAAGAACAGAAAAAGCAATACAAATGTAGAAAAATATTCCTAACTAACAGTCCTCAAAAGCTGATATTTTCCCATAAGCCAATATGTTGTGGTAGAAAAGCCTGAAAAGACGGCTGGAACTCACGTGGGCCTCACATTACCGCACAAGGTTGTTCGTACAACTCTGCCGTGAAGTTTATTTCAACGGTTCCAAAAAGGTTCAGCTGCACAAAGCGTGAATTCTAACAGCCATTTTCTCCCAAACCACTAACAAAATGTTTTCCTAATGATTACTGAGGTGTTTTCTCCTATGCAAGCCTAGCAGAGGACGACAGAAATAACATTTACGTCTTACACTTCCTGCACCCACATGACATAGTATTGTGATTCTCTAGGCCAAGTACGTGGCTTGGAGAATATGTTAACCTCTGTCAAAACAACATAAGCTACATTAAATGTGATCTGCAAGAGAAATATATACTAATTAAATGGCAAAATGTCTCTACTGTTTGAAATCTGGTCATGCTTAAAGACGCAGATCAGCACTAATAATTCTCTGATGGTATATTTTTCTGGCAGTGATCTGCCTTCCGGGCTCAGCTCAGACTGCCACATACATGGGAAAAGTTGCCTGGCGCTTCGTCATGAAGCAGGGATCACAGGGGGAGAGCATAATGAATGACAGAGAGACTCAGTCCCAAACCACCAGATACCAGCTCCAAAGGGACAGTCTATCAGAGAAGCCTGGCTGTGCAACCACAGAAATTCATATGGCCAACATGCTTGGACTGCGTGTGCTTTGTAACAATGGCTGTCAGAGTGCGCTCGTTTCAATCTGCCTGTGTGTGTGTGTGTGTGTGTGTGTCCTTTGCTTTGGTAATTATTCTTTTTTCTAACAAATAAAAAAAAAAAAAAAAAAAGCCCTGAACATCTTGATAACACACACACACACACACACACACACACACACACACACACACACATACACATCTTACGGTAAACAGCTGTGCTAAGCTTAAACCAAAAGCAAGGGCCCCCCCATTGTTGCGTGAGAAAGTGGCGTACATCTGATGGGCTGACAGTTTTAAATCTCTGTCCTGGAGAGGCAGTATTGGGGATCTATGCTAATCTTTCCGAGATCTCACTGTAAGCCCTCACATGTCACATCTTAAACTTGAAGATTGCTTTATCTCTCATTTCATTTTATATTCAATTTTGTCCATACAACATCACAGAAAGCTGCTGCTATTTTTTTCATTTAGTTTTAGGCAGCCCTCATTTTGACATAATTTATGTGGATGGACAAGCTACAATGGTCTCCTTAGTCTTTGATTAAGCAAATTGTGTTTTCCATTCTCTGCCTCAGACACTAAGTCCACAGTTCTGCAGGGGGGAAGGTTACTGCGGGAAGATGAGAAGAAACACAGGCTTCAGACAGCTTCAGCTCTCTACTGTGTGCCTTTACGCTTCCGATGAGTGCTCAAAAACTGCTCGTTTTCATTTGTTTGGAGGAGCAGTGATACGTTACTGAAACTTAGCAAGTGGGATATGTGTATTTCTTCCTCCTAAAACGGCCAGCATGTGTCTGCACGTAACTGATGGTTAGACAGACCACAAGCTGCTAAGCTTATTTGGAAAACAAACTCCACAAGGCACTGTCGCAGTAACATGATGCTGACACGATCACCATGAAACAGATTAGAAAGTAGCAAGATGCCTTCTAGAACCTCAGTCTTACTCCGCCAGGGGACCTAGAGCTATGACTACGTGCTTCGTGTCATCGATGGTGCACATGTGAGGGCTGAGAGCTGACCAAAACGAGCTTGTTTCAGTGTTGCCAGCCAAACAGGATGTTTTCCTCCTTGTTTTCCTTTTGTTTGCACAGGGTCCCCTCCGTTACCAGGGCTTTGCAAGCACCGCTCAGCGAGGGACAGCTGATCACCAGATGCAAGTGTCAACGATGATGATACTACTGCCCGGTTGTTTTGCTGTCGGATGTTGTGGCGGGGTCTGGGAGCCAAGTGCAGCAGCAATCACAATAAACGGGATGCAGACCCCATGCTACAGTCGGTGGTGGGGGGGGCACTTAAATGGCCGGCTTGGATCCACTTTCACAGCCTGAATATGACACCTTTGTAACTCAGACACAGCAAGCAGCACAGCAACATATGATGCTCAGCAGTGACAATGTCGAAAACAATGATCCTGAAAGGGGCCCGTAAGTAAGTGCGGCGTAGGAGTTTTCCAGCAAATATCTATAATCCAAAGAAGTAAACATTTGTCATTAGATTTTCCACTTACTTGCATTTCCTTCTAGTGTACTGTGCTGGGCATGGAGTCTGGCTAACCTAAAAGTCCTTTAATAACCCGGTTGCTGCTCTGTCAAACTATAGACCAAGTATGCCATTTTTATGCTTGAAGTGTAAGTGAAACCACCATAAATTAAACGCAGCATGACGACTGGTTGGGAAAAAAAACAGAGCGCAACATGACTCATTAGAATGAAGAGAATGCCGATTGGTTAAAATAAAACAGAGACAACGAGAGAGGTCAGATTGAGAGAGGATGTGGGTGGACCTAATAAAAAGGACGAATGTGTGAAAAAAGCCAGCACCTGTCAAAGTCTTTCCTCACATAGGGCCATGGAGGCAGTGCAGAGACCTCAGTCCCATAGAAACTGTGCAGAATGCGCTCTTGGCTCTCTCCCGCAGGGGCCATTTTGACAATCTGTTTGATGAGGGCTGTGGATACAGGCACGGCACACTGGGATGCGTCCTCCTCCTCCCTGTATAGCAACACACAGGTGCACAACATCACAACACTGGAACAGCACACAGAGACAACCAGGTTAACCAAGTTAGACTATTTCATCATATATTGCACAGGTGACACCAAACCATCCTTGCCTTTAAAACCGATTATGCTGATCAGCGCAACAAAATAAAATGCAATTTGATCAATCATAATAATAATCATAATAATAAATATATTAAAAAAAAAAAGAAGCATGACATGTCCTGGTGATGATCTCATGTTCTGAAAACACAATACCAAAACATCAACTAAGAGGAAAAAAGACTTTTTATTGTGGATAAAAATCAGTGATGGGCTCTCCGTAGGGATGGATAAATGTCAACCACTAGTCCAGTGTGATGTTTCGTGTGCATGAAATGTCAAGGGACCGGTTCCGCATCTATCTCGCCTTGGACAGGGAAAATAAAGAATAAAGGGAGAAAAAAAATAAATCTTGGCACTTCAAAAGCCCTGGAAAACGCAACAAAGAGTGACAGGATAGTTGGACATTTCGCATCCGTCAGATGTCCTGACGGGACTCTCATGAGCTTCTGACACTTTGTCTGTAGCTCACAGGCAGCCCCTTCGTCCCCATGCGACGACACGGAAGCGGGAAGTGGTGCGACTTCGGCACGACTGCCTGTCCGTCTGCTCCTGCTGACCGCAGCCTTGTCCACCTCCCCTATTAGAAGCCACAGCTATCTGTAATTACAGGAAGGAGAAGACGGGCCGCGGCCAGCGAACGTTTCATTTCAGACTGATCTGGTGGGGCCGGTGGTGGAGGAGGGGCAGATGGGGAAGATAGCTAGTGCTGGGGTAGGGGGTTGAGCTGTGAGCACACAGTAGACTGTGGTCAAAGAAACACAAAGATAAACAAAACAAGACCAGACCATTGTTTTTGCTGTTTGTTTGCCTGAAAGGGAAATATATCTCTCGTCAGGGTAGCGCGGCGGACTCACGAGCATGCCGAGAGTAACAGGCGGCCAGGCCGCACCGCGGGGACAACATGAAAGCAGCTTTGTGAATCCCACGCCTGAGCCTCGACGAAGTGCTGCGTGTTGCAGGCGAGCACTGCGCTGGAGTGTTAACGCCCGCTGGCAAGAAGACCTGTGCAACACCTCTCCACTGAGGCCGGCGGGAAGCCACACGAGCAGACAAACACATGGAAGGGTAGGGAGAGGAACCAGAAAACGAGAACGCTCTCTCTGTTACCATTTTATCTAAATGAGGTGCAATTAAAACCAAACTTGTGATAACGGGAAACACACTTCTGGCAGCGTGTTGGCTGTCCTGGGTGTTTACTTCTAAGCAGTTACTGGTCTGAGTTCTTGTGCCTCATGGGAGGTGGAAAGTGGGGGGGTGACACTAAAACTGTTCTATCCTGGTCAAAATTGATGGTAACCACAAATGGCATATCTGCGAGAATGCTGATGCAGATGTCTGCAATGTATCTTTGGTGATTATCAGTTAATGGTGACGGCATAGACATGCAGCAGCACATTATTATTTTAAATTACCGCACATTTTACTTTTCTATTAAAATGCTTATATAGTTAGCTAACTCCTCCTTTAAATTGCTGAATGACAGCAAAGCATTTCACATGACATGTAAAAGAGTGCAACTATAGTAAGAGCCCTCTCAGTGACTGCACTTACCCTCTTCTGATTAAAATGAATTCATTCACACACCAAAGTACCTGGCTTGGAAGGTGAGGTGGTGGGTGAGGTCAGACTCCACATTGAGCAGGGGTTCCTCCTGGCCCCGTCCAGGGATCAGCTGACTTTCCCTTAGGCCCAGACTCCTTTTCTCAATGTGGATGATAATAGAATCTGGCAGGTGACTCCTCATGACAAAGAGTGGACTGAAAATCACCTAGGGTGAGACACAAGCACGATTATTATAATGCAGTTCGTGAACACTGTCTATAAGATTTCTCCCCCACTAGCAGATGATAATCATACCTTACTATTCATTGGATTGGAATTTGCTTTTCTGGATTGTATTTTTCATATTACTTAAGGTGACTCTTTAACGACATTAAATATTGTCATCAGAACATTACGACAACGTTCTGGCGTTAGCGATGACACTACACGTAGGTGACTCGCAATCATTTTCAGTGATGTCATTTAGGGACACATGGACATGTGACCAGTCAGCCGCTTGACGCTCTGCGGTGGGACAGCACTGAAGCCCCTACGGGCCTCCCTGATCTCCTTGTGGTGATGAGAGACAGCTTACTCCATTCTAGCTCCCCACCACAAATGCTGGGAGCTAACATTACTGTCTGACTGGGCTTACCACATGGAAAACAGACCAATTTCATCCGTCCCCCAGCAGACCTTTACAATAAGAGAGCGGGATGTAATGCTTCCAAGCGTACGTGTTTCACACCACGGAAAGCAATGACACACTCGATTCATTACGCAATGTCACATGGAGCAAACGTATCAAGAGACTCAAGTTGTGAAACCGAGGGCAGTAAAGTACCCCAGAACAACAGTGCGAACTAAGAATACAAAACAACAAGACAATTTTACAGGTTTTTACTCAGACAGTACAGCTTCCACCACCTCCTGCCGAGGACACAGACAACACGGAGCCACTTTTGCCATGAAGACACCACTCACCACCCTCTGTCGCACGTGGGAGTCCAGTTCTACAGTGAGGAGCGTGCACCAAACGTAGAGCAGGGAGCCGTTGGAGCAGGGAACCTGGCAGCGGAACAAAACTGTTTAATTAAAAATAATAATAAAAAAAAAAAACTTCTGTTTTGCCTTAACCACACCACCCAGTTAGAGACCTTTTTCCACTAGTGAGGTTTGCACCATCTTCTTCACAGACAACACTTGTTACAAAGCTGCACTGTCAAACAAATCTGTTTGTCAAAAAATATCTGCAAATTAATAAAGTAACTATGGTAAAAAATAATCTAACTGCTGGATCAGGCACCAATTCTTTTCCCAAGGTAACTACCATAAAAAGTACACACACATTAGTTAAAATAGCATTGGCACACAGTCAAAATAAGAAACCATGGTCTGTCTCAATGTTCAACTACCTGGTCCATGTAAGACATCTTACCATGTTATGTACTCAGTATGAACCACGGCTTTCGTGACTAATAAATTTTCCTCCATGTCTTCAGTACACAAACTTCACACAAAAGCAAGTAAAAGGCTAGCTTAACTGTTAACACTGTATAATGGGGCATTAAAACAACAAAATTTAAAACCTGAAAATTAGTCCTTTTAACATTTTTCTCTTATTCCCTTTCACCCTCACTCCTCATTATGCCGTTGAAAAGCCAGGGCCCATTACAACTCCTGTGATTTATTTGTAGCCCACAGCCCGATATATTAGTGACTAAAACGTAAGGCACAGCGAGCACTGAAACGCTGGCCACTGTTCACACTGCGTCAAGTTACCTCAACTGTCTGCGACTGCAGCGCCAGGTGGCCTGGATGATCATGCACCAAGAGTGTGGGGGCAAACATAGACACGCTTGGCTCGGAAGTATGGCAAGACAAAGGCAGAGACAGAAGAGCATACTAATGCGCTCTCTGGACTTTAGAACCACGTATTAAATTTTTTGAGGAAGACAAGGAGGAAGATCTAAATACTGTACAGCAGGGACACCTAAGAATACTACGTCACTCACGCGGTAATACATGAATCCAGTTGCTCGTCCTCATGCTTCTAGTTCTGTAAACGCACAGCCCCTGCCATTTCTCCCAACCTATTAAATTGAGGTTTCTCTAGCACGTGAAACTTCCTGGAGGTGAGTACTTCTACAGTGCTGCTCCCACCTGAACCACGGAGCTGCTCGAACCCTCGCGGTACTCGAGCTGCACGTCCCGAGACCAGTCCTCGTCTCCGCGCGCCCGCACACACAGCTCTGTCATTTCTGTGTCCTCCAGTACGTAGGAGGGCAGCTTGCGCCCAGCCTCCAGGCAGTCCACGTGCTCCCTCACCACCGTCTGCGAGTCTGGCCCCGTGTAGTGCTGCACCACCCGCAGCTCGATGTCCTGGGACAGGTAGCTGCACATCACCTGCCGTCCGCAGATCACAATCTAGAGGAGCCGGGGGTTAAGGTGGGGTGAAGTGGAACGTGAAAATAGGGCGGAGGGGTATTCCAAAATGAGCACATATGTCAAATCTCAGCAAAGCCACAGCATTTCTGAAGAACTGGTCACTCCCTCATTCACTGTCAATCATTTAAGACACTGAGACCTCAGGCATTGGGATGAATTTTTCGACCACTAAGAAGTCATTGGGGACACCCCATCTGGAGCCAAAAGCCCCAAAAATGGGCAGGGAAGCATCGGCGAGCAGCTAATGTCCCTGGGGGGAGTTCAGCAGCAATCAGGACACGCTTCTCCTACTCATCAAGCCCATCAATCAAACCGTCACATCATGGCGGCCACACACGTGTTTGCTTCAGCACGCTGCCAACACGCACACACGCGCTAACAGGGAGTGCTTGCACATGTCTGCGACTGACTCGGAGTGTTTGCGCGTGTTCCAACAGGGGCGGGGTTCACCACAGGACACCTCTGACAGCAGTGCTCATCTATGACTGTATTTAGCCACTTACCTTACTTTTTTTTGAAAATCCAAAACCAGTAATTCTAGTTAACAAGCCCGCTGTAGCGCATTACGGCGCTGACCAAGCAGAAAATAAAACTGAAAAATTCTGTATCGCGTGTCCATATACCTACTCCTTACACTACAGTACACTGCTTGTAAGCCCTACTTGTCTGTTATAGAACATCGTGTCGATGGTGGCGCAGTCACACAAGTGCACCACATATGTTTGTACTGGTCAATACCATAGCAACATGGAGAACAACTTGAAGGACAGTGTGCTGACGCGTGGAGTGGAGTGGACAGTGACGGACTAAGCAGAACCGCATGCGTTTAACATAAAGTGGCATTATGTGTCACTGCAGCCAACCCCGCAGCCTTCCGGCATGTTGAATTTAATCTGGCCCAAACCCTGTCATTTACACCGATGAGAACAAGATGTACATATTGCACAGAACAGAGGGGAATGCAAAGCACTCTGTTTTGTCTGGGGGCTACAGAGATGTGTGCGACACTTGACAATATTTACATAACAAAGCATCCTTCTGCTTTCGACTGCAATCCCTTTATTTGAAGAGAATGTTTGTGCATCTTGGGCTGTTTAAGCATGACTTTAAAATTTAGTCTGCAAGTGCATAGTTACGTTGGCAGTGGGCAGTGAAAGTGCGCTGTGCACCACCGCGCCTTGAAACGTGAGACAATATGAGTCCTGGCAGAGGTCATGTGACTTGCAGGGAGAGGGCTCATGTAGCATTAACAGGTAAGTAATCTCAGAGCCAATACCAAGGCAAAACTGCTGCCTGGTAACAGTTGAGTGTGTATTAACAGCACACGTGGCCATGGAAAACATGGATGGACCGCTCCTTCTCATTTATTGTGAGCGTGGAAGTGACAGCATCAGGACGCGGGTGACTAAAACAGTTAATTCAATGGAAATGAGCTTCAGAAACACAAAACCTCAAGATGCTGCAACAATGTAAAGTCTGAAGGTTAAAGACTGTTGGAAACATACCTCTGAAAACAGTACTTAACCTGAAGTGCTCTAGTGAATTATACGCAGCTATCAAAACAGGTCAAGTTCAAAACTGGCTCTGATTGGAACATCTGCTCAAAATGAAAATAATTTGAATAGTACAAACATGAACAATCATTACCTTCCACTATAAGCAAGTATTATTAAGTTCTGAAACTACTGACATTAACTATATGGATAGGTAATGTTGACCTTTATGGAGATGTCCCACCTCTGTGTTAAACCCGAACATATACCTGCGTCCACATCAAGCACGAGCGTACCTGCTTCTGCACCCCACTGAGCTGTTGCACCTTGATGATGAGGGAGGCTGTTCTGCCTTTGTACTGGATGGTCCGGAGCAGAGTCCCAACGTTGTCCACGCTGAACGGTTCGGACCAGCGCCAGTTCCCCCAGCCCTCAATGCAGATGTGCAACAGCTGGATGGAAAGAGGGAAACATGTACAGCCACGTGCAAACACACACACACACACACACACACACACACACACACACACACACAGAAATGAACTTTTAGATTTTGTGCTTTTATTTATGCCTGCTCAAATGGCAAATAAACAAGGAGACTTTGTTTAAAGTTTATTTGTCAGAAGAAAAAAAAAAAGTTCCTGTTTACTGATCTGAACTGGGTTTGAAAATACTGTGGTACTGAAGCACTCACAAAAGGGTTGCACACAATAAACTTGTTAGGGGAAGGCAATGGATCTGGAAGCATGTCAGAGACATGTGGCTACACTTGCACCCTATACTTATAAATAAGGTCCAGATTATTACCCAGAAATAAAAAGACAAAACACATACAAAGACAATTTCTGCTTCTATATACCTGTCTACAGAGAGCACTGTTTGGTCAGTCTGGAGCAACAGAGTATGAGAAGTTGAACGCCTTGTGACATGGAGATCGGGCTTCACAAGTATTACCTACGTGTGACAAGACCGTCTGAACAGAGAAGGCAGAGCAGGCAAAAATCAGACCTGCAGTGGGTGTAAAAACCGGCAGAAAAAACACAGCTCTCTGCCAAAATCTCTGGAAAATAAACTGAGGAGCAACTGACAAAAGCACAAGACAAGGATGAAATATTGAAGTTATTATAAAATGATGAACATCTATCCCATCTGCAATACAAAAACAAAATAAAATACGCTCCGGTTGATGCCTGAGTAGTCTATGGTCAAGGGTTGGTCCTATTGTAACTCATGCTTCCCTGCTTTTTGAAGACATATTCCATTACAATAACACGGCTAATCAAAGCCTGAATTCAATTCTTGAGATCATCCTCCGTGCTGTGTTTTCGAAGTGGAAATGACATAATTTCTCAGATCTCCAGTCAGAATTACTCACCGGGAAGTGGCAGAGAGGTCCACGCCCCAGCAAGACAAGCTGAGTGCACCTCAGGCCTGTCTGAGGGCCTGCTTTTCCCATGTCAACAGGGCCCTATTCCTTCATTTTATCATGCCTGCGGCTGCAGCTGCCCTTTAGGAAAACGCCATAATAACTGCTCTTTTCAGACTTCAAATGGCTGCTCTTACTTAGTTCAACTGCCCGCCAAAAAAATGGCGTGACAGTGACAGCTCAGTACCGGACATGTAGTGTGGAGAGGACAAGGGGGGGGGGGGGTAAAAAAATAAACAAAAGGTGAAAAGGAGACGTGCTGCCAACAATGGGACAACAGTACCTGAGAGACAGACAGTACGTCCATGTGCCCGGCTTTCATTCTTCTAGGCCCGGCGGGGGGGGGGGGGGGGGGGGGGGGGGGGGGGGGGGGGGGGGGGGGGGGGGGGGGGGGGG
>JABJVR010000106.1:5544225-5601595 GCA_025773905.1 Chitala chitala | reverse complement strand
ATGTGCCCTGCTTTCATTATTATAGGCCATACACCCCCCCCCCACACACACACACACACACACACACACACACACACACACACACACACACACAGAAAAGAAACAGTGCCATGCCTGCTGCACAGGAACAAATGACAGCAGAAAACCGAACACAACACCTGCACGTCCAAGGAGTACACTTCACTCAGAGATACACAAATAGCACGAGTTCCAACTTTACACACAAATCACGTGACTCAGAGAGATGGACAAACACCACGGACTCTGCCCTTATACATATGATGTGACTCAGAGAAGTACAAATTCCAAGGACTCCATCCTTAGACACATCACATGACTCTCACGGACTCCGTCTTTACGCACATAATATGACTTAGAGCAAGGACCTCTAACACTGGTGCATCTACATGCACCACCAGCACAGAATCAGAGCCACAATATGGGTGCGTTAGAACAAAACACTGGGGATTACGACTACCGTGTTTGAAAATGTCACAAGATAACCGTTAGCACCTGGACAGGGAGGAGAGAGACAGGCGTTTTGGCATGAGTGTTTCACCAGGAAAAAGCGATGTGCTCCCTGTCATTCTTCATATGTAATACACTGAGGCCACAACTGAAACACTGTCTTCACTTTCAAATCCCTCACTACAATTACCACAGCGTGACGTCCACACACTGGGTGACACAAATCTGTACTGAAATCAGATTTAGTCCTTGCTGTCAATATGTGCCAACGCATACTTCAAAGAAAAGCTTCAAAACATTTTAACCATAGCTCTACCTCCCTTAGATTAGAGGGGGTTACAACATGATTACAGTTGGCGTGCTTTACCAGCTAACTTCCAGTATGTTTCCAGGCTCTATCTGCAACTGGAATGAATGTATATCTGGTTGGGAATTATTAGAAACTGGCAGTTAGGGTTAGCACTGGCTCATGAGTTAAGTCATGTGCGATTTCATTTCACCTCTAATGGTGACTTTCCCTGACCCAAACATCTAATTTGACTGTAGAGCAATTTTCTAGCTACCACAGCAACTCCACAAGTTGTGACCATGGTATGGACTAGAAAAAGGAAGAACTACTAAGAAATTAACAGAGATACAATATGTAATGCTCCTGTCAAATCTAAACACAACCTACTGATGCTGTATGTCATTAAAGACACACGTGCCAGGCACACGCGCACACAGACACACAGACACACACACACACACAGTGGCTTCACTACTCGTAGGCACTAAGAGAATAAAAGTAATAATAAAAAAAATTATATTCCATCTTTCCCAATATGACAGTGACAGAGATGACATCCCAGAAAGTGGACAAGCAGGACAAACGATCACACTTGGAGTCAGAAAGGCACCTAATCCCAAATCGAATCAGCCAGAATGAGAGTCGACAATAAACCGAGTGTTTTAGCACAAAACACACTGCTCTCCACAACACTTTAAGGATGCCTGACATTTTCTTGTAAAACCTACTGAACGTCTTAATGGTAAAAACGGCCAAACTGTACGAGTGAGGCTGATCTCGTGGTGAGAGAACTGCTGGTCACATCGGCATCGTGTTGAGCCCTACAATCCGTCAAAGTGTCTCTCAGTGCAAGCGGAACACGAGCAAAACAAAAATGATTTCATTTGTAAGTGTTGACAGAACATAAACGTAAATCATGAGGCTGAATATGGTTAGAGATTTCCTTTTGTCTTGATAAAATCTGTTTACTATTATTAATTTGTTACTTGTGGATTCTTTAAAGCAAAGTGGTAGAACACTGCACTTATACTGTTGTGTACTTAAGGACACAAACCTAGGGTAAGATCATTACTTGTAGTCCTCTTAGGACTTCAACTGCCAGTGGATCCTTAACTAACCTGTTACCCTGTTTAAGCTCACGGTATGCTGGGTTAACTCCTATAAACCCTCAAGAAACAAGTCCACCATCATGCTCATGACTGAGACAGTACATGTCATCACTCAGAGCAAAGACAGACATAAAAAGAAGCCTGTCTATGTTTCTCCCATGAACCATTTGTCCAAAGATAACGCCCAGCCAAACCCGTGATCCGTACCCTCCGCAGGGGAAAAAAAGTATTTCTGCACACTCCAGACGGTATCAGAGAAGTGACAGGCTGCTTATGGACACCACGGCTGCCAAATCAACGTTCTCAGATTTTCAGTGGAATGCCAGACTAACCCGACGTGGTCACTGCACCATTGCAATTATTCCTGGGGTTTGTAGCTAGAAACAGTAAATTGGAAGCATACTGGCTTGCTTCGCATTGTTGTCCAGAGTGGCGCGCTCTGACGTGGGAAACAAAGACCCGTTGTCCATCGGCCGAGCAACGGGAGAACGACGTGCATTTAATGGAAAACAGGTTTGCAGCAAGGGAAAACAAAGGATGGTAAATACCAGGTCCTTCCGAATGAAGCGAGAGCAGTGAAAGGGCAAACACCATACCGTTCACTTCAATGCTAAGGGCTAAGGTTACGAGTCCAATGCAATGGGATATGGTGACTTTTAAATAGCTGTCTGGTTCTTCTATTATTTGGATCACCCTCCCGACAAGAGGAATGGGACATCAAAGAACCAATTTGCAATTTAATGCAGCGGTTTATAGCTGGGAGCAGGTAGAGTGAAGGACTTTTGTGGAATTTAAGGAACAATGGGGACACTGGGCTGGGGGAAGTGGGGGCTCATTTATGACCAAAATTTCCACCGGCTGAACAGACGTTCCAGACATACTGGGGTTGGACTGTCAGAACCAAAGTGCGGCCGGCATTGACGGCAAAACGGACAAGCTGAGCTGCCGCAGGGTTCTGACGGCGGACGGCGGAAACCACATGGAAATAGGAGTCACAGCTACCCCCAGGAGTCTCTCAGAAAGACACATCTGACCATCGGCGACAGCCAAAACAAGAGACAAGAGCCCCTCTTTACTTCCACTTCAAACACTCGTCTTGATGGATTCGAAGCAATGGCCAGCCTTAAGCCTGAAGGTGGAGGACACTGACTTAGCGTCAGGTTCATCACGGACACACTGGTGTTCTTGAACAGTCCTTGAAAACCATACGCTCCAAGATGGCCTGGTATTAGCAAACCATATTGGCCACAACATTAAATGCATATGTCACATTCCATATGCGTAATAAGTGTTCACAATATAACGTGACAGTAACTGCATTCATATCCAATCCATCTCAGTCACACACACAAGGTAAGAAACTCAAGATTCTGCATTCTGTACAAGGTTTGACGAAAATTTGCAAACAGGACAGAAGCAAAAACAAACATGCTGTCCTATAAAGGCCAAAACCAGTTACAGCACCACCAGCAGCTTTTAACAAAATCACATTCAATCAAAACACAACCTGGTACGGAAGGATAGTTTTTCCATGATTTGCACAAACTTAGCAACACCTACCTTTCCCAATAGGATCAACATGCCTACAAAACAGGTGACTCAACTGTGTAAAAGGCAGTACAGAGACCTACAAAGGGAAGAAGCTGAATGCTACATTTTGTCTTCTGCCCTCTGCAACTGTCCAATTCCACATAGGTGCTCTAACAACCTGGTGCAAGATGAATTTGTTGATGTTGATTCTTCCTGCTCCTTTGCTTACATCACACACACACACACACACTCATATATTTGCCCTGCTGACTCAAACATTCCATGAGTACAGAGCTTAATGAACTGAACTGGCCCAGGCAGCAGGTGCTGAAGTATTTATTATGAACAACGGAGCTGGTGGGGGGCCTATCCAGTAAAATGCAGCATGTTAATAGAAATATAAGGATAAGAGAAGTTTAAAAATAGATGAGCTCTTCATCATTTCTCATGTTTATGAGGTAACAAAAGAGGCCTTGCGTCGCTACTTCCCAGCTACGTTCTGATCATTGAATGATGTAGGAGAAAACCGTGGTCCATCATTCAGTTGCTAAAAGGAGCCCACAGGAACCCCAAGGCCCAAGTACTGCTCAGAATAGGCCAATATATTTTCTTAAATAGTTACACACTGGCTTGTCAAGGAATTCACAAGTAAAAACAAACAGACCTTAAAACATAAAATAAAAATAAGATTTATCTTTGCATGTCGGTTTAATTTGAAAGCCCTCTCAAGCATACATTACCCCGCTAACAAAAACATGGACCTCAGAGAAGATTAGCATGCAAAACAAAACGAAAAACAAACACTCCTGCCAAAAATCAAGGAGGACAACAACAAACATATTTAAGCGCTGGAACTCTACAACGGATTCACAACTAAATAAAGAAGGTTTCTGCTGCCAAGTACAAATAATGATGCAAAGGAAGTTTCGTTATCCTAGTGTCAGATTTTAGACCTTGTATTTCAGCAACCGTCACCCCCCCCAACCATTCCGGGAGCAGCAGAACCTGAAGCCATGCCTGGGAGGGTGCCGTATATCTGTTTGCACCCCATGAAAGGAATTAGGAGCAAGTGGGAGGCCCAGATTAATCACTGCTGTCACAGGCAGGAGCCTCAGTGAACCCAAAAGTGCTCACCTTGCACTTGCAAAGACGCAGCAGCTCAGAGCTTTTTCCAGGAGAGTGAGCAGAATGTTACTGAGCACCGCAGGCCGGGGAGAAGCTGTATTAAAAACCTGAAACAGCAGCTGCGTCAGGCCTAACTTACACACTCATTATGGACGGAGAAGTAACCTGCACATGCTCAAAAGTGAGCTAACTGCCACTCTGCAAGCGTGGTCCACACATGTACAAACAGACATCAGCCCATCAGAAAGACTGCAGGAAAAGGAGGAAGAGGAGGCCTTCACGAACAACCAATTCATCTGGCATCTCAGCAGCATCCCTGTCCAAAAACGCTGTGCAATTATGCTAATGAAAACATGTCCATTAATAAGTCTTGCCTGGACACGTGCGTAGCCTCTCGATGAGTAGTTCAGCACAGGAATCTAAACATAATCAGTGTGGAGGAGGTGAGCGGCTAATTGTCAAGACCTCATATCTAACCTTTAAGGTCTGCTTGTCAGCAAGACAATGAGAGGCGCCTGCAGCCTGTGATTATTGTGTACTTGGTCTTGTCACGGTCTGTTCTCATTACCTGTGAGTAACAGGCCTGCTGTTGGTTCACAATCCCCTTGAAGATCGCTGCTTGACTGTGGCATACAGACCACCACTAAGTGAGCCTGAAGGCTGACTGGTGCATTTATTATAAAAGCTCAACAGCATGGCTGCTAAACATGTCTGCTGTTGGGGCAAATTACAATTTATTCCCATTATGAATATTCCTTGAAGGCACTTAAATGTTCTTCCAATCCAGAGACTGTTCCCCCTTCCTAAACCACACAAACCACAGGGACTTCCATCATTCTGTATATCCTGTATGAAGCAGCCAGATATTTCAACCATCTTGACCACATTCCCCACTCCAAAACTCCAATACCATGAAAAAACAAGGGGTGGTGGAACTGAAGGGTGGAGCCAGCATGGAACTGGGGCGGCCCAGGTCCCTGGTGTCTCTGGCAGAGAGGTCATGTGACACACCCCTGCGTTAGCACACATATCACTCTGACACGCAAGGCCCCCAGGGTTGGGGATTTGTGAATAGGCGGGTATCGGGAGGGGTGGTGTCCATCAATCCATCGATGTTAAATTTCTGGTGTGTGAAGGAATGCCACGCCAGCGGTAGGGAAGCTTTAGGTTGATACAGACCAGGCCACAGTGCTGCGGAGAGGGGCGGGACACGTTGCTGACCCGCCTGACCACGCCATGTTCCTGCACTACGTCTCCACCGACCCAACGTTCCCCCTCACGTCCCTGCAGTCCTCACATCAGCACGGCTGGGACAGTCACATCAGAAACAACATCTGAGTAAAGGCGGTGGGTGACTATACCATCGTAATATTTCGCCATCGAGTCTAAGTTTCAACATTAACAGCATCAATCAAACAAACAAACCCTAAAGGTAAATGTGTTTTTTTCTCCATGTCATTACTGCTGATCGAATTGCTGAATATAAGCACAGTTAGTAATCTATCCCACATTGGTAAACCCTTTGTTTCACCCAACACGGCCTGGGAGAGAGTGTTCTGGCAGGGGACGGACTGCCTGTGCCAGGCGGCATCAAGCAACCTCCCACCCCTGTTCCCATGGGTTTCTGTGGGCCTCAAAGGCAGGCAAAGGGATGAGAAGCAGAACAAATCACAAGGCAAGCTTCGCTGAACCTGCACTACAAGTCTCTCTGACTTGTTGAATGGGACACGGGACGCCGGGAACAGGTCAGCACAGAAAGTGGACCATTTTCTCTGATGCAGAGTTACACGACTCTGGCCACTTTACTACTCTGTTTACTAAGACGTTCACTTCTCAGCTAGGACTGTCAGTTGTGCCATCCCCACCCAACACAATCTCCTTCATTCTCTTAGTGCAAAGACAGCAAAAACACTGAGTACTGTGATGTGAAACCTGACATAAAAACAAGAGTGCAGTGCAAGATGAGGCAGTCGGGGACACACTGCACCTTACTGTCCATTCAAAATCACATGTCAGTACATCAGAGAAACACAGCAGGGGAACTACACAGGATTGCCTGTCATGATGACACTTCAAAAGGTCTGTCTGCGCACATCACTTGTCTGCTCAAGTAATACTCAAAAACATTTTACATTATGTCCATTTCTGTCTTCATTTCATCTTGAAAACTGACTAAAAAACCAAAAAAGCAGCACTGGTTTTCAGACTTCACAAGCCTGCCTTTACTGTATATAAAATATTTTAAACACTGCAGCAAACACTGCGATAATTGCTTCCCAATCACAGCATGACAACAACAATTTGATTACAATTCATGATTAATGAGAGCCCAAATGATTTTCCTACTGATTAATTAAAATAGCATAAAATTCCACACACAAAAAGACACACGTTCTCAAGCGAGACGGTCCCAGTAAAAGCAGGACTGAGATCTGAAGCGCCGTGAACATGTGCTTCCAAGCCAGAAACACATCACCCGTCCAACAGCCCGCTCTCTGCCCCTCCCTCATGTGACCCTGAAACCACAATGGGTTAAACACAATTAATCTTCCTTAACAATGCTGTCAGCGTGCTGGCGCACGGGGCATACTGACAAGGCGAGGGACAGCGCCTGATGGTGCGGCGCGGGGCTTGCGCTCTAATTAGAACCACGAGGACGGCGGTTCTCGCCCGGGAGGAGGTGTCGTCTCCGTACCTGCGGGGACCTGTGGGAGCGCCAGCTGTACTGGTGGCTGTGCAGGCTTGCCAGGAGCATGTTCTCATCCGTGTCCACCTGCCCGAAGCGGAGAATCTCGTGCGTGTCGTTGCAGATCACATAGTGGCTGAAGACCAGCTCCTCAGCACTGGCGTCTTGATTCTGAAAGAGGTAAGGTTGGGGACGTCCGTCAATGATTGTCAGCAGTCCAGTAAGCTCTGCAGCTCTGCCTCTGTGCACTTAACATGTATTTACAAGTATGTGCATGCACATATATAAGCATGCGTTTTGCACGTGTGCATTTCTGCGTGCCTGTGAGCGGCAGTATGTGTACTTTTGGTGTTTTCTTCACAATCATCATCACGGCCACTATCTCTGGCAATCTACATGACAACACTACTAGGGACACTCTGATCCTGCGGAACTGGCTGGGGAGTCTTATGGAGAAAAGACCTCGTGTCAGCAGAAAACCAGCTATATAAACACCCGGCTAAAACAGTGAAAACTCTGAGATAGAGGTGGACTTTATTGATCCACATACATTACACTGCTCTTCACGAACCTTCATCATTTAACACATATTCATATATACAACAACACATATGCACAAAACGAAAGCAATATTTTACATATTGTCTTCATATTGCACTTTACACAGAAAAACCTTTGTGGCACAAAGGATGATAAACGGAGCTCTGTTTTACAGGATCGGGTGTTAACCTGCCATTGCGTATCATTACACAATTTCTGATATCCTGATTGAACAGATGATATTCCTTCTTAAAATCATAATAAAACCCTTAGATAACATTTTACTTTATACTGAGTCTACTGATATGTCTGTCTGTCCAATTTATCTATTTACTTTCTTTATCAATCCTATCTTTATCCATTTTCTTCACATTTCCACCCTAGCCTAAAATGCATTAACAGGTATCTCCACATCAGGACCCTGTCAGTAAACCATTGTCTTGTGAGGCTTCTTGTTCACGAAAACTATGCAATCTAACCTCATCTCCAAAGTGTGGGCTAGAAACATTTAACAGTACAGAGAGAAAATGTAGACTTTCCATCTCACTAGAATGACAACTACCTAACACCAAATGAAAAACACACTGAAATGTACATGTCAATTAACCATTTCATATTAAAGATTTATTTAGTGTTCTTAAGCTTGAAGACCTTAGCATTCTAATAGCTATCAAAATACTCTTCAATTGGTCATTTGAATGAAAAACTCCACGAGCTATGGCAAAACTAATATCTGCCTGTACGTCAGCTTGCATGCAAACTCTCACTCTTAGGCTAAGAAAAATATTGGTTTCAAAGTGCATGCCTTCGCATTGGCGGTGTTCAGGCACACTCTGGATTGCTAAACAGTTCTAAGAGCCAACGAGTGATGCACAGGCCTTTCCAAAAGCATCCAGACGAACGGCCTGTGATGTGCTTTTCCCACAGAAGAGGAGATCCACCACGCCCCACTGCCTACAGAGCCCCGCATGCTGGGCACGCCATCCAAGACCTTTTCAGTCATCAAAATCCCATCAGACCCAGCTCGTATTTAACAGCACAAGAAGGGCGCCAGTAACAGGCACTCACAACACAAATCTGGGGGGTGGGAGTGGGGCAAGGAGGGGGAGTCCCACTGCCAGGCACATTCTGGTCCTCAGGACCAGTCAGGATGGAAGGGAAAGTGTACTAAGACACCAACACAGAGACAAACAGAGGCTTTTATCTTTTTTCGTGGGGACAGCTGTGAATGCAGTGCTGACCATTGTACTTTTATTGTGGAATGCAATCTTGGGCCCTGCTTACAAGAATGGTTAGCTTATGGACTTCTCATCATTTTTAAAAGCTCATTACAAATGCCTTTGAAGGTATCCACTTTCAGGATAAAGTTACATGACACACGGATCAAAATTCTTTGTTGTAGAATGTTAATCTTTTCCTCTATTTTATATGTATACATGTAAAAAAAGATATTTGAACAATTCAGGTTTCAGCTTATTAAAAGGAAGTATCACAAAAAATATATATATATTAAATCTGAGCATCACATATAAGGTTACAAGTGTCAGATTTAACACAATGGTACAAAAACAGTGTCTCTCCACAGGCAGCAGTGAGAGTAAAGAGAACACCACCCTCATCCATACCCAGCATCATGGCCTTCTAGCAGCTGGTAATTGTGACCTTTGCTAAAGCATAAATACCCTCATTAAACCAAACCAATTCACATATGCAAAAATAGCAAGATATACAGTCACATCTGACTGCCAGCAATCCGAAATTTTGGTTGCTCTTCATAGATACAAATAGGGAAAAAAAACAATGCCTTCCCTGACTTCGTACATGCTTTGTGAGAAAATGAGGGTGTGTAAAGACTACTACTGTGCTTTGCTGTGGCTTCGAACCCCCCCACCATCACGCTTCTTCCTGGACAAGCGGGATCCTTGTAGTACCCCCTCCTGCACACAGCCTGGCACGGGAATCCAACCGTGTGGCAAACTGGGATTCTGCAGCTGGTGCTTCACGCAGTGCAGAGAGATGTGGGCCGCCCCGCCACATCACAGGGGGGTGGCAGGCTGGCCCTGACACCAGGAAACAAGAAAATTACTGCAACAATTACACAAGTGTGTCCTTCTGTTGCACATGTTAACATTCTCATCCTGTTCCAGTTTCAGTTGAGAAACGTACCCATCACATGCCCAACACTCAGCGTTTCTGTTTAACCGGACATACAAGGTTGACCTCACGACAACAGTACAGAAAAGGTTTAAAACAGCTCTTAACTGAGCTGAAAACAGTTACATCCACCTGTCCAACCACAATCACCGTCAGTAGTTGAAGTGGGCAGCTTTCGCAACATACAATGTTGCACAAAATGGGTGTTTTGCTTAAAAAACACCAAAACCATTTTCATAGAGGATTTTGAAGGGAAAAGGGGAAAAAAATGATTATATCGTGCCTCCCTGGTTGTAAAGCATACGTTATAAAACACCCCACAAATACTGGAAAAATTGTCACAAAAGAAAGGGAAAAAGTAATAATAAAAGAATGGTTTCTGACAGAAATCAGATGTACAAGAATATCTGGTTTACTTCCCTCTCCAGCCATCTGCTGGCAGAGCACTTGATACAACTGGATTGATCAGTCGCAGCTGAGGACATCTGGAGAGACAGACGAAAATTTCCCAACTAGACTGACAAAACAGGCGTTCCCAAAAGAGCAGACGCGCACCCGTACCCCCACCCCGCTCCCTCCAGCACCCACCCAACGGACACCCCCAGAGAGTTAGGAAGGCCTTGCTCAAGCCGCCACATCCAAACCGCTTCAGAACAGGCACAAGAGCGTTGCCTCACAGTGAAGAGACAAAGCGGCCGACCGGATTTACGACGCAAGCGGCGGGATACGACTGGAATAAACAAACCTATAAATTTGCACATCGCGTTTCGACGAGCACACGGGTCCTCGCTTAAGGGAACGATGTTGTCCCCTTACGTACTTATGGATTTGGAATGATCTTATCAATCATGTACACTGGAGGGAGGAAACACCGTAGCGTGACAAAAAACAAAACACTAAAGGGGGCTTGCTGAAGGAAACACACCAGGACATGAGTCAGGCAAGAGTAGTTGCATTGGATGGATGTCTCATTGACAGGAAGTCGAGCTTCTGATTAAAATAAAGCTTACACAGTGTGATCAGTTAAGGATTCGGCATTAATACTTGGTTCTAACGAGACAGCTTCAAAACTAAAAAGTTACAGGTAAACATAACTCATATTGATATCCAACTGATTCCACATTGAAGGTGCTGGAGATAATTTTGAGGCTAATTCCCATCCAGCACATCTTGTTTAATCTGGTGTTCCTTCAAAAGAGCTGACAGCTCTTGTGTAGCCCATCTTTTCACAGTACCAGTCAGCAACATCCAAGTACCACAAAGTGAAGTGTAGCTTAAAAGCTGAATCCTGGACTAAAAATGTGTGAGAACAAATGGGTGCCGAGCTCAGACATCTGCAGACTAACTCTGCATATCTCTCCCCGCTGTGAGCAGTCACAGGGTGCGGCAGCACACGCAGCAGTGAGCGTGTGCACTGGCTCCTACCTGCTGCCAGGCCTGCAGGGCCATGTCCAACGTGTGCACGGTGTACTGGCTCACGCTGATGACGACGGGCTCCACGAAAGCGCTGCCGTTCAGCAGCAGATGCTGGGGGTGGAGCTCGTAGGAGGAGGCAGCCGCCTGGCCGCGCACAGCGAAGGGCCGAACCAGGCTACGCAGTGTCAGGTTGCGGTACTCCAGCAGCCAGCAGTCCAGCTCTGCAGAGAAGTGGAAGTCCTGGCAGCGGTGCGGACCGCTGCGCCACTGACGCAAGTACACTCGTGGCTCCCTCGCAGCCCCAATCAGGTACTCCTGCTCCTGGGGCAGCTTTCTGTCTGGCAGGAAGGGCCGCAAGCGCTGGGCAGGAGCTGAGAAGCAGAGGGAAGAGACGCGGTTCACAAGCCTACAGTGCACCCCAGCAATTTCTACAATGTCCTCTGAAGTGTAGTAGCCAGCACGCAACATCTTTCATGCACACAAACAAGTGGGTACCTGTGCCCAGCTGCTCCAAATGGTGGCACAGGTGCAGCTCCACCTGAGCCAACTGCAGGGACACGCCCACTGAGGGCACAAAACCAGGGGCAAAGCAAGAATCCACACGGGTGCAGGCTGCAAGCACAGTGGGCGACACCAGCTGGTCACAGGGGAGCTGGGAGCCTGACTCGCTGTCTGAGCTGGGGAAAAAACAGGATTGTGGGGGGTCAGGACCTGGAAACGCAGGTTCACACACATCCATCATCTCACACTGCCATCTGCAGTGAAAAACTGCTCTGCTTGCACCTTCAGAAAAGGTGGCTAATTTGTTTTCAAGACTAGACTTATGCTCTGTCAGTTATGAAAGTGGAAAGAAATCAAACCTATTGTGTGTCTGATACATGCATACCCATGCCAGAGATGGGGTGCGCGGATATTGAAATGTTCACAGACTAACTGTTAGTCTGAGAAGATGAAAGCAAATATAGAATACAATAATGTTACTAAGTAGCCATCTGTCCTGTAATTTGTTCCTACTTTAATTCAACACAGAAATTTAACAGAACATATTAATAACAAAAATGCTGACGCAATTCACTCTGAAGATGAGTCTCATATGCTGACAATTTTCATTACCTCCAGCTGGCAGCATCCATATATGAATACATGTATTTAAAAAATTTAAGGGAGATGAAATGAGTACTATAGGCAGGGAATCAACTTTTGATCAAAAAAGACAAATAATTTAAACAATCAAAACATAAAGGAAATGTACTGTTTGTAGTATGATTATAATAAAATGCAGATGTATATTTTGCCTTTTTGCTGGAACTGAGAACCCCCCCCCCACTTCTTTCTTTACATGTTTTCTTATCCCTCCCATTCTGGTCCTCTGGAGCTCTTAAACCCACGCAGAATAAGGGCTTGGCAGCACGATTACACAGAACCAAAAAATGAGCAGGGAGAGGGGGAATCATGGGTGTTCACGGGGGAGGCTGGGCCAGGAAGGCAGTGACCATGCCATTGAAGCCCCCCCAGCCCTTGCACATGTATGTGAAGGTAAGCACAGAGGAAACCTTGAGCTGGCTGACCACTGACATGTGCCCAGTGTGGCTGGGAAATCTCAGCAGAACTCGGAGCTTTCGGGCAGGAGTTGGGTCCAGGCCTGTTCCCCACTCTTGTGGCCCAGATGTGTGCGCTGGGGTGGGCGGGACGCAGTGCAGCCCTTCCGACTCACGAAAACATCCAGATTGCTGTCGACTTCCGCACAGGCCTCACGGTCCTGAGGCAGGGGTGTGCTAACATACCTCTGCTCATCCCCGCCGTCCGGTGTGGTGTTCAGAACGATCCTCCAGAGGTCTGAGGCAACCAAGTCCTTCTGTTCATCCCCGGGGCCAACGCTGGGTAGGGGGAGCTCACAGGCACTGCTCTCTGACAGGCTGAACTCACGGTACGGGACAAAGGTGCGCTGCAGCTCGTCCCAGTACTCCAGACTGCAAGGCACCTACGGGGAAGGGGGGCGGCATGTCATCCCACACGTTCTGTCTGACAGCACAAATCTATCAGTGCTAGACACTATTTCTGGCCTACTAGTTTGGGCAGTGCTTTGCAGACCTTCAGCTCATACATTACAGCTCATAAAATCAAGGCTGAGTTATGACCATCTTCCATCTCAGATAACACTGTCCTTGCTTGCTGGCTGCATTTCCAGATGCCAGTCTAGTGCTACAACATGACTGCGGCAGTAATGCAGCCAGATCAAGCTCCTGTGTCTCAAAGCACGCTCCAGTGACCTTTAAGTAACCGTGTAGAGACCTTAAAACCATTATTTCCTTACTTACGACTTGCATTACTCTCAGCTCACGTCTTGACAGCAACTTCTGCTTCACGTTAATGTTACCTGGTGAAGAATTTTCAGACTGCCACACAGTGCAGAAAAAGTAGCCAGCCGAGCTGACCAATCACAACA
This sequence comes from Chitala chitala, assembly GCA_025773905.1. Taxonomy (NCBI): domain Eukaryota; kingdom Metazoa; phylum Chordata; class Actinopteri; order Osteoglossiformes; family Notopteridae; genus Chitala; species Chitala chitala. The sequence continues at coordinate 5,587,832 of JABJVR010000106.1, read as the reverse complement.
CCTTGCTCTACACAGGGCGGCCAATCATAGGGGCCACAAGAGGTACTCCAGCAAGGCAGGTGAACTCTCAACCTGATTAATCATTGAGTAAGTGGGGGCACTTTTTCTCCATAGCTCATTCGAGAGGGACAGTGCTGAATAGTGGAACAATTAGCTCTAGCCGTATGGTTTTTATCTGAAAAATCACTTATCTTCAGTGTGCTAAATTTATCTCAAATTACACACGCCACATTTAGTAAACTGTGTCACTGATCAAACGCTAACAGGAAATTTCAGCACACCTGTGAGCCAGAAGAGGGCTGTGCGCGTTTCGGCCTTGGATTTGTCCTCGATAAGTGATACTGGCAGCCTGAACTGCGCAGCGCTCCAGATGAAGTGGCAGGAAATACACAGTGGAAGCTCTGCACTGAATCTCTCCCTGCTTCCTGTTGAGAGCAGCGAATAGATATTCTAACTGCTGATTATTCCACAGCTAAATCGAAGCCACATTTCCACTGTGACATCTGAGAATTACGTACATCAGGAGCTCATTGGTCTTTATTTCTTTTATTTATTTATTTTGTTTACTTCTTGGCTCTGAGAGGCATCAGTCACTTCACTGCAAGGCTGTCATAATCAATGCTTCGAGTCTGCCATATTCCAGAAGCCATGGCCCGTTTCAGAGCCGCTTCTCCATGCATGTATTCATGAAGGCCAAGGGCACCGCAAACGTATTTACCCACTTCGAATTTGGGCCCCCCGCCTGGTGCTGTGGATCACTCACGGCCACACACACACACACACACTGAAGAAGGAAACATGCTGACCTCCAACTGAGCACTCACAGATTTACACACCAAAGCCTCTGTTTTATTTTAAGATTACATAAAAAAAACACATGAAGTTACAGTACTATATTTCAGGGCTGCTAACTTATAGACAGTATGCTGGGTGTTAAACTGTATACACACCATGTACTGTTTTGAAAGTCTCGATACATGTCATAAGGATAAAAATGTCCTAATTAAGGCCATTACTGGAGGACGCAAAGGTGTTTAAGTTCTTATTGTCCATACGGACTGTTAAATATTTAGAGTGCAGTAATGAAATCTAATGCATGAATGCAAGAAAAATGTAAAACAAAAAGAAGTGCATACAGGGCTGAATAAATGAGGCTCAGAACTGTGGACCCATGTCACTGACAACACCAGCTGCACTTTAATTAATGCCACAGTTTTTGTGGTTCACTTCAGGCTACAAGTGGCATGGCAGTCACACACTGCGTAAAGTCAAAGGCAAACCAGCCGGCAGTGTGCCCAACACCACCATCCAGAGGAGGGACATGGGAGACTAAAAAGAAACATGCGGATGACAGAGATGGTCATCAAAGGTGGACTTTCGTGATCTTTGAATTGGTTACAAAATAAAGACTGTCTAACGTACAATCGCCAGCGCAAACAGTTCTGGATGTTTTTGTAATTCGGTGAGTCAGCGGCCCATTGTGGACCGTTTCCCAGGATCCAGGAACACGGGAGACGCAGCGCGGGGTGAGGACACCTGTTTGTGATTCACCAGGCCACACGGCAGAGCAAAGGTGACAATGAGTCAACCCTGTCTCCTCCCACAGGTGCGAACCACCCCCACGACCCGTCTCCTACTGTATTTAAAAACAGCCCTCCAACAATATGCCTCTGACTAAGGGAGCGGTTTGAATTCCCCTTTGAGATACTGGAACCAGTCGTGAAACCACAGCTATTTAAATGCAGGAAATCTTGATTTTATAAAAGTTAATGTGATCTACTCAAGGGATAGCTGGACCGCGCGAGAGCTCGACTCCACGACGAATGCGCCACTTTCAGTTGCGCCAGTGGGCCAGGGATCCAGGCCCAGCTGTGCACCATTCACCTGTGGCCCCTACCTCTCCACTATCCTACTCCCAATGAGGTACTACGTCACAAGCCTCCTGCCCTAAAAACTCAGAGGACGGCCAGAGTAGGCGTCCTCACAAGCTTGTTCTCCTCTAGTGCCGCTGTACGGTAACTCTAGAGCCCTGAGAAACTGCTCACTGGCTCCCCTGTTCCCGGGTTTCATCAGTACTACATGACACTCTCCGGGAATGTGCTATATTGGAGTGTTACAGTTTTACTGCTGCATTTCTACTTGCTGCTGTACTCGCAACCAGCCCGCTCCCCAAAACGATCTCAGAGAATTTAAATAAAACAAGGATTAACTGAGGTCTTTTGAAGTTTGTTATATAAAAAAGAAGCAAATAAAACTGCCCCATTGCAGAGGCTGACATCAATTAAGGACCCTAATGGTGTTGCGTTACAATGGGCTGGCTGATCACAAAAGCCCACATTTAAAGCCTCCTGTATGGGCTGGCTGATGTTTGTGGGAGCGTTTGAGGCAAGAGTTGGAGTGTCCAGGGTCCATAAAGCACCCAGAGCCCAATAATTACTCCTTCTGCATCTGAATCTAAAAACACTGGAATATAGTCATATATCATATTTTTGGTTGGTCATAGGATTTATTATTTTCACTGGTTATATTGTCTAAGTTTAGTGATTTCACATTCTTCACAGTCCTTGTGAATCTCTTGATTTAAACAACAGTGCCAGCTAACAATAAAAAAAAAATTACAAACTCCTCTCTTTCCAAAGATTTTAGCCAGCTGAGACAAATTCGCGTATGGGAGCCTCAGAGGAACGACGTGGAGCTCCACATGTTCACCATCACTGCACGCCGACCCCAGCGCAGTGACTAACATGTCACACACTGCCATGTGCTGCCGCCAGCGAAGGGATGAGCAGAGCCAGACAGCAACACACGGACCCTGAGCACTCTGGGTACTGCTGGCGTCCAGCCGCCCTCCAGTGATCACAGACCCCTCCTGGACGTCTGAGCACCAGCTGCACTCAAACAGCCTGTGCGCAGAGCCAGCGCTCTTCAACCATTCTGTGTATAATTTAGGACAACCCTGTGACCTGATTTTAGTCAGTCCCGTATCTGCAGGTGAATGGGTGACTTGACTTTTACTTAAGTAATTTTATAGTAAAATATCTCACCATATAAGATGTGAAGGTGTGCTGTAAGACTAAAAGGCTTTCACAACTGAATTTCTGGTCTAAAAGAAAATTAATTAAAAAATTTAATTAAAAGACAGGTCTCCAACCCTTGAGACAGGGAAAAAAAAAGCAGTAAAGTATGTGTGCTGACGTCCTGACTATACTTACTCACGCTGGACATTTCAAAGTACTCAGTTTTCTTACTCAGGCAATTCAAGTGTTTTAGCTTTGCATAATGTGGAACCTGCATATTTTGGGTCCTTAAACATTCAGCTACCTGTCCTAGCCTGCTGGAGATGTTTCTGGAACATAAGCTGTAAAGCTCCTCTGACCGGGCCGACAAGAGGGCGTCTCGTGTGGTTTTCCTCAGACTAACAAACAGGGAAGGAAAGGTTACTGGAGCACCATGTGACCTTCGTTTCACCCTGGACAATTCTAAAACCCACATTCTGTCCCTAAAAAAACCTTCCACTATATTTATATTCACTGGTACTGGTGAATGTGATATTTTTTGCTGCTGCTCTCTTTTGTGTGTGTGTGTGTGTGTGTGTGTGTGTGTGTGTGTGTGTGTGTGTGTGTGTGTGTGTGTATATACACACGAGCAATGGACTGACACCAGACTGCTGGGACATTGCAAAATAGCTTCTGGTTTTACAGGTAAAAGAAGAACTGCATGAATATTCACAGGCCTGATTATTCTTGCCTTATTTAACACAAGACCATTTTGCATCCTAAAGTTAGAAAGCGAGGATTTGTTTTGGATCCTCACACAGTGTGGCAAACATGTCTGGAGTATCAACAGTACACTACGATAATGTAGCTGAAATCCTCATACTGCAAGGACAGGGGCTGCGACTGACTCCCTATACAAACCTGCAACACGTCCCCGAGGTCTGCTGTGCTGATATCGGGGTCTTCCGTGGTGTTGAAGGGCACAGGGGTAATTCGAACAAAGGTCAGCACGCGGGGCTCTGGGTATCTCCACAGCATGACCCCTGGGCTGTCGTCTGTCTCGTTGTAGAACACTACTTCATATGTTCCTGGTAGCTTCTGGGATGCTGTGGAAACGGCAGGAAACACGTTGATGGCTGATTTAATTTTTTTTTTTTTACCCTAACATCAAGTTTTCATCAGAATATTGAGACTGAGAGCCTAATTCTCAAAGCAAAATGTCTTTTTCTTTTTTTTTTTTTTTACATTCACCACATTTAAACAAGACGGACTGTATCTAACTGGTGCTCGTAACTCAAGACCTCTGGAAGTCATTGATGTTTATTTGAAAACTTTAGGCTCAGAGATGATGCGTTGGATGTTCTTGCAGGGGAGGGGGAAACGCCACAATGTTCCCCTATTTAAGAAACCTTTTGATTCAAGCTGGTTACTGGTTGCTGTTTTTATTTTATGACTATTATTTATTTATTTTTTTTTGCTTTCTTTGGGCCGATTCCTGCGGCACACTTAAAGGTGCACAGTACGATGTTTTCACAGCAACATGGATTTCCTTTGTAATGTAATGGAGAAATGACGTGCCCCGGTGGCGCTGTTTTCACTTGTGTTCATTTCTCTGGCTGCCGCAAAAAAAAATAAATAAATAAAAGAATGCCAGCTGCACACCCTCCATTTTCCAGGGAAGCCCGGGGTGACATACTGTACCATTTTTCCCACAGTGCCCTCCCCAGTTCGAAACATGTTGCTTACAGATAGTTTTTTCCTACTGAAAAGGCCCCCCTTTTATCTTAGCGAAAACAAACTTATGAAAAACATAACAGGCAGAGAGAACAATGCGGCTAACAAACGTGGAAATCCAGTGACTCTGGGAGAGGTGGTGTTGGTGTAGTAGGGTCGGCGTGGATGTGGGCCAGTCGGTGTGTGACGGTGCTTTTCTCAGGTCGCCACTATACTCTGTGGAGCACCTTTGGCTACTCTTCTCAGAGTGTGGTTATGGCGTCACACGCCTGTACAACTACCTGCTCCAACGGGCCTGTGAAGCCTGCTTGACGTACATAGATGTCATCATGGATGAATCAGTCTTTGGGCAACTCAAAAAAAAGCACCATACTTTTGATAGCATTTAACCAGGTCCACAAAAGTCACAATTACAATTTATATGCTTCAGCTCTGTGTTTCCTTTGTGAATGCAATTTTACCGCTGCATGGAGAGGACAAATCAAACGAGGCTGTGGAGGTAGAGAACTCAAACTGTGCTGGACCAGCTGTGTCTGTGCCTTATTGTTTTCAAAGATGCACACTAAACTGCTATATTCAATAAGCCTTTATGTTAGTAAGTCCTACCTCTCCCCAAAGTAACAATCACCTGTGTCCTGGATGTACTGGAAGAGGCCTGTACGAAGGTCATCCGAGCTGTGCTCAGTCTTGGGGGGGCGAGTTCTGGGAGTAAAGCATTCTGGGTTCTCTGGCTGCCTGCTCAACTCTGGCTCCTCAGTGCTACACCCGTGGAGGTAGTTCTGCAGGTGCTCCATCACCAACAGCAGGCAGTTCAGATGCTCCTGTCCCCAAAAGACCTATTGGGGGCAGAAGAGACCAGATTACTGCGTGCTGCACGGTCAATATTCTCCCATCCTGAGCCACTGAGGGCAAGCAGAGGATGTTGGCTGAGCCAGCTGGAATTCCTGAGTCAAAAACGGTTCCCACAAACCTGTCCCCGGGTCGGCTGTGGCCACACTGAAAAACCTGGAAAATGTGGGGATTTCAGGTCTGAGCTCGAGTGGAAGATTTTCAAGAGGTTTGTGTGCAGGAACTGATTAAAGCACTATGACCAACTGTATTAGCCAAAGGAAATGTACGATTATGTATTAAGTGTTAGCCTTTGATAGATCTTCCCGTTAACGACAGGCAATAAAAGCATCCATGCAACCCATTAAAGGGGTTTGTGCTCATACGAACTAAGTGGGTAGCTTTCAAGTATGCTTTCTACTTCTGACAGTAAACTGGAAATGCGTCAGCAGGAAAACGTACAAGGCGAGGCAGACAGCTTTACCGGGGCACAAAACAAGTCTCATTAGAGAAAGGACAGTGACAGTACAACTAGCGAACTGAGAAATGTAGCTAAGAACATTTATGGAAAGGGGGGTTCTGGTTTCAGACCTGAAGCAGCCCCCCCTTGAGGTCGAGGACTAATTTGGGTGGGCCGGGTTCAGGGCCAGGGCTTCCACTGTGCCGGCACCACTTTGCTTCCAGGTCAGCGCTGCAGCAGAAGGGACCCAAAAGAGTGCGGCTTCGGTCCTTCATGCTTGTCTTCACTAGCACGTCCTGCAGTTCTACTAGGAAGGATGCTGCCTGTGGTGGGTCTGCCAAGCAGAACAACAAAAAGAAATCACCAATCACTGTCATGATGTCACAAATTCCCCTATGCAGACAAACAAAATGGTGGTGGGGCTCATCTCGAAGGGAGATGACAGGGTTTACAGGGATGAGGTTTGGAGGCTGTCAGTGTGGAACACTGAAAATAACCTGGTCCTAAACACCTCAAAAACCAAGGAGCTGATCATTGATTTCTGAAGGGAAAAAACAGATAGTCTACATCAATGGGGACTGTGTCATGAGAGTCCCTGGCTTAGTTCCTCAGGGTACACATACAAGATGAAGAAAATACAACACTGGTGAAGAAGGCACAGCAGAAGCTCGGTTTTCTGAGGATCCTCAGAAAGAACAACCTCACTGAGAAACTGCTGTTGTCCTTCTATCACTGCTTGATGGAAAGTGTGCTGAGCTACTGCATTTCTGCATTGCTCAGCAGCTGCACCTCGGGGAATAAAAAGGCAATCCTGAAGGTCATCTCTGCTGCCCAGAAAATGATTGGCTGCACTCTCCCATGTGTGGAGGACATTTACAGATCCTGCTGCCTTACAGAGCATGCAGCATGCTCAGGGACCCCACACACTGGTCACCATTTGTTTGAACCGCTACCCTCTGGAAGACATTACAGAACTATTACATGACGCACAAAGACTGAAGAACAATTTCTACCCAAAAGCTATAAGTGCACTCAACCATTTATGAACACCTAAATGTCCAACATTGTTATGTTTGTTCGTCATTGAAGAAATCTGCAATATCGTTGTTTGTCTTTATATGTATTTATGGTCCGATTTTGTCCAAATTTTTTATTCTTTCTAAGAGTAGCCACCGAATTTTGTTGTACTTTGTGTGCAATGACAGTAAAAATCTTTGAAACCAAGGGAGACATAACACCTGTTCACAGAAAGCTGGAAATTACGGTGTACTACAGCCACGAAAACACGGGAAAATTCACAGAAAATCCTCAACACTTTAGGGACTCATTAAGGGTTATAAAAAATATCAAAATGTCTTGTCTGGTCTGCTAATTTAAAATTATTTATTTAGATGGGATTAATTATCTAACATAAAATTGAAGACTCCATCTCACAATCTTATTAAAATGCTAATTGAAAATTGCTGCCCCACTTTCTACACAAAGAAAATATTTCATTTATTGTGACCTAACCTCGAACAGTCAAAGTGTTGTGGAGCATTCAGTGAGAACAGACAACCCTCGTTCCAGAAAGTCGCGGGAACAAGAGCCTGTCTTACATTGAGGAGCAGCCACCTCCTGAGAAATTTGGCTGACAGATCATGCAACTCTTGACGGATATCAGCCAGAGCACGCTGACACGGAGGTGCTCCTCTGATGAAGAGGCACAGACCTGTCTCAGAATGAGCCCACAGCACTGTGAGTCACGAGCAACACATCAGGACTAAACTAAGTCAACTCAGCATCAACTGCTTGTTTTTGTCCCTGTGTTTACAATAACCAAGGAGTGGACCACCTTCCCATGATAGATCAGGGCTCACTTTGATGGACTGAAGCCACAGCTACTCTAGGATGACCTAAAACAAAGGAACAACTTATTCAATGCTATGACTAAGTAACACTGTGGAAGCTTTTTTTCCACCTTTTGAAAAATATTTTTCATTTTTAAAACTATAAATTATGTTGGGTGATTTCCTTCCCTGTTCTTCTGGGAGACATACTGCTCTTGGGCTGCAGCCTTTCAACTGTCTCAGATGTTACCCATAATTCTCTGGCCCTCTCAGTTGCTCCACAGAAAGCCATTCCATTAAAGTACATTTTCACTGTGCAAGAAAACACAAATCCCCTACTGGCCTTGGCAAGAGTGGCTTCGCTCAAGGAATCGCACAACCTGGGGAAACCGGCCACATAGCCCAGAAGGAGGAACCTGACGTAGCCAAGATCAAACTGTTCATCAGCTCCATTTGAACAGCCAACCCAGGTAACATGCCCAAAGTTGACCCGTGGCACCAGGAACGTAAATACAATTGCAAACACGGGTGGGCTTGGTGGGGGGGTGAGAATTCTGCAATGCCTCGGCAACCATCCCGACTGCACAGGTTCTGCCAAAGAGGACACGTAATTCCCATGTCGTCTCCGCGCAATGGTGATCCCATTCAATGCAGAGAAGTAGAAACTGTAGTATAAAAACAGACGGTCTGTCATGGAAGCTTATTTTGATTTCTGAATTCCAGCAAATTATCATGTGGTAGAAAAGGGGAATGCTTGAATAAAATTAAAGCTAATTGACTTTGGCCCTGGATTAGTACGTATGCTAAACAAACCTTTAATGCACATCTAAAGTATCATACAATGCCCCCCTCGGCTTTCTCTATGAAGACCCCAATGACAAACATGCGGCACGGGTAAGGCCTCCTGAATTTAACATCCCAATCACTAAATATTTTTGCCACATGGCTGTAATCAAATCTCCTGCCAAAGAACTTTCCTGGTAATCTCAACTGTATTAATTCCTTTTTTTGTTGCAAAGTTCAAAAACATGAACGCCCTTCTTGCCATCAGGCTTGAAGGAATTTGTGATGTGTAACAGACTGGCTCCATGGACATAACCTCTTTTACTGCGACCTGTAGATGAGACAGACACGCAGGCGTCCATCCCTGATCACGCACTTCAAAAGACCAGGGCGTTTATTATTTTATTCCACCACAAACACTACTTAATTTTGCTTTATTGGTGGCCGTGACAGGTTATTTTAGACACAATTTTCTGGAAGACTTAATCCAATTTTATAACCGAGGTCAGCAGTCCCTGGACTCCAGGTGTTTTTATTTTTTCCCCCACCTTAACTGGTTCACCTGGAGTTCAGGTTGGGAGTAGCGGAGGACTGCTGATATGCAACAATGAACTCCTTCCACTCACTTTTAGTGGAAGAATGCATGACAATGGTGTCACCTGCCATTTAAAAAACACTGCCCTTTACAAAAGCCTTACTCACTTTACTTTGTATTTATTAACAGTACTCACTCAAAACTTTGGTGCACTAACTTCACGCTTTTAAACATTTTACACCGTTTTCAGCTCTTAATTGCAGTTTCTCAGGTTAATTACCTTGCTCAAATAAACAGCTCCCCCTCCTACTAAGCTGTATGACAAGTGTTTCTGGGGTTCAAGGCTGGCTCTTTAACCTCTGTGAGCACCAGTGGTACACGTAAAGCAAGGACAAATAAATTGGCTGCTTCAAAAACGGAATTAAACACAGCAGAAGACAGAATGTAAATTACTGGAGAACCACAGTCCTGAATGCTTCTGTATTCTTAAGATAGCCATGTGAGGCACAAGGTTGGAGGTGGGCAGAGAGCCATGAGCAAACACACATGTTCAACCTGAAGGACATGGGCCACAACAGGGGCGCTAAAGATGCCAGCCAGCTAATTTACCCCCTTAATCACATAATTAGTTCCATGATTTTTTAAATCTGTTTTAAAAAATTAAGGCTTATTCATCTTTTTTTGTTTCAGTGCATTTTGTAGCACATTAACAGGCTGCAGGTACTTTGTAGCTAATTTCGGAAATGTCACATTTAAATTTAGCTCGGTTTCGCTAGACAATGCATGGGTGCAAAAACTGAGATAATTAACTGCTAATTGGACGATGTAAACCAGGAAAATGTGCAGCAATGAAAACCAGGAGACACATGGTCCACCAGGATCTGAGCTGGATAGCCCTGGTTTATATCATCTCTGCTAACGTAATCAAACCCCCTAGTTTTCTCGACCACACACGTCTCGTAGACACTTAGCAAACACCTTCACCGGGATGAACACGCCAGCAGAGCTGACACACGATCAAAATTGCCAATTAGCGCAGGCGCTCCCTGACAGCCGTTGCAGATACACGCCGATGTATGCACTCGCTTGCTGTGCTCCGCGATAAAATGTTTATGTTACACTTCTCCATTCTCAAACCGCTTTAAAATGCAATAGGTGAAAACTGCAGGGGAGAGAGGAACTGTGAAAAGTGGAAAAAAAAAACTAAAGGGTAGAAGCAAAGCACACAAAAAGGGTTGGCTTACAGCAGTGGGCTGGGACAAAGGACTATACCATATGGAAAACTCATACAGGCAGGCCCTCTCCTAACTGTCAGGCACCTGTTGTTTCAAAGCAATTGGCCACATTTACTGTGTTTGAAGTCTGTACCTCATTTAAAGAGGGTTTCTCAAGAATATGAAATGGATCCTGGTGACTCAAACCATCTTTACATATGACAACTGCTCGAAGAAAGAGGTATTGAGAATTTCTGCACGTGTGCTGGCGGTGTTTTGTGGGGGTTTGGAGGGGAAGGGCTGCATGTCATGCGCCTCATTGGCCAGCACTCTCCTCATGGCCATTGTCTCCGCTGCTCTGAAGACAAGTCCCCCGTCAGCCGTGTCGTGTCTATGCCGGGCTACGGTTCACAGACGCTAAACTGATCCAGAACACTGCACCATATGCTACTCCTGTTATATTTAAAAAAGTAGCAAATGGAAAGCACTGCAATTTGAAATACATCTTTGGTTAATCACGGAATTCAGCTTGATTTAGTGTGTCGGTTTCACTCTGGCAGGCCTACAGCGAACCCTCATAAATAATTCATATCTCCTTAACGAACTGCAATCAATTAAGAATTCCGACAGTATAACCAAAAGCAGAATTACTATGACATATCACCCTGAAACCTTGTTGACCATGTTCAATACTATCACTTAACAAAATTGCTGAGGGGAAATTATTTCTTTAAAAAGTTGACACTTATGAAATCAACAAAGAGGGTAGTACTGGTATAAGGCCTTTTCCATGTGGAATCTTCAGGAAAGCACCATGATTCAGACTTTATTTGCAACACTTGCCTTCACCATGGTAGGACCCTATTTTAAACTATATGTGCACGCCACAAAGCACCTTCAAAAGGACTCCAAATGTGCAGTGTAATTCAATTCTCAAAGAACAGTTGGCTCTTGCGGGAAGAACGTTTTTAAATGAGTTCCATTTGCTCAAATAACTGGTTAACTAATACTGTTGCCAATGGCAGAATTTCTCTTGTTTTCAAACCAAGTAGCACAGCTGAACAAGAAGAATACAGGTAAATATTGTAACCAAGGCAACAGCTTGTCATCAAGGGAAAAATACAGTGAAGAGAGTCCCCTGGACTACAATCTGGTCTTTCCTCTTGGACAAAAAGCATCCTGATCATCACTACCAAGAGCCTTGGCAAATATCCCCCCTGACCAAATATGCATCCAGGCGTCATACATGTCAGAAACCAGTAGGGTTCATCTATTTTTTTTTTATCCATTCTTCCTCATACTTCATTTGCTAGTAAGCCAAATTTAATTGATTTAAAGAAATATATATCACCCTTTAAGGTGGATTCGACTGACTTGAATCAACAGGAATTCGATACAGGGCAGTGTTTTCATGCAGGAGGGGCGATGCAGACTATGTGAGAAAATGGATTTCAGAGTTAATGGCATCATATTCTCTTTGTTGTATTAGCAGAGTTCTAGAAATGATGCAGTATAAGTAAATCAGTTAGATGACAGTGGTTTGCTCGAGGAAGGGGGTTGGGCTTGATATACTGACACCCAGTAGAGTGTAACGTGGTGTCCTGTTTCAGAGCCATCTTTTCTTCCCTCCTGCATATTTTTTTTGGCTTTCATTGAACTATAAATGCACCTCTACCTTTGGGACTGTCCTGTGGAATTTCTGGAGCCCTACTGCTTTTCATTATCACAAGATCCAGTAACACACTTCACTGTCGACCTAATCCCCTTTTACTCCATCTCTTCACTGGCAGAGGTACTGCCATGGCGACGTATTAAACCTCCCAGATGTTTGCCGGCTGATGAGGTCTTCACCTCTCCGTGGGCTGGCTTCATGCTGCTCCTGACAGGGTGTAAGAAGAAACGTAGCCCTGCACCTCCCGTCCTCCCTAGACCCCTGAGATGTGTGGGGGTAGTAGTTAAGATGGCATCCTTTGTATTTCACCTGTCCTGTGCTAACTCTCACCAAAGCAAATCTATTTCTACTTTGGAACACAGAGAAGAAGACATTTTTTCAATGTTAGGAACAACATGAAGGTCTCTCTTCCTTTTTTCCCCCCAATATATCAACATGCACTTAGAGAACATGCACGCCATACAATATCGTTTCAAAATTTCTGGCTGCTAATGCCCGAAATGTTTGCCCATTTAACACAATGCACTCTGACAAGGTGAATGTTCTAGGAAAGTGACCTTCCTGACACAATTTAAAGCAGGTGTGGAGAGACCTGAGTGACACCTGCGACCACCAATCAGAAACAACGAGATGAATTTACAGGAAAGCACTGGCAGACTGCTCACCTGCAGGTACTCGGATATACCAAGAAGCTTCAACGTCTCCTTCGAGACAGTACAAACACAGATGGCAAATTACAGAAAGAAATTACAAGCAATTAAATCAATAAAAGCACACAACACTTATAAACACCCCCCCACAACCCCTGTATGAGCTCATAATCTAAACCTTTCCTAAAACACCCTGGTGTTCATGATGACAGCATTCGTTTTCCCGAACTTAAATAATTTTTTAATCCTCTCTGGGGGGTGAGGGGAAGGGGGGGTAAGGGTAACCGAAAAAACCAAAGCACCCCCTCCCAGCCCCACGCATATTGCTTCATGCCGAGCTCAGCCCATAACAACAAATGTTTCAGCACTGCTTGCTGCACTGCTGACCTGACTCAAATCTAGGACGGAAGATTTCACTGTAGCTTCACAGACAGCAGCGCCTCTGAATCGGAACTGCCGGACGCTGTGTTTATAGTAAACAAAAGGGGAATGCTTGGTGATAAATCTTCCCCTGACAGCCCTAATGTGAGGAGATCTGTGGCTAAATATAGTCATCCTGAGTCAGGGATTAATCCTCATACTAACACAGCCCCCCTCATACAAGCACAGTCCGCTCTTACTCTCCAGTTTTCCGCTGTTTTGCAAGCCGAGCACTCCAAACTCTGTTTATCGAAGTCAACACATCAAACGGGGATGAAAGAAGCAGAGCTGGTAAAAATCAGCACGGTTCACAACGCCTAGCATTGTCTCATAGTGCAGTTATGTAGATTTGAGTAAACAAGTGCAAATTGTTGAGGTTTTAATTAAAATTTTTTGCCAATCATTTTATCTGAAGTAACCCTGCATAATAACATCTGTAAAACAGATGCACACAATTGCTGGGTTCTGCTATGTACGCACCCCTCTGTACTCATTGTGCTGCAGTCAAATTTAAGCTAACCTCTTGAGGTGGTGGTGGTGGTGATGCGCATAGTCAGGTGACAGTACACTTTCCGCAGCTGCCAGCATGGCCGGTGCATCATGAGAAACTTGCATGTCTTATCTAAGCCACTGTGACCCAGCAAAGGCAGGTCCTCCTTAAACCACAGGTAGTTTACAGCTGCGGTAACCAGGACAACAGATTTATTTCAGCATATAGCAGTATTTGCAAAAAAACAATTTGAAGTCTGTTTAGGATCTTCTGCTTAACATTCTCATCTAAAGCCTTGCAAGACCTGTGATGTTCAGTTCCTTTATCAAGATGCAAGAACTGAACACCCTATTTCCCCTTCCACAGAGAGACACAGCCAAAGATTCTACTCAGAGCTGCTCCTCTATCGTTAATAGACGACGTGTCCACTCTGCTTCCCAGTCAGCACACTAGAGGACAGTGGACTCAGCGAGGACGGGTCATTCCTCCTCGGTTACGTTGTAGTCACGGGCCAGAACTCGTGACAGTGATGCAACACGGACCATTTCCTGTGCTCTGTCAGGAACACTTTGTTGTGGCTTACCGCTGAGACAGTTCCCTCAGAATGAAGCACGAAAGGTCAGAGGACAGGAGTTTGGCCTTCCCAGTTGAGCACAGAGAACACATTCTGGCTTTTCAAGTCACATTATGGTCTTTTAGGCAAAATCGGCAGCCGTTGCTGTGTGTTTCAACTTTAAGTAAAACTTGCAGCGTGGCAGCTAATACGCAAAGCAAGCTGTCCTAATATTACATCAAAAAAACACTGCTTAGCATAGGTGCAGCACACAAGCAGTCAGACGGGTGACTTACCTGTGGGTTTGGGCCCGTTCCTCAGGGTCACGTTGCCGGTCAGTCCAGACACCGACAGTACCAAGCTGGGCCGGGATGGATGGGACTCTGCCTCCAGAACGACCACAATCTGTGCGGTCTGAATGGATGCTCTGTGAAAGGGAACCAAGGCTGCCAGAGCACTCGCCTGGCCGAAGGCATGCTGGGACTCGAGCACAGGGGCACCCTCTGTGGGAACAGTGCTCTTTGCCACGGCAGGCTTTGTGGGGGAGACCTGCAGCACAGCGGGGGCTTTGCCTGGCTCACTGTTGGACTGTGGGAGGATCTTCCTCATGAAGGCCTTTGCCTGCTCCAGCTTGGCTGCTGTAGGGTTGACCTTGAGAGGACGTGACAGCTCCACGTTCACTTCCGCTATTGACAAGAGTAGTGAACCAAAAACAAGAAAAGAAAAGAAAATCACACTCCAAAAATACATGAAAGTACTGTACACATCAATTGTAAAAAAAAAAAAAGCTGCCTGTCCATACAGGCTTAGGTTACTCATATTTTGTGTGAACATGAACTCAGAATTCACAGACAAAGACCCAGTGTAATGAGGATGAGGAAGGATGCGTACACACAGATGGCATGAAAGCTAACCGCTGCGCCGCACAGCAGGAAGAACAGCTCGAAGGCTCAGAACAAAAGGGTATTCTCAAAGCGAACAAAAACAGCAGGCCACGAGGCATGGCCCTGGCCCTCGAGTCAGCCTCCACTCATCTGGTTTCCGGAGAAACGCTCCGCTCCAACGTTCCAGGGGAAGTTGTCCACCTGCTCAACATCACTTTTATTTATGGACTGGGGGGGTGAAGTAGCAGGAGGAGGCGGAGCTCGGGGAATAAGGCAAGCAATAAACACAACCAAACACCACGTTACTGTTATCGAACAATGTTCCGCTTCTCCCTGGTTATGTGCGGAAAATGCTTGACCCCCTTCTTCCTTGTTTTCAGTGCATCGTGCCTGCCAGGATGTGTATCGCTGTGCTGAAGCAGCGGGGTGCTAGCTTGTCAGGCACATTACCAGGCCAGCGATCTGATGCAGGACGACATCGAAACGTGTGGGCCGAAGAGACGAATAGGAATTTAAAGATGTTTACACTGTTAACTTTTACGGGTTTTGGAGAACAGTTCATCTAGCTCCTGAGTCTATGAGACCTTGACCCCACAAAAGTGACGGTTTCTGTATTCAGTGTATTCAACACTACAGACAAGATCCAAGAGCAGATCCAAAATCCTTTATCATTAAATCACTGTCCACTACAACGTTGCGAATGGAATAACTGTTTACGTCAACATCTTAAAAAAATAATTATAATAAACCAAAAAATGTGGAACATCACTCACCTTCTATAACTAGGCTTAAGACGTTTTTCACGGGGAACTGATTCATCAACTGGACGTGCAAGAATGGAATTTCTCCTCATCGAGTTTTCCCCCTTTGTCCTGAGGGAGAAGCGGAAAGCCCCTGCCTGCTCTACACGGTCACTGATACCTCATGATCTCCATGCGTGCCTTTAATTTCCGGCAGGTATTAGCGAGCCGACACACCGAGGCAAGGCAGCTGGTACATCCGAACGTTCCTTACTCGGCAGGTGGGGGGGTGGAAGAAGTAAAACACCTCACCATGAAGCTTCTCGTGTCCAGAGCAGCTATCACCAGGAAGCGCTCCAGCAGTGAGATAAAGAGCCCATGTGCGGCCCATCCAGTCTCCCTCCCTCTGCTGACCAGGTGAAGCTGTAATGGATCCGCCTGAAGTGGATTATGGACACCCAGCTCCATGGGAAGCACCACCCTACCGTGGCAGATTTTATTACCTTTTTAACCTGTCAGCCTCCCACCTGTGTACTTTAAGTGACTGAGGGATGCTAACCATATAGCCATTTAAGGGACTTGACAAGAACAAAAGCAGTGGATGCATCTGTGCTTACATAAGGATCCAACTGTTACATACGGGTCCACTTCAGTGTTTTTGCAGGAAGTTATTTGTAGGACACGGTACTCAGACCCCTGTTTCAGGCCACATGTGGTACCCACTGTGGGAGTCTGCAACCAAATGAACTTCAGGGTCAAGCTGGTGTTTGCCTGTAGGGTTCTACATTATCTTTAGCCTTAGGGTCTATTGACTACACTCTATAGGTGGGTGACTACTCACCAGAAGGCATAGAAGAAGCAAGACACAGCAGAGTAAACATACTTAAATGTAAAGACGCTGCTTACATAAAAACTAGCAGATGGACTTCTGTTAATCTCTTTTTGTACTGACAGGAGGCTTTACTGTGCCAGACGGCTGGAGCTATTCTTTCAGGAAACCACCCAACTGCTCTAACAGTGGGGCCCTGACACGCTTCCAGCCCCTGGTTCATCTCCATAGACCCACATCCCATAGTGACAAAGCCATCCCCAGTCAAACATGGATGGAAGAGAACGTCTACAATGGCAGAACAATGCTGAGAGCCAGAAAAATGACATAAACCGAGACACTGTAAACCATGAACACTGTGCTGAGACTTATTTTACACACAACATACATCTGTGTTATTGGCCCTTTGGGGTGAGTGGTGGGGGCTCTGAAACATTAAAAGTAACCAAAAACACAAAAAGTAGCATTCTGACCCTATTCTGGGCCTGGATAAACGATGGAAGTAAACTGTACTCTCATATCTTATGATACAGATGAAAGTGTCATTAGACATGATGTAACGAAGGCAGGAACTTTTGCTAGTGTTATGTCACTTTGCTTGAACCGTGCATGGACTATGAAGACAATAACAACAAAATTATCAAAAATTTTTCCAACATTAAGTCTGGACTCATGTTACCTTCATGCTTTCAAAGTGCCACGAGCAGCGTCTAATGTGTCAAGGTGGGATTACAACAAAATGTTTTGAAATGAGCATTAATAAAAGAAACGTGGCCGGACCCCAGTCACCCGGAGGGCAGAATGGGCAGGCGGCCCCCCTGCGTGACTGGCAGGTGAGTTCCACAAACGGGTTTTATTAAGAGCACCTCACTGCCACTGAATCGTGTGCTTGTATGGCCGCCACGGCAGTGGCAGCTAAATGAAACGCAGCGACTAACAACCGTAAAACCCAAAGGTATAATGGCCAGCGCGTAGTTCAAAAGCATTTCTAATTTAAAAAAGCTGCGCCCCAGTCGTAGCCCTCAGCTTGGGTGTCAACCCCTGTCAGTGCTAGGCAAACAGGGACGTCAAGGTCTGCCATGGCACAGAGAGTGGGATCCCACAGGGCTGTTGCCCAGGTTACAGGTTCTACACTTAGGCAGAGTTTCTCCTAGCGGCCCTGCTGATATTCAGGTTTGATGACCCCCCCCATCCTGTACCCACCCACCAAGGTCAGCTGTTCTGCAAGAGGGTGTCCTGCATGTCCAATTATAATAAGTTAGAAAGGGGGGTGGCGAGGAAGGGGGGGGGGGCAATGGACACCAAGGCTGGGCTCAGTCCAGCCTTCTCCTCTGAGACTGAGGCTGAACTGAGCTGGGAATGGATTTATTATGGCTTTGCACACAGAGCAAGGCTAGGCTTGACTGAGGGCAGATGTGGGTCACATGGCTTAAATTAGGTGTGTAAGGATGCTTCAGAGGGCCACGGGCTCCTACACACCCCTGACAAGCTGCCTTCTCCTCCGGCAACTTGATGGGATCCAGGGACACGCTGCTGCAGTGGTTTCAATTTGTTCTACCTAATCTATCACCTGACCGAGCTCACTACTCAGGAGGGATATTTTCCACCGTCCTCCAGAGCAAGCTGTTTCCTTCTGACCCCTCCGTAACAGAAAATGAGAGTACGAGGATAGTTTTTTTTTTTTTAACAAGTGTCATGAGTAGGAAAACTGTCAAAAGAAAAGGAGATGATTCAGGGAGAAGAAATAGGCTGTCCAAACAGCAGACTCTGAACCTGAGCAGGCCTGACAGACACGACAGGATGATGAGCTGGTATGGAGGCGGTCTGGTTGCGCCAAACACAGCGGCGATATCGGACCATGGTGGGCGGCACAGAAGGCCAGGCGGGGATCTGAGACCAACACACTTTACAGTACACATGTACACCACTCCCCTTCTATACCCTGGAGGGTAACGTTTTTGATTGGTCTTGGTTTGCATTACAAAGGAAGGCTGCTGAAATTGCAAGCACATTGCTGTAAACACATCGAACACACCACAGCCTGTTCTGGGTTTTTTGCTACGCTGGGAGAGATCAAAACCGTAACACCGTCAAATCATGGGGCTCCACGCTAGTCTGGGCACCAGCAACGCACTGAAAGTGGGTATGTACATGTGTTTTTCCTGGCTTTTTAAAAGTTTTCATCTTGTCTCCTGTTAAAATGTGATCACGCAAAGCATTTGGCATCTCCCTGGGGTCATGACGAAGGTCATGGCAAACAGAGCTCTAACTACACGGCGGAGCACAGGAGAACACTCCTCCTGGTGTGGAATCAAAAATAAAACACTAACCGCAACCCCGCCCCCAATCTTCAGGAAGCTGGGTACACACCTTATGGACTGACTTGGATGTTGTACCAGCAGCCACAAATTCAACCACAGAAAATTGGGAACACCTTCCTCAGTGGGGGGTGGGAAGAACAAGTGGGGTCCATCCAGGATGACCTAGACAGACCCACCACACTCACACAAACACTCACAAGGAGCCAGCACCAACACATTCTGAAAATCAAACAAGTGCTGGTCAGCTACAAAATAGAGCAAGCAAGTAGTGAGGAGGTGTGTAAAACTATAACTCTTTGCTTTAAACATCCCCGGTGGCAGATGCAGATAAACGCGTGCAAACTTTTCTACACTCACACTTAATCGAGTATTTGCCTTGTGCACAAAAGCTGACAGTTAGCATTGTGCTGCTTCACCACGTGTGGGCAGCCGTACTCACATCTGCACCGGGCGCAGCAGGGCCCGTCCGAGGGGAAGTCCGCGAGCTCGCTGCAGAGACAGAGCGGGGTATTGTGGATGGCCTGGTTGGGGAGCCGGGGCCCTTCCTGCCCCACTAACACGTGGGAGCTCTGTTTATCCGCAGCGCTGAGGAGCTGGGCCGCGACCCCATGACCCGACCGGAGCAACATCCGCACGACAAAAAAACATCTGAGGCAACACCGAAGCTGAGTGCAGAAGTGTAGGCGCTCGCATTTGCACGCTTAGGCACAGGCAGAAAAAGGCACATTTTTTTTTTACTAATATCAGAAAAGCACACGTGATCAATGTCTATCTCCCTGAAAAGCTCTGAAAGCACACACCTCAAAGACCAGCACTTCTACACAAATGTACAAGAGCATAGTAAAGAATTTCATATTGAAAAAGACAACTCTACAATGGAGGGGAAAACTTTACAACATGGTAAAATATACAATCATATCCTCCTGGTTTCTATATCCTTGCGCACACACACACACACACACACACACACACACACACACACACACACACACACACACACACACACACACACACACACCCAGCACTAGTGAGGTGTTGACGGATTGGATCCAAACACATTGGCTTAGATAAAGCTGTTTATGCTTTCTGTTATAACCAATGAGGGCTTGCGGTCATGATTCCAAACTGAAGGCTTCTGAACTCCTATCAAAGACAGTTCTACTAAATGTTTCCACATCACGGCTTGCTTGAGTGAACGTGTGCGAGATACAAACCAATTCACATCTGCCGAACTGCCTCAAATGTAACCGAAGCAGCTTAGGCAGCCATGGTCTCTCACCTTGTCCACTCAGGAAGTCCCTGATTTGCAGCGACAGGAGGGAGGGTGGTATGCCTGTCTTGCCATCGGCCTCTCCTGGAACCGTCTGCAACCACAGCACGCTGTAGTCCAGTGTTTCAGGGAGAGTCTTACCCGGATCTGTAGTAGGATGTACACAAAACGGCCCACATGAGCAGGGGGCAAAAGAAAGTGAAATGCCTTCTGACCCACACCACCCAGCCCTCACCCAGGCACTTGTAGTCTGCGGCGACGCCCTTGAGGGCAATGTCAAAGACAGACAGCTCCAGCTTCTGCTTGCGGTGGTGGCAGCTAAGCAACAGTGAGGGCTGGAACACCTGGAGGAAAAGGAGCGGCTCCAGCAGGTGGTCACCGGCGCCCCTACGTCCAGGCTGCCGCACCACTGTCACCCCCAGGGCCTGTCGGGCCGAGGAGCGACTAGGCGCCTGAATGCTCTCCAGCGACAGGAGCCCGCCACCCAGCCTGCTGCCAGGAGGCCCGTTGCTGTTGAGGAGGTCTTCAGCCGTCAGTGTGGTGATACTCTGGGGGGCGGATTCAGGCCCTGCAGTAAGAGCAGGGTCATGATTGCTGTCCGGCATGTTCAGGGCGCTTTTGCCCACCCGCTCGTTCCCCTTCTTTTCGGGCGAGCCGCCGCCAGACTGGGCTCCGGGAACTGGGACGCCAACAGAAGCGTAAGTCATGAGTGAGACGCGGCTAGCGGTGAGGAAAACGTCGAAGGGCACGAAGTTGAGGTTTTTGATGATGCTGGACTTGTGCGACGGCCGAGCGATGCGGTGATGGCTGGCGCCACTCTGCTGCTCGATCTGCACAATACGAATGCGGGTGCTGTCGCTGCCTATGCCGCTGTCCTGGGCGCCGCTGTGGCGAGACGCGACATCTGTGCCAGGACGGGTCAACGAGCTGATTTGGATCTCCTGGTGCCGCACCTGTAAGAGAAGGATGTGCTTACATCTGCAGTCAGATGCAGAGGTTCACAGTCAAGTACACAGCCTGACACAGGAGCGTAGTCCGGTACACAGGAGCATAGTCCGGTACACAGGAGCGTAGTCCGGTACACATGAATATTCTAAGAAAGTTGCTCAGACATTTAACCAGAACATAACTGAGACAGTCTGACTGTCAATTACTCAAAAAAAAAAAAATCAGCACTTATAATTCCACTTTAAGGAAGTCAGTATATAGTGTCACAAACATTTCAGTTATAAATTTTGTTCGGGATGGAAACAAGGTGCTAATCTGTAGAGGTATTGGAGCTTGCAGTGTAGGATGAGACTGGTGCTTGGGAAGAATAAGGGTGAGAGAAAGCATACAGTGACCCAGTGTATGACAGAAACACTCTGTACCACATCCCTGAGTGATGCCACACTGTTCATACGAATTATTATACACATAGAAACAAGGTTTATGACCATCATAACAATTATGAACAAATGCACAAATGCAGAATCATTTTCAAACTTGTTCTCTGACACAGATGATAATCTGTCCACTAAATTAAGGGGGTCATGATTTAATGAACAATCATCAGATGACCAGTAGAAATGATTTCTCTTGTACAGCAATGATGGGTGGAGGCAGCAAGTACAGGCTAGCAACAACCAGAATCAGGCACACCGTGATCCCTGCCCTCTGAGATCACCACCCCACAGGGTGCCTGGCTACTGCTTGATTGACATGGATACCGGCCAATGAGAAATGCAACAAATTAGGAATCGAAGGGCCCTCAATTTGCCCAGATGCAAAGGAAGGATGACCGTGTGAAATCGAGCATTAAGCACATTCGAACGCTGAGGGATTTATATCCAGACGGTATATCCAGACCACAACACTATCCTACTACTCGTACAACACGGTTTAATAAACATAAGTAGTATAAAAACTGCATAATACACTGTCCAAAACTTATATATCTGGGTATTTATATTGTGTTAATGAAGACAGAAAAAACAAAAGCGAAACATGTAGAGCAGACATTTTTTTCATTACTTTAATTTTGTTTTCAGGAAATACTAATGTGCACTAATAACAGCCCATGCCAATTTAAAACATGTACAAATGAAAAGGAGAGCCAAAGATACAGTCTGGAGGTTGTTAAATGCAGTTAACATTTGCCTGTGGGCTTTTTTGTGGTCATTCACAAGAGACTACACTTTCTGTAATGCTTTGTCCTGCAAAATCGGATTCCACATGTGAGGAATGTGGCGTTTTGTCACAAATTTGTTCAAAAATCGTCTAGAACAATATTATGGACGGCCTAAAGCTTGCTTAGCTGGAAGTGAAAAAATAAAATACAAAAAATAAAATGTATCAATATGAGTTCATCGTGAATTTTCATCCCCTTTAGAAAAGGGGCCAGCACTTCTAAACCATCCATCTCCGTGTGGGCCGCAGTGTGTGATTTATGTCGAATGGAATGTTTCGCTACTGCCTGTGGAGCAAGGGGAATGGGGCTTAAATCAATCCGAAAAACTGCTCCCGGCTGGCACCGGCACCCGAGGCACCGCACCAAGCGCCAATGCCGCGTCGACAGCAGCCAGCAGCGTAAACGCAACGGAACGAGAAAATCGATGGAAAATTTACGCGGGGGATCGGCTCTCGTGCAGGTTGTTTGCATGCATTTTAGCTGTTTCCTAAAACATACAGACGTGAAGCTTAAGTGAAAACATAAACGTCAGATGTAAAGCAACAGCACTGAAACTTTGCTAATGACCGAACGGGAACCTGGAATAGCTCCCTCTCACTGATCCAGCTGAGCAAACTATTTTCTTAACATTCAACACGTATGTAAGAGCTATATGCCAATGTAGACACAAGAGCTAGCTAGCTAAGCAAATAAGATGGAATTATACCCTTCAGAGAAAATAAAAGAGTGACGTCCATTAAATTCCAATACAATGATCAAATTGAAAGAAATGTACCCCCTATTCCTTAACCTACAAGTGGGGGGTGCGTGGACGGTGGACAAAAAATGATTTTCTTTAATGAGTCATTGGGCATTAACATGATTGCGACTGTGCTGTAGGAATGTGCAAACAAGAATGACTGTGTGTGAATGTGTGTGTGTGTGTGTGTGTGTGTGTGCGCACACGCACACCTATCTGCCTCTCCCTGTCCTCCAATGCCACAGATGGTTCCTATTACAACACTTCAACATGCGCTCTCCGCTGCTTCTCCCACGTCCAACCTTCCCTTCCTGAGAATTAAATGTATATTATTCCAGTGCTGTAGATACTGTTTCAGACCTCCAGGCATATATTAAACTCACTGGCAACACATTAAAAAGAATGCTTGACTTATTAGATATTTCCTTTTCTAAACAGTGTCATCAAAGGCTAAAAACAAGACCCATACGAAAAGCGACGCTGGGCTTCCACACAAAACCCGTGCCAGAATCTCAGTTCTCTCCAGCTAATCAAGAAAGGATGTGCACTCTTTCGATATAAATGTAAGATTTTCCAAGCATTCATGTCAGAAAAAAAAGATATCTGCTCCACATGTCTTTTGTTAGACTAACTTGTATTGGGCAAGAAATATTTGAAATAAGGTATCTGGCAAATGCCAGGACCCACAACTGCAGCTTCTCATTTTGAGAACAAATAAGAATGAAAGGGAATCGCTTTTGATGAAAAAAGACAACACAAAAAGAAATGAGATATTCTGCTGTGAAGCCCAGTGTTTGAATTCCACTCATCAAACCAAATGCTGCTTAAATAAAAACCCAATATTTGTTCTTCAGAATGTTAAGGAACTTGAAAGTGAAACAAAAATTACTGTGTTACAAATGTTCCATTATTAAAATCAATTATGCTAATAAACAATCAATTCACTGCTGGTGAAAACACATGTTAACCACAAAGGATACAAAGGGCAAACAGATGGATGGATGAAAGGATGAGGAAGAGCGATGATGGAAAGTAATCCAGCGGACTGAAAGACATTGGGGCGATTTTCTCATGCTCCATTTTAACTTACAGTCAAGCCCCAATAGCAGAACACATGGCTCAGACTCTAGTTCTGCTGCTATAAACACCCTGGGAATCGCCAGGTAGACATTCTCTCAACCTCTGACCAATTGATTCAATGACAGAAGGCCATAAATTTAACACTTGCACATGTATGTTTTTCCCCTCTTCATTTAAAATCCCACTTTCCGGTCATCTCTTCCTATTACATAAAGATGGCACACAGCATGATTTCCATAACTCCCACAATAACCACGGCGCCACCCAACGCTGATCAAAAAGCGTAATTGTGAGCTAATACTGCAACAACACATAAATTGTGGGGGGAAAAAACTAAAAGTTTTTTTCAAAAGGACGGATGTCTAGTGTGCCAGTCAGCTGGGTGCATCTGTGTGGTGTCTGGAGCCAGTTTCCTGACGTGACTGAACCAGACGCGGTCCCATTGGGTCCAAATGGCTACTATGACAGCACTTCCGATGCCACCCTTTTCAAGTTTTTATTTTTGTCTGAATGCAATTTTCCTAGCTTCAAATGTTCAAAACTCACTTGGTCTCGTCCAAATCCGCCTTGACTTGCTACGACTGCATGCCCTCCCACACTGGGAACTCTCCGGTCAGAAACTTGATTTTAAAAAAACCTTTAGCTGAATTCAGCAAACAAAAATCAAAAAGAAAAAAAAAAATTATAAATCAGAGACTGGGGCTCAGTCAGCCTACCAAAGGAGAGCTGCATGTGTAGCATCAGTCATCTTTAGTTAATGACTTAAGAACTGGCTAGAGGTATTTCAGTCCCACAAGTCTCCATACTCTGTAGAGGTAACCCACCTGAGCAACCTCGCCAATTACCTGACAAAAACAGGAACTTCAACAAACTCAAACTGTATTCAAATCCCTCGAGGGTAAAACTGGTTTACGATATGTTTATGGTATCTACTTAGGCATAAAACAGAGCCTGTTCAGAGGCATGGGCAGCACTGCATGCTGGGATTGCACTGTAACCTGATGACATCAGTGCGCCAGTGTCCACGGAGCCACTGACATCCCTTTACGAGCCTGCCAAGTCAGCGAAAGCACGTAGCGTACTACTTTGTAAGAGTTTTCATTCTGTTGCTCAAACACTGGAACGCTTTTTCATATTATTATGTGGAATAAACTGCAGCTTATTATTCATTTTTAGAGTGACATAATGACAGAGTAATAAAACATTCAGTTACAGTGAACTTCTCAGGAGATGACTACCACATGGGTCCATTTGCACTCTGAAACTCCATCTGCCCATGGGCACAGGTGACCAAGGCCCATGCGGTTCTGAAGACATGACGACTACAGTGATGTCAAAGCTGGGGACAGAAATGCTGTCCGCAAAGAGTGAGATCACTACCAGAGAACAATGTGAGGAACCATACGGACACTTCAGCACTGTAACGAGGCCAGAGATGCGGTGTGTTGAGAACTTTCAACAGGTTGAAAAGTCGCCGCACTGCATTACGATGCATGAATTTGCTCTCTTCCCCACTGTTAACTGAGAACTCCAGCACGATATCTCAGTGCTCCAGCAGGACAGTAATAATAAATTAAATAACATAAGAGGCCACAACTCCTTTCCTTCATTTTGATGGAAGGAATTCATAATGTGAAGTCATCTTCTTTGAAAGTTCAGCAACAGTTTGAGCATCAAAAGCTGTTTAAAGGTCTGAACTCAGCTGGAATACCAAGCACAACCTGCACTGCACTTCAGCTTGGCCACAACAGACAGGCGGCTCAAAATCATGACCTCAGGGGAGAGGACAGACACAGCTACGTTTGGGAGCAAGGGTCAGCCATGACTGAACACACTGGCAAAAACAAAACCAGTACACAAAAACAGGATTCACATCACACACGTACAACAAGCACACGTGTTTGTCATGTACATGCTAGTGCTACTGGGCCTCCGAAAAGCAGGTGCGTCTCTCACTCAGAACAAAACCACTCTCAGTCCAGTGAGCCCCAAACAGGACAATATCCTAACACTTTCCTAACACTTGAGTGGACCGTTTCTGCTTGGAGAAGCCAGGTTTTGGCACGCCAACACCAAACATCCGGGCAACAGTGCAAGTGGAACATGTGGAAATTCCAGTGAACCTCAGTCAGCTTCACCAAACCCCCCCACCCCCCACCCCCGCTCCACCCCTCACAGGATGCAATCATGGGAACACGTCAAAGAGAGAGTCCAGAAACTGCCATCATCTTGTCAGAGCTGAGTGGTGGGTTGGCAGAGGCTGGGGGGGGGGGTCACAACATGCCCTTGTTCCTCATCCACCCTGCGATCTGGAGGAGCTGAACCTCACCATTACAACACAGCCATAAAAACCTGTAACATTTACAAAAATCTTTCAAAGCTATAATAATTAAATAAATAAAATTAATATCCTCCCTGTGGTGCACAGAGGGATTCAGACAGCCGGCACAGGGGTTTGGCGGCCTGCACTGGATTTAACTCGCTCGACTTGAAAACATTCTTCCCCACATGAGCAGCCGGCCTGCATGCGGCCCTCGGTTTTTGCTTACAAACACTTTGCCGCAAAACGGGGCCAGACCCGGCCCTGCTCAGTGTACGGGGCTCAGAGCCAAAGCCCTGACAGGCAGTGGGACGCAAAAGCGGTGGTGGCTAAGCGTATCCGGTGTGTCGGCGTGAGCCTGCGGAAGCTCTGTGGCACATATCTGGGCAGTGCCCAGCTACATCAATTCAGTTACCCATGATTCTCAACATCACCATGCCCCCCATCACATCACTGTGTCAGTGAAGCAGTACCATGGAACAATCACACCCCTCCCTCTTTATCTGTTTGAAATATATCCTTCCTCCATACAACTGGCAAACAGCTGGTATAAAAGCAAATTTTAGAAACATGGTACTGATTATTTACAATATATATGTTTAAAACCATGTTCCAACATTCACCACTTGCAGAATGTGCTGAGGTCATGCAAAACCCGTCAGCTTAAAGGAACGACTGAAAATTATAAAGACACCTACAGAGGTAAACCCCCAGAAAGAGGCTCCACTTTGCAGATAATTTAAGATCAGAACATTCAGAGTTTCATGGCAGTGTAACGATCTTAACCACCTAGAGTTCCTGTTTTTATTATTAAAAAAAAGAAACCTCTTACAGTCTATTAAAAAAAAAACAAGTGCACGGTAGCTTTGTAGGTTTTTAATTCTATTTGATTGTGTCAAGACCAGTTGTGGCACACCTCACTAGTGACCACTAAATATCACACTAAAAAGCAAGTTAGAGAACAGGCTCAATCCTTGACACAAACAAAGGAAACAAATAATTTCAGGGCAGTTCAGTTATCTGAAAGTGATGCACGGGACCACTGAAAACATCTCACTGTCCCTCGCGAACACTTGGCTGGAACAGGAGCACCTAAGCTACAATGAGGCAGAGATTACGTTTTCATGTGTCTAATCAGGGGACTTACATGATCTGGATATCAAGTAATGAAGTGGTAAAATAAATATATTTTTGTCAAAAAAAAAAAAAAATCTCTGCTTCAGATACAGTATCACATGCCGAAAGCCATATGAAATCAGAAAGGGGATTTGGCAACACTGGACAGCACTTAAAAAGAAAATTTTATAGACAATTCCAAGCTCTGACCCTAATGAAACCATATTTTTAAGACATTCATTTTTTTAAGACAACAAAGGCACCCCCGTCGACAGTGCCGAGGCCCAGATGTGGCCAGAGGTGAGAGCTGAACAGACACCCTGGGGTGGGTGTAATTGGTCCGAGCCAAGCAGACCAAACAGCACCGTCTTATTCCCCAGGAGTTAGCGACTGGCTCTCATTAGCTTCATGGTCAGGTTTCAGATTCACGTCGGGGTGATTTTCTAACCTAATATTTGACAGCCCAACATCCCATTGTGAGGTGGTTTCTAGGGACAACACCCAGCCATCCAAAGACAGATGCCTGAGGGGCAAAGGGGCGTTTTGAGCAGCAGTACGACACCGCTCCATCAGTGCTTTGTGAACTTGGACAAGCCCTGCCTCCTCCAGCTCGCTGATGAACCAGCACTGCAGAGCAGTGGATGGAGTGCGGTCCTGCGAACCCCAACAGTACCATGTTTCAACCTCACATCAAACACGGCGACAAACGCTAACAAACGTGCTGCTACGAGTGGAGCAGACCACAAGAACCTGGGCATCGGCTCAAAGACACGTATGGAAAGGAACAAAAAAGGTGTTTATTAAACAAGGGCTAAACAAAACAGGACTTTGGCTCTCCAAGAGAAAAACAGAAACACCAAGTGGTATCCAAAGCAGTGCAGAACAACAGTCCCCTGCTCCAGGAGACTGAAAAGTTCATGCAGAACGGCTCTCCCTGCAATGCACCTTTTCCCTAGGACTCCCCCTGACTCCAGGACTAATATGTGTGTGTGTGTGTGTGTGTGTGTATGTTAATGGTCTCATGACAGAAAGCATTTGGGAGTCGTTAAATTGCAGAAACAGCATAGAGGCGACTTCGTTACTTTACTGCATGCTGACAATTTAAGATTACCTGGGTAAGTCATCCACCTGAACACCAATTTAAAGAATGTTTATTCTCTCCTGAGAGGAGTCCGATGTGCCCAGAGCCTCACTGAAAGCTTGTTAGAGTCACAATGGGGGGGGGGATCTCATGACTGAATGTGGGAGAGGTCACGGACGGATATAAGGTATGTGCAGTCACAGTGATGCCACGGTGATGTGTTCAAGACAACGCAATCCTGACTAATGACTCTGACAGACTGATTGCTTACAGCAATGCAATTACAAGACAGGAATGCAAAGTCCCTCCTTTAAGAAATACAAATACTGACAGACACACAAATGTGTAAGTATTGTTCTCCCAGTAACTAAAATGGTGTAATAATAATATCCGTGTAAAGACAGAGCTGTAATGGTGCGAGCAAACAACTCAGGGTGGGGTGGGTGGAGGTGGGTCAGACCGTGAACTCGTATCCAGAGCTCCAGAAAGTCAGTAACAATAACAAAGAACACGTTTCCGCATGAATTCTTAAATGGTGATAAAACCTGTTACTACAAAGAGCAGAAAGATATCAGAAGGGCAAGCGTTCTGTTGCTCTGTAAAAGACTAAAATCACCCTGTGTTTCTAAGCGAAAGTCACAGGCGTGAAACAAACAAACAAAAAAAGTCACCACCCCCCACTTTCATTCACCTGTTATTGTAATAGCAGAAATTTGCTTACACAGGTGGGAATTCCCCCCCAAGATAGAGCTCAGACCATGAAACTAAACATGTACTGCACCAGGTCTCATCTGGCAATGTCTGCCTTCTCTGTATCGCTTTTACTGTTCCCTGGAGTCCGTGACCCCATTTCCCCTCTCAACTGACGGGGGTGGGGGGTGGGGGGCATTCCCTCACCTGAGCCGAAACCCGATCTGCAGGTCAAACCGAGGCCTGCTGCCAGCCCTCAGAAGGGACATTTGTCTCCCTTTAACACTGTTACAGCTCAGATTTTATCAGAAAACTTCTCATCAGCTTCCCACAAGCCAGCAGGAAAGCCCAATTCAGCTGCTACTGATCACAAATATGTTGACTTTTCCAGGGAGAGTTGAAAAATGTGCCACGGCTGTTGCGTAGGAGGGCCCAGAGCGGCACAACATTTGGAGCAGCGGCGAGGTGAACTGTTTTGACTGCCTGTCAATTAGCAGTTTATTCGCACACGACAGAGGGGCGGTGCGGGGGAGGGACACCAAGCCCCTTACCTAAAGATACGTTTTCACAACAACGGCAAGAGCGAAGCAAACGCTTACAACAAAAATACGCGTGCTAAAGACAAGAGGGAGGCAACGGCATCGTGCGGCAGATGTCAAACAGCCGAACGCAAAGGGAGACGCGCACACGGGGACACATATTTATTACTGCATGACTGGAAAAGAAGCCGACCTGGACGGCTTTGTTTCATAGGGCCGGAAAGCGATAAGCCTCTCTGAGAGGGTTAACAGGCAGCTGCAACTCAGTCCTGACCCATGAATCACAGGGGCTTTCTCACAGACTTACCAGCAACACTTATGACACCTCGGTGTCGCCTGGCGCACACGTTCCCCAGACTGCTGTCTGCATGCTGGCTTTGCCCGCCCGCCCCCCCAGACTCCAGAGTGGCCCTTTACTCCTTCAGTGGTCCAAAGAGCAGGCGCTTGACACAAAACTCAAAATTCTTAGAACTTTGGATCTGAGGTCAAAAATACAATAAATGTGAGTTGGAGATGAGGAGTGGCCTGGAGCAGAATATTAGATAAGATTTAAAGTAGAAAACTCAAGCTCAATTTGACTCAAAACCCAACCTCCTCATGCCAAAACTCAATACATGCCAAGATATGGGCACTTTTCAGACACTACTTAAAAGAAAAATGAATAAAGTGATTAAAAATAAGACTTCTTTGCCCCAAAGGCCTATAATTAACTTAGACTTATAACTGATTAGACCTACAATATGGTGGATAAAGTCAGGTTTAATCGTCTTAGTACCATGATCCTTGGGAAAATTTGGTAATTTTAATATGTTTTTAAAACATCCATCATGCATTTCTATAAACAAACCCATTTCTGAACATTATGCATTCTAATCAGCCTACAAAAGCCACTAAAATTGTTGCCAGCTAATATTAGTCATTAGTAGAGGGAGTTTATTGGAAAATTGACAGGATAGACCACCATAAACTTAGCTGGCAAAAAAACATTTTTTTAGCCTCATTCTGCACTGGAGAGTTGAACACACATTGAAATATGAGAATTTTTCTTTCGTTAGAAAACTCTGACTGTCAAAGTAAAATGGAAATAGCTCTCTGTATCTGGTTAAACTAAAAGGCTACATTGTGGAAAAACCTGGAGTGTCAGAGCGGTACTGAAAGCCCAAACCAAGTCAGATGACGATAAAATGCGAATCATAGCTACAGGCAGTCAAAAGGCATGAAAAGGACATGATCAAAAAAAAGAAACCTCTCACGGTCTTAAAATCTACTGCAAACCGTAATGCGGTTTAGCGTGGATATCACAACGTTAAATGGAGCAACGCTTCTCACACACGTCCTAGAATTACAGCTTCTTTCCTTTAGATTGCCTAAATCGGGGGTGGGGGGGGAGAGACAAACAAGTGGTCTGTACATAAAAGGTTTACTCAGAGGATCTGTTGCTGTTCGGTGAAATAAATCTCTAAAGTAAACTCATACAGCTCTGCTAGTCATGCCTATGTGAGGATCCATGCTGCCTCTCTCCATGGTCTGTGTGAAAGACCACTAGAAGGTTAATACTGTAATCTTCAAGCTGTCAACTTAAATCTGTTTTAGAACAAGGGAACCCCAGTCCAGCCTGTCCCCCCAACCCCCTCTAGAGGAGCCAGTGCTGGAAGGCGCTGTGTTTTCCTGAACGTGGCAGGCTCTGGCGGGAGAAACGAGGCATGGGTGGCGGAGACAACAAACCGCTGCGGTGTTTACTCGAACCCGGGTGATTCAGACGTTCCCCGTGACTTTCATACTGGGGTGGTCGTTACAGAAAATGGGCTAATCTTCCCCGGATGTGACACATGAAGGAACAGAGCGGGGGCCCATTGTGTGTGTATGTGGGTGTTTGAATTCTGGAAAACATGCGACAAACACACCATTGGTC
Source organism: Chitala chitala (assembly GCA_025773905.1). NCBI lineage: Eukaryota > Metazoa > Chordata > Actinopteri > Osteoglossiformes > Notopteridae > Chitala > Chitala chitala. Next base: position 5,555,977 of record JABJVR010000106.1, on the reverse strand, counting down.
TTCCCATTCAGCCAACAATACCAGTAATTATTATACAGTCTTTCCCGCTCCTCACCAGTCTTGCATTCTCTTAATTACTTTAGAAAGGACATTGGTATAGTGTCAGTTGACTGTCGGTAGGCTAAGTCTGCCAAGCCAGAGACTCCACAACAAAGGCACCTAGGGGCGGACGATGCCAGGGTGGGGTTGACATATGCTGGTGGAGGGGCTCGAGGAGCAGAAAAGTCCCTGAGCCAGCCCTGACACAGCACTGTCGCTCTGCATTCTGCCTCCTCTTCCTGGGGTCAGTAACCTTCCTCTTCACTACCTTCACGTCCATGTGACCCTCCACTCTCGTCTCAGCTTCCTGCTCAAAAAAGAAGCCTTTGGACAGAGAGCACAGCGGTTCAAATGAGGAAAGCAAAACTGTGAAGAACATCTGCACGCCGCCAGGGTTAAGTGAGGGGTGGGGGGGGGGTTGCTAGAGCCATTAATGTTGACACAGCACAGGCACAAGTCACTTACAGTGGCTATTAATAGCTCATATGAATTAACATCTGAGCTCAGTTCAGGGTTTTTAGAACTGAATTATGACTAGTGCTCACTATCAAAGGTGCAATTAATCTGAAAAATTCAGACCCCTGCCTCATTTGAGGATACAGTAAAGCCCTCAGCTTGAAACAGCCACCCACAATAACTATCCTATACAGTATATATCATGCACAATGTTTTGCAGTGAATAATCCAGAGTCAGTTAAGGTTCCACACAGTACTGGCCAATGACATGAACCACAATCTAAATGACCCGTCTGAGCAGTGGGTGGCACTGACCTCTCCCAGCAGCAGGGAGGAGGGCCCAGGTCAACAGGCTGCTCTGGCCTGCCTGAAACACAGCACAGCAGCCTGTTTGAATGCCAGGCAGCTGGAATAATGGCCCTGGCACCTGAGGCCAGACCCTAGCAGTGTCAATGCCAGGACTGCCAGTGTACTGCCTGGACCTGCAGAAAGGAAACGGCCAGACAGGAGGAACCTCAATGTGTCGCTAGGATCATTTTCACAAAGTTTAAAAAAAAAAAAAAAAAAAAAAAAAAAAAAAAGGGGGGGGGGATCATTTACTTTTGACTTATAGAAATTCGAATTTAAACCACCCTGAAATAAATAAAAAAGCTTTTTTTTTTTGATAATGGCGAACGCACAGTCCCAAGTGGACAGACACCTTGTAAAACTCACTGCAAAGTGGAGTGGTTTGTCTGTCTTGTCAATGACAGCTGAGTATTTCATCTTCTGGTCAGGCTCATTCTTTACGGGATTTGGCAAGCTCTGACTCTCCCATCCCCCGTCCCCCTCTCGAATGCTGTTTGACTACACTATGCATGCAAATGCAGTTTGTGTAATGAATGGGGCCTTATGCTGTGTTCAGTGAAATGCCGTCAATAATTTTCCCAGGGGTGAACCTGACATTAAATGAAAGGAATTGGAATGCACTGCATTTCTCTCAGTAGCCACTAGAGGGCTCCGCAGCATGCATAACGGAAAAAGAATGAGAAACCACAGTGACCTCTTCGCTGTTCACACTCCAGAAGATTGATGGGAGCAAACCAGCAGAGGAACTGCTAAGTGTCATGTCCCGGACCCAGGTGAACTCTGGGTAGCAACCTTCTCAACCCAAACCCATAACTGAAGCAAACGATGGATCATTTACAAGCAAGGGTGTGCGTTTGGAGATCGCTCTTAAATAAGAAACAGATGTGGATACCCTCCTGAAAAATGACTGTCTACTCATTTGGTTAAAAAATGTCTAACAGCAGGTAAACAACGCTAACAAAAAGGTTTATTTTACAGATTTAATGTGGCACACCGTTTTTTACTTTTAATTCCCTGTGGAGGTACACTGTTAATTCTGGTTTCTGACTGGGTTTTCCCCTTTGACCACTGCAGGTCGAGGAGACACTGCAGGGCTGCTGAAAGAGGCAGAACTCGCTAAGTGCTTCTGACTTGCATTGAGGGGGCAGAATAAAATGTGTGCGTGTGTGTGTGTGTGTGTGTGTAACTGAATGACTGTGCATGCGTGCAAAAGTGTGTTCTAACATCCCTGACCTTAAAACTAAGGCTATAGACTGTACTGTATCACGCTATGTCATGTGTGTTACATGGTAATGTACCGTGTTGTCGCACAGTCATAACCCTCACTTTACTCTACTGCACAATTATTGTTTGTTGGTGATGAAAAACAATCAATCTGTAGGTGGGAAATGAAATGGGAAAAAGTCACCCACAGGCCGACGTTTAGATCACCGAGGGATGAACAACAAGGATAAATAAGTTACAAAAAACTGAAATACTAGCACAGAAAAAGAGCGTATGCTTTCCACACGTGTACATGTGAATGGGACCATCTGCACATGTATACAATAATGTGTCAGACAACGCAAAGTTTTCTGAGACAAGATAAAGGGGACCATGCCTCATCTTGCAAATTCCATTCTACCCACTAGTAGCTTAACCCCAGCTCAGCAACTGTAATAATGTCAGCATTCCCAGAAGCTCTGAGATAAGAAGCCACAATACCTCCCAACGTCTGGGGCTAAGATCGGAAGGGGGGGGGTCACTGTGGTTGGTGAGCACACTCTTTTTATTATTTAAAAACCTCTGTTATCTAGCCTTGTTTCCCCTTTTCCTCCTGACAGGGTGCCCACATGTACAACAGCTGGTAAATATTTTTATATTGTGTTCCATTAAACAGCTTTATTAACTGGACAGACAGTGCAAACGGCGCCAATCCCCCCCCTCTGTAAACAATAGAAAATATTCTAAAAGCTGCAGCTGAAGATTATAAACTAAACCAAGATTAGGAGAACTGTGTTACTATACACGAGTAAATATTTAACTTCATCTCCTAACCAAAAAAAATAAATAAATAAAAAAAAAAAAAACAAAAGGTGCTGGGGGGCTGGTGGTGGGGGTGCATGAAATCTTCTGCATCAAGAAACCCTCTCTGTCTACATCTGCTGACTGTGGCCATGATGATGAGAGCTAATAAAGTGGTTTTTGAAGTCTGTAAAATCATCCTAAACCCCAACCCGCCACCCCTCCCACCCATGTTACCTCTGTGACCTTGTCTAGTGCTTCACTCCCCACCACGTTGGCTTGGAGAAGGTGCTGCAGGAGCTGAACCTGGGCCACGCTGAGGAAGAAGTCCAGGCTCGTGGTCACGTTGACTTCCAGGGAATGGCCGCACACCACAATCTCCTGCAGAGAGACGCCCACTGCCACTGAGCTCCCCAGAAATTCCTGCTCACACACCCGCCACTGGGGAAATTTACTCACAGCCCTCGCCCAGCACAGAGCTCACATGCTGCTGGGACCAAGGCTTGGGAGGACCAGGAGGTCACACACACTCCAAGGTGACAATGTCAGCACTCTAGACAACAGACCCTACACATTCTACAACATCACGCAGCCTTCTCTTGTTATTCAGTCTATTTCTACACTTCAAGCTTCTCGTTTTATGTGCGTCTTCCTTCATTCCTATTGACGTGAGCATCTTAGACTCTGTTTATTGAAAGCTAGAGTCCTCTATGTATGTCTTAATGTGGAGAACAGGACAAGCTGCTACCCATGATTGAATGGATACATACAATGTAGCAGGTCGTACTTCAGAACAAAGCAATCTCCAATAGCAATAATGCAGCATAGCCAAGACGTATCAAGGTTAGCAGAATGAAGGATGACGTCATCCTGGAGAAAATGCACTTCAGAAACATAACTGAAGCTGTGCAGAAACGCACCTGTCACGCACAGTTTCACCACACTGAAATAACACACCAAAAACCAGCGGATGATGTAGTGGTTACAGAAAAACAGTTATGGCCAAAAGGCTCTGGGCCCAAGCCCAAGAGGGGTGCTGTGGCTTGACCACTGAAGCAGGTACCAAGTGTGAACTGCTCCAGTAAATCCTCAGCTGTACAAACAGGCAGATGTGTAAAATAACAGGTCCCCTCCGACAAAGGCCCGCTGTATTAGTGCAGACGGTGTAATGCTCTAACATAAGACTCCAGTCATGGTGCATGGAGCAGCAGCCTAAAACACAGTGTGAGCTGTGCAGCTGATGGGGAGTGTCTCCAGGGTAACTGGTGATGGACAGGACTCGGTAACCATGCGACTGACCTCCACCTGACTGCTGTCTGGTGACAGGGGCTTGCTGAAGATGATCGCCGGCGCTGCTGTCACTCGGACAGAGAAGTCGGTCAGAATGGGCGTGAGAATGGCTCGCCTCTCCTGCTGCCTTCGGATGCTGGTAGGAAGAACAGACAGACAGACAGACAGACAGACAGCTGAGAACACCTTCGTCGCTCTGCTCAGTGTGACTGAGAGAACAGTGCACAGGACTGACAGAATACATCATCACTTCCCCCAAGATGCAGCAGGGCTGTTTGTGCTCTGTCTGTTAACGGACTGAGTAATATTATTAATGGCAAGACCGGCCACATTAGCTAGCCGTACACCAGTCGCAAACCAACCATTATCTGTAGCCTTCTCAAAAAGTGGAATTACTCATCAAGGCTGTGTAGAGTTGAAAGAGAACTTCAGAGAACAATAAACAAGACATATTTATAAATACAGAAAGTCACACAACTATGTAACGTGCAAACATATCCTCACACACAGACACATGCAGTTTTTAACCCGCATTCGTAAGTATACATAGATTCACGCAACACGCACATTCATGTGACGTGTTACGAGGACTTCTTGATTTAACAAAGTTAAGAATGCTTAACAACCATCACAACTTAAATTTTAAATAAAGAACAACAAGCTGTTACTGGAGCAAACTGTAAACTGTATATCAAGAGGGACAATTTTTACAAGGGTGTTTTTGGAACATTTGTTCTGATAAAGACAACAAAACAAACATATCCCGAAACAAAGTCAAAACCCTACACAAATGCAGTACTAATGTGTGGCTGCAATGAAGTCAGGATGGCGCTTGCTGCCAAGCATGTTGTTCATACAACCTTTCTCTTCAGTCAGAATCAGAAGCCTAGGGATGACGGTCACATGACCACATGGGTGAGGATAGGATCCCGAATCTGGGTCGTAACTCAAGGTTTGCATTCCTTCCATAACTCTTCCTTGTGGGATGTAATTAGCTGTATATGAGTACTTGCATTCTGACAAAATAAGGATATACAACTGGCAGGCCCTCTGTGGCAGCAGAGGTTCCTGGTGGCGCTGTACTGGACAGGTGAAAGTAACAACACGAGAGTCTTCAAGGCTCCCCCTGGGTTATGTGCTGTGTGCACTTCAGTTTCTGTTGGGTAACTCTGTTCTCTCCCATATCCCAAAGGCTTAAGCTGAATATGAAATGTGTTCAGCATCCACTGAACGCGCACCACAATGTGACGGTGAGCTTGGAGTCTAAGGCTGAGAGGGGAGCAAAACGTTAGCTCCGAGAAACGCTTGCCCCACGCAGGGCCCGTGTCCAACAAGAAGCCTCCGCTACAGACCGGCTCAGGAAAGTGAGAGAAAAAGAGTAACACCAGCTGAAGCTCTCCTCTAGCTGCTACAAACTACGGGGTTTAGCGGTCCTCACCGGGGTGTGAGCTTATTTACTTAGCCTAATTCATTCCCTTCAGTGGGAACTCAACACGAGTCAACACTTCTAAAACTCACGCAGCTCTCAGCTTTCCCTTGACGAGTGGGCAAACGCTTTCAAATGTAAGCGCCTGCTCAAATTCAAACCAGCTCAATAAAACAGCACTGCAAATGCAGTCAAAAAATATAAAGAACACAGCAATTTACATTCATAGGAAAACCTGAGAATGATTTCCATACCCACAGTTACATTCCTCTCAAATCCATTTCATCTCTGAGCTCGGATAACGTAAAGAACAATGTGAGATGTTATTTGACAAATCTCTATTGGGAACACACCCTAATTGTATACACAAGCCCCAAACTAAGACCTTAAAATATAAACTGTCTCCTTCTTACTAATGTTCATTCCCACAATCAAGTTATATTTGTGGGAACATTTGTTAGCAGTAAAACAAATATACCAGTCCGCTTTATAAGGTGGTGTTAATTGCCACATCTGCTGCTATTAAAACAATCAAACGGCAAAACTTCCAATATTTATATCGAGCACAGGATTAGAAAAAGATGGGTTTCAAGGTGGCCCGGGGAAAGGAGTTAAACGAAATACCAATAGCAGGCCATACTCAGCTGTCTGAACACACACTATGACTGCTGCACAGAAACACTCACCACGATGCGATTTAAACTGGAAAAAAAAATGGAAAAGCTGTTTAACTTTGTGGTAAAATGATTTGTGATGTGGTAACATGGTAAAGAGAATGACCACTGCGCCTGCCCCTTTGGGCAAACCTGACACTGTGTTTCAGTTTGACACTGACAAAATCCCCACGACCTGGTCCCAGATCCGTTTCCCAGCAAAACACTCTGTGCTTTTGTGCTGTCTGCTGAAGGCTGTTTACCACAATGCAGGACGTTCCCATCGGTCCTGCTCAAAAGCACACGCAATTGGGATTTGCGCTGGGTTGTGGGTTCGATGGGCGGGTGTTATGAATCACGCGTTGCCTAACCCATTTGAACATAGACTGGGGGGTGGGGGGGATTATGTGACAAAAGAGTGGCCGGTGAAGGAAGGTAGAAAGTGCAGAGCTCCCAAACACGGCACTGCTCTCTGTAGCTCTACACCATCACGCAGACAGATTCTGTCAGCGGGCCACTGTGGGTGGAATTTCCTTACAAAACCTCAGGAAGCAGAAGTAAGTTCAGCAGAGATCGGCAACTACTGGAATTAAATGGAATAAAGACCCCGTCAATATGCTTGACTTCATCTGACAGGACAGGAGAGTAAAGTAGCTTGGGGGGGGATAGGGATAAATGTAAAATGAAAAACAATTGTACACCACACTATAGAGGAATAAAATGATGAAACACCTATCACACGCAGTCACACATGCTGACACCCTAAATAAGGAATACTTCATTTTTACAGCTTTACATTACCTGTATCTGCTCATATCAGTCCTCTCCATCGCTCATTTAAATCAGGAAATTGTATTGTAAACCCAGCCCACGATGTGCACACATAACCTGTAGCAGGAGTTTTTAACTTTCACAGAGGAAATCATGTCATGAATTCAAGAAAAAAAAAACAGCAAAAGCTATTAATCATTTCCTGGATTTATCAAAGTCGGGAAAAAAACCACCGCCCTGGCAGACGGGCCTGGCCAATGAAATCACGCGTAGCAACACTGGAGACCTTTGATACGCACAGTGTCTTGCTCCTCCTGTCTCTGGCCCACACGTCATATAGATGTGGAAAAGTATAATAACTAAACGCAGGGATAACTTATGAGGCTGCAGAGAAGGCCTTCAACTGCTATTAGGTGTTTTAATGGTGTAGAGGCCTTGAGCCTGACCACACAAGGACTACGCATATAATCAGTCATAGCAAGGCTATGGTTGTTTACTCTATTTTCAATTCATTTCAATTTATTTTTATACAGTGATTTCCCAAAGTTGCTCCAAGTCATTTTAGGGAGTGTATATTGAAAGTGACACCTAGGTAATGTTAAAGGCAGACAAAAATGTGAAACTGGGACTGCTCAACCTACTCACATGTTAAAATTATACATGGAAAAATCAAAGAAAGAACTTTATCGCTCTGATAATTAATTAAATGAAAATTACTCAAAGTAGTATTGGGATGCACAAAGACAGTGAAACAAAATGACTTAATGCTACACGTTATGGACAAGGTTATAAAGTCCTGCTAGGGAACTCCAAGAAGTTAAAAAGGATTTGTAGCAGCTGATAGTTCTGTATGTCAAAAAAAAAAAGAAAAAAACTAAGGTGTCCACAGTACCTTTCACAAACTACCACCATTGGATTACTTCGTCAGAAGACCTTTCTCTGGATGGTCGCTCATTAAAAAATATCACGTAAAAATTTCACCGGTCAAAGTGGGACGCGGGACGGGAGGGGTTCAGGGCACGTAGAGTACCAAAGCCGCAAACACATGGGAGCTTTACGGCCATCCCTCGCTGTGCTGACCGCAGCCGGTCAAAGAAAACAGGAAATCGTTTGCTGTCCAGCCAAAGCTACTGGAAGAAGCGGAGGATGGAAAAAAGCGGACTAAACGAGGTCGACTTCCTTGAAATAACAGCAGCGCTTCAATCCTGAAAGATTCCGCACCACTAGACCCTGGCGGCCACTGGCCCTGAGCCACCTTCAACCGCAGCGTGTTCGTGACCGTCCAGCCGCGGCCTCTCTCCCTGCTCTTGGAAGGGCCCTGCAGACAGCCGAGGTCTATGAGATGCAGGTCTGCGAGATTTAGAGGACCTCCACGCACAGTCACAGACCCGATGATGTGCGTGTGCTCTGCCCCGGGCCGGACTCATCCCGCTCAACACAACCCTCTGCATTCTTTCAGGGCTATTTATAGCAAGTGTGGAACGGATCTGGAATCCTTGTCTCTTGTGATTTTTGGGCTCACTCCTTCTCTAAACATGAGCTAGAAAAGGACCAGAGCCAAGCAGGCTGTTAAACCTGTGCTTGTTTTAGCTCCTGAGTCCATAAAAGTGACAGGGTTTGTAATTATGATATTCTAAAGTAATGCTGTTTGAAAAGGAATTTACTAAAATATTACAAGTCTGTCCCACGGTTAACTCCAGGAGAATGTGACTAAGGCCTACGTGCTGGGATTACCTCACACAAATCGAGAACAAATTTGACAAGGCAGTGCATGCCGGATTGGCGCTGGACTAGCTTATATGGGTTTTAAATGCTGTACGATTTCTGAGATGACCTCCTGCAGGGGGAAAAAAGGAGTCATAGCTCAATGTTTTTGAGAACAACAGTCCCCTTGACTTGAACCCTGGTAACTGACAGCAACTGCCCATGATGTCCAGTCATGCTACACCAGAGGCAAACAGTAATGGTTGTTGGGGAAGTGAGTCACTGTACCTGCTGGCCATGTTCCACTCCAGTGCAGGATTCTGGGAATTTCTCTCACTCTCTACCAGTGGACCCCCCTTGGCTCCTTCCTTCTCAGGCCTCAGTTGCTCCCAGTGAGCGGTGCCAATGTTGATACACTGCAGGTCCACCTGGTACTGCCGGTCCTCCACCTCCGAACCTGGATCTCGTAATATGCCGAGGTTCAGGGCTCGCCTGAGGGAAAGGAGAACAAAGAGTGTTCAGTTTTCGTGCCCACAAGCATCTCTGCACTGCAGACCTGTGCTACAAGAGCTGAACTCTGGCTATTCACAAACCGCTGACTTAACGATTCAAAAATGAAAACAAGACATAAAACTGAAGAACTAATGCAAATTGTATCTGAGAGTCAGAGCCTTAAGTTTTTGTTAACTTAATTCTTTAGCCACAAACAACATGCTATTACATGGCAGGCTGTTCTGGATAACTCTACAGAATCCAGTCATAACTAGGAACATCCAATACCACAGGTATTGAATCGCCATTACTGCCATTAAGTGAGGCCTGTTTAAACCTATTATGTAGGAAATTATCAAGTACCTGTGATAGATATCAGCAAAACTGAGTGTGACAGAAAACGTTGCTGACAACTACCAAATTCAGTCTCACAAATGACCACCACATTTGCAGAGGACACATCTGAAACAAGCTGGCAGGTGTGTTACCCTGAACTACAAACATTCTGTCTGCAAAAACATCCCCAGCATATGAACACACATTAACTGGAAACCTAGCCAGCTAATATGAGTTTTGCATAAAGATTTACAAAGTCTATATATCTGCTCTTTTAAAAATGACTCATAAAGTTTCCTCTAAGTGTTATTTCCACAGAACAACATGGTGAAGGATGCCTTCCTGATGGCAGGCAGGTACTGCATTATAAGCATGCTGAGGAACTGGCAAGTTTGGCATGAAGCAGACTCTGCCATGTGGTGTGTCACACACACAGTTTTTCGTTACCCATTTCAGTCGGCCCTGATTCAACACCCAATTTAAAGACCTTGTGGTGTGTGACAGTACATAAACACTCAGATGAAATAACTTTGCCACTCCAAAAAAAAAAAACTTTGATTTACGTTATCATTAATGCTAAACAATCCTTAACTCCACGGGACAGCACGGTAGTCTGATGCCTCCCACCCATGCCGCCTTGAAACGAGAGCGTTCAGTACACAAACGACAGGCGCGAACGGGCCTGCACATCGTCACCGAGTGAATTTCTGCGAGTTCACTGAGCCACGCCAGCAGAGTAGCTCCATTACAACGATGACGCCATCTATTTTTCTTTGAGACACAAGGATGCTGGCGATTCCACGAGCGATACGTCTGCCGATGACATCAGGGCGCTCGCAGTTATGACATGTTTATTTGTCCTGGTGAATTCAAATGAGACCTTAAAATGCTGTAAACAAGGGCTTAAAGCTGCAACAGATGTCTCAAAAGTAAGGGTTGCCCTGCTCTCCTCAGGGTCAAGAACAGAAATTTTCTTGTGCTACTTTGTCTGGTAATGCAAAGACACGTTGTTCCCAATTAGAAATATTATGAAAATAACCTCAAAAGCAGAGAAACGGAGCGTAAGTGTTCTGAGGTGTTTAAGTAGATTTAACTGGCTTTGATGGCACAGAAACTGCAGTAAGAACTATAATTAGCATAAAATTGTGCCTTTTTCAGCTCTTTACAAGCATTGAAGATCTGACCACGTAACATTTATGACAGAGCACCGCCTAGGCACAATTTTTTATAATTCATTCAAAAACATCCCAGTTACCACATTTGAAATGCAAAGGATGTGTTCTGTTCAGCCTGTTAAGGGAATTGCTCATTTCATCTACACACTCCAGATTTCCACAGCCGACGTCATCATTAACACTACAAAGAAATATGAGTAATACTTGTCTTGGTCATGTAGCAAGTAAAATACAATGATTTCATATTGAATAGCTAATTTCATCCAATTTAAGGCCAACAATTGATCTTGATTTCTGACAAATTATGGAAATACTAATTTTGACGTTACTGCTTGCCCGCAATAATAATGTAAAACAGACGCGTTGTTATAGACAAGGAGGGACGGTTGTGATCTGGCATCTGAGATGTTTTTGATTGGTCTTGTGAAGACCACATGGGGAGGTTCAAGGAGGGCGGGGGGGAGAAAAGAGGCACGATCAGACTGTACGTCATGCAGAACCACACACACACACACACACACACACACACACACACACACACACACACACAGGCAAAGCAGGTGGAGGCCAGCCTCCACTTACTCCACTTACTTGTGCAAGTGATTTTGAGAACAAAACAATTAAAATAACAAGCCTTAAATGACATGCATTGAAGTGCAGGGTGTGGAGCGCACAATGGCCCAACATGAGAAACTCACAAGGCCCTTGTTCTCGAGCCAAAGCTTTTTAACAACAGTGGAGGAACCACAAAAACATTATTTTTATGACTATATTTTTCTATTTATAACAAAGGATCAAAAGCAAAGTAGTACGAAAGTTCTGTTTCATGGCAAGGAGAGGTAGTTTTGATACAGTCGATAACTACGGGCCTGATTTAGCCATGCGTCAGAAATGAGAAGCATATGTCTCATTAGCTGCTAATGAATTACGACGACACCATTACTAAGCAATTCAGCTATTCTATACAACACAGGTGGCTGCACCAGCTGGCAGAAACAGCATAACTCTACCCAAAGATCTTTTATCATGCAAACACACTTTATATATATATATATATA
>JABJVR010000106.1:5531815-5543990 GCA_025773905.1 Chitala chitala | reverse complement strand
AAAAAACACATTAATAAAATCACTGCCTGCTGGTTTTCTAATGTCACAGCACAGTACATTTGTCAGCATTCAAACACAACCCCTGTTACACACAAAGGAAGTCATAAACCTACAAAGACGCTGAAATAAAAACAGAAATTCCTAACAAAGCTCTCCGTAGTGGATATTAGGTTTAGTTTTTATTAGCTGCATTATGGGACGAGGGTGGGTCCTTGGCAGGGCACAGACTGACTACGCTCTGCAGACGGGGGCATGATGCTCGTGAGTAGCATTCCAGAAGAACACCAGAACCTCAAAGAGGCACTCTGGACCTTGCCTACAAGCAGTGCAAAACACAGGAAACAGTGTAGGACTTGGAGAATCAGCAGGTCCTGGACCTGCGAGAACCTCCCGGTTCTCTCCGTAGCAACTTCGTCACCAGCCCGAGAGAGGGGGAGAGACAGGGGAGAGGGAGGCGGGGCCTTCTCCTTTACTTGGAGGTTTTGAAGGTTAACCACGGTTCACAGCAATAAAACAAACCACGCTGAGCTCTGGACTGCAGCCACAGGGGTCCCGCGCAGGCCTGCTTCAGACACAGCTCGGCGGTCCCAAGCAGCGGGAGGCCCGCGGGCCATGGAGGCAGGAAGTGCTGGTGTAACGCAGAACCCGCCCGGCAGCTCCTGGATCTTGTCACTCGACCCACGAGCTGAACCCGCGCCCTGGCCTGGCTTTTACCCCCGCTTCCCCTGCACTCAAAAACAATTCATGTCTGGTGACATACAGCCCTGCGTGAGAGGGCGCCTCTCACCGAGCAGGCCGTGCTGCACAGCGGTACAAAGTCAGTGTTAAAGTTCTGTTAAAAGTGAAACACTCAGCAGCACAGCACTATGCTAGGGTTAGAGTAGGTGCACATGTACTTTTTATATAATGTGGAATTGAGTACAAGACACAAAAGCAAAAAAATGTTTCTTTTCCATCCTTGCCCCTGCAGAAATTAACACATACAAGCAATCCTACTATGCTGTTATATGAATTTTAGCTTCCGAGGAAAGGCATTCTGAACACAAGCTGTATATCAGTACCAATCTGTATGATGCAATCACAACTAACATTTCCTATTTTTGCTCAGACACGGGACGTCTTTGGCAGTCAGTGCTAAGTTCCATTGTAATGGAGCAATTTTTACTTGATCAATCCACCAACCAGACCTCAACCTCCAAGTGTAGTGGTCTGGAATTGCATTCCCCTCAGTCACACATGGGGGAATTCATAAAGAGCATGATTCATGAATTTCCCAGTTACTTAGTAAGTTAAGAAACCAAAGTGATGGTGGTCCATTCCAAACTGACTAAGCCCTGTGACTTCTGAACAGCAACATAGCCAAGATTTATTGGTCTAGTCAACTCCAATTACACTAAATTTGCATCTACAATTACTGTAATTAGGGTTCCGAATTGGAACACTGAACAGTCCCCCAAATTCAAGAGGACAGCAAGAAGTACATTTGAATAAATCAGCAAAAATTGTGTTTGGTTCTAGAGTCCCCCCACCACCTGAAATGGACAACACAAGGCCTCAAGAAGCTGGTGAAACACATGGCTCTAGCTGAGACAACAATAAAGGGCAGCAGAACACTACTCAACATGTGTCAAGTTTAACAAAGGACACACAAATAAATACAACAGACTCACTGCTGCACCTAGAGTTCTGGGATGTAGAGTAAAACAGTAAAATCACTGAAATGAATACAAAAAAAAGAACCACAAGCACCAACTGATTAGTCAAAACCTAATGGCACCACCTGACTGGATAAAGTTCGACAGCACCACCTTAGTGAACAAAGACCGTCAACACTGCCTTACTGGACAGAAACTGATAGTGCTACCTGACTGGATGAAAACTGACAGCATCACCTGACTGGCCAAAACCCAGCATCACCACCTGATTGACCAAAGCCTGAAGGCACAGAGTTCTAGAACATTTAAACAGTGGAAAACACATGTTGAGGGGAAACTGTAGCACATGTGCTAAAATGGTTATTTCTGCTTGATAGCCCTGGTGTAATGATAGACGTAAGAAACAGCAAACATTTCAATTACTCACATTTATTGAAATTAACAGTGGTTCGCACAAATTTCCGCTGCTGATCTACTACAGGAGCCTGTTATTAATTAGACTGATTTGTGTTTAAAGACTTTCACACCCGTCAATTAAATCATATTTACATAAGACCTTAGAAAAAGAATTACCTATATATACAAAGACTGCTTGATTCAAGTATTCTGAGAAAAGAACTGAGTTTTCAGACTATGAAAGTGGTAAAACAGAAAAGTATAGAACAGTTGAAAAGGGCTTTTGTTTATAGAATACTGGTGTACACTGAAAGTCAGTGTTTGCACTTTGATTTCAACATCTTAATTGCAGAAGTAATTTTTTTCCCCACGTAGTTTACATGTCAGTGTATCCTGGCTATAAACATGGCATTCTGGCCATGTAGCTCAGAAGACACCACCATGTGCTTCACACACCTGCAAAAGATAAAGATCTCACCACCATTTACAGACCATCTTAAAACATTTTCAAAGTTGCTTGAGTGCCATTTTTTTTTTATGCATTTGCTCTCTCAGAACCTTTACATATATTAAAATAAACCACCCAGCATTTCACCTTGTTTGACTTAATCAATAACGACTCAAGATAGCTCAATATGGTTAAAACAGATGAAAAAGATGAAAATATAAAGGCCCATTGGCAGTTAAATATAGCCACCTTACTCATGACGCTAAATTAATACAAGGCAATACTAATCAAAAGACATTCTTGCCTGATAGGTGACAGCTGCCTAAAAACTCTACAGCTAATCCTCCAAATAATGTATCCAATGTCCTGTTGCCTGTGATTTACCAAAAATGTTAGACAATGAGGTGTAACACAGCAGGGGGAGTTTGTTCTGAGCACATGGATGAGGGGTGTAAACACTGAACAGCCACAGCTGGACCAGCGGCAGGTAAGTGGCCTCTGGAGCACCGGCAAACGGAAAGACAGGCTCATCCCACAAACCAGACTACTGCTATTCCAACAGAACGGTCCTTCCATCCTCAGGAAAACAAGACAGCAGGCCGCCTTAAAAATCACTACGCCTTCAACTAACAGACAGAGTTGACGGAGATGACCTGACAGCGAGGTGCGAAGCCAGCGATCTCCCAGCTTCCCGCGCCCAATTGGAAACAGATCCCTTTGGGCTAAGAGTTAATCTGATGATGTAATCTGAACGCCATTTTAATTATAACAGGCTTATCGTTAATTAATCACTAAACACAGGCATGGAACGGATTATTCATAAATGTCTTTAATAGGAAACATAGAAATAAAGAAGGATCTGGACTACACTCACATAGTCTTTTCCACCAAGTTAAAGTGAAGCAGGCACATACCTCAATGCTACTTAGGCGGCAATTAAAGGAAAATAATCCTCCTTTAAATATATTTATTTATTTTTAAAGAAATAGCTCCCTTGCAGTTTAAATAGTTGTTGCTGTTGTAACTGTTTCAATTGACTCCTCTAGCAATGAGCTGCGTTATAAAACGAGTCCTGTTTTATCAGGATGTTACATACTTTTACAGATGAAATCCCACATACATATCAGAGAGTGTGGCCAGGTTACTGAGACATGCACAGCACACGGAGGATGGAAATATATCTCTTCTCCTGACAGTTAATGGCAGCATTTTACTTTGGACCAAAATAAGTTTTCCAAACTACCCTCTCTTTTTTTAATTATCTTTCACGATGAGCATAACAGTTTCTGTTTATCATCTAGGCTACAATAAAATTCACTGTGCTGACTTGACACCTACAGCACTCAATTTACTTTTCACAGTAAATGCCACAAAAGATGTTCCAAGAAGTGTTTTATTGCACTGGAGATTAATCCCAGTTTATGGGATTAATTATGGGATTATGGGATTCAACATTGTGAGGCACTACTGTTTTTCTGCCCCCCCCCGCCCTTAACTGATTAAGTGGTTCAATATTGTACAATATTGTACGATAGCATGAGTCTGGTTCCTGTTAGCGTGTGCAGGGACAAATCTGAGTTATGTTTTTAAGATGCAAAGGAGATTTCATTTTATCTGCAAGAGTAAAATCCTTGGCACAGTCTTTTGAAGTTGATTAGAGGACTTTAAAGTCAATTATTTAATTCTGACAAATGTTTAAAGAAACAAGATTACATGTCAGGGATTTATCCTTCACGGAGTAAAGAGAGAGTCGTTCATAAACAACACAGGAGAAAATAGACGCCATTTTTGATTAGGTTAACTAACGTTACAAGTTTAGCAGACAAGCTGCACAAACACGTAATCAGATAGCTAAAACAGTAGGTCTTTTCCTGCAGAATTTTTTGACCTTAAACAACATCTCATACTAATTCAAATTTCCTTCCAATAAACAAAAGCTAAATGAAACAAAATACAATGAATTAGTACTGGAAGCACATGCATAATGGAATTAAAAACTGATGTTTAGAATCACCATATTTTGGACTCAGAACCCAAAAATATGAGCAGGGTTCTAAAGGCCTCAAGCGGCACAACACAGCAAAGCTATAACCACTTTCTCATGAGATAATGTCCACATAAATTTATGTCAGCAGGAAAACAGAGTAAAGTAATTAAAATAATGTGCAGCACAGATGCCTCCAACATCAGCAACCCTTCCTCCCAGAATGGCTCTTGGGACGGTGTTTATAACTCAGAGGCGATTCTCTGCTCATTAAACGTGCCAAGTGCATTTATACAAAGTGACATTTCTGTAGGATACTTTCCCTTTCATTCCTTTAAGTATTTTGTTTCACATTAAGAAGCACATTGTCAACAAGTAAACAAGAAACTAACTTCAACCTCAAACTATTAATGCTGAAACTTCTGTAAGTGACGAGCAATGTGAGAGAGACTGATGTAGACCAAGAGGGCGCTGTGCCCCAGATAAAGTAAGCTGCAGTCAGTTACATGGCTATGTGAGTACGTACGTTAATGGTTTTTTTTAGTGTATCAATCAGCATGACGTTGACTTGCAGCACTGACAGCCTAACAACCTGCCAGTCAGCTGTAATGGCATCTCTGCATGTTTGTGTGTCTGCGTGAGCTCCCACAGTCACACAGCTCTGCAGGAGAAACACGTTAATCATCAGCCCTCGACTGGTGGCGAGTCCTGCGACGAACGCGTTACACAACAACATGACATGACAGCCCGTTGCTCCCATCGCGTAGACTTGCAGCTAAGAGGAAGTACCCCGCTGGGCAGTCAGAAACAAGCCGTGACTCTTAATGCAGCTAAAAGGGAAAAAAGCCTGAGCCGCATGTCCCGAATAGCAGCATGCAGGGCATCGCATGGAACTGCAGCGTGAAAGCAGCCCATGCGATGATAAAAAGGCAAGATATTGAATATCAAAAGCCTAGATCAAGCCTCAAAATAAAACAAATCTGTGCTAAACTGTTGCCTTGCTTTTATTAGTATGAACTGATATACGAAGGAACAGTGGAAGTCAGAGGCAGTGTGTGTGTGTGTGTGTGTGTGTGTGTGTGTGTGTGTGTGTGTGTGTGTGTGTGTGTGGGGGGGGTAATGGGGTTTTGCGTGAACCTTCTCACAGAATGAGGGAACTGGGCAGTTGGCTTAGGCCTCTTGAACATGGATGAAAGTTGGGGTTGGGGGGGGTGCAGTGCTCCCGTTGAACACAAAAGCCCTTCAGTAAACACCACACGTGAAAAGAATTACTGAAGATCACACACATCAAACAGTCCAACATTGTGCTTCCTTCCTGAGAGCCCGGCGGCAGGAAATGCTCTACAGTATCCCGTGAGCGGGCCAAGCGGATGCCGTAAATACAGCGGCACTCTCCACTGGGGGGGTGTGAGCACGGGGGACAGGTCTGGGAGTAATCTCAGGGGGACCAGTGATGATGATGGTTTCCTACCACTGGAAGAAAAGCACAGAACCGGACCAGCAGCCCTGCCCCATCCGGTTCTGCGCCAGACAGCCCTGCCAGATCCCCTGACCCAACTGGTCAAGGAGTCCAATCTTCGCTGTACAATAACACAAACCTGATCTTGCAACATATACTGGTCCATGTCTGTGGACAAGGCTAATCAACCACACACTGCTGACAAATGACAACAAATGATCGGAGGAACAGCAAGGTATACACAGAACGTCCAGCTCACTGAAACAAAAAAGTTCTCCAAATAGTACACAATTTCAGGGTTAAGGTTTGCATTACAGTGCATTTTACTGACAATTCGCTACTCTGTAGGTGCTTTAAAAAGCTGCACAGAACCATATGCCATATGTCTGGATTAATGTAAAGAATATGTTGTTAGTGCTCAGATCAAGGACCAGCAGTGCATTCACTATTCCTGGCGCTGATGTGGGCCAGCGTTACTAATTTTGCAAACACCGTGTCCTTGAAAGCAGCGCCTTCCTTTCCAGTGTCTGAATTGGCAAAATTTTGAAAGCCCAGGTGCCACAGGACAGCGCTGTGGCCGAGCACACCATATAGAACTTGCGCAATAAGATGTGGGCCCAACAGTAAATCATAAGGCACTCCTTACTTAAATAGCATCTTTACCAATGTGGCTCCTTACTTTCTAATTAGTTACCACATTGAAAAACTATTCAGAAAAGCTTTACCATTAACCCCCCCCCCCCCATACAATTATGTTCCATTAAGGCAAATGTCCTGTGGCTGAACATTACATAATTTATTAAACAATGAACAAGAAGCTCCGTGATGGGATGGTACCTTTCCTTGCACCTCAGGCTACCTGGGAGAGTTCAACACCATCCATAGCCCTGGACAGGATATGCAGTTGGGCAATGAATAAATGATTAATTCATTCATTTGTTCATTCAATCAATCAACAAAAAGCTGCAAATCTATAGTAAATACTTCAACTTCATATCCTTTTACTTCTCCAAAGCAGCATCCCCCTGTGCTGAAGGAATAAAGGAAAGAGATGTAATGATGTTGGTCTCACTCACTGCCCAGTGTCTGTCTGCCTTTGACTGAAGACTGACCTCTGGGTAATGAAGCTCCTCTTGTGTTCATCACTCCATCGTGACCACAGGTCCCTGGGCCAACCAAAATTAACCCTGTGTGACATTAGCCTATCTGTGCAGCCCAGGCCTACCGCTACACAGCAGCACAAGAATCATTCAGGAGCTGACAAAACTTAGCTTTAACGACCTGCATTCACCACACACCCTGCCATAAAATACGGAGACGAAGTAACTGGAGATATAACAAAGAAAAAAAAAAAACTCATAAGAGAAGGAATTAAAGCAGTAATAGAGAACCATTTTATTTTATTAGGATAGCTTTTATGAAGGGTTCTCTAAGAAAGTCTGAAAGCTCAGTGTTTACAGCAAACAAGTGACCTCCCTTTGTGAAACTGTACACGTCCTACAGAGGGGAAGTTCAATTAAAGGAACACTTGTAGGATGAAAGGGTTTTGAAAGCACGCTACTCTGTTGTATTTAGGCACACCGACAATGTATCTTTCACCCGTACAAGCACGATCAAAGCTGTACTAATCTCAGACGAAGTGCCTTTTTGCACCTTAGTGTTTATATTTGAAACCCTTTTAACACACAGGTTTACATAAAAAACCTCACAGACAGAAACATACTCAAGAGGCTTGGAAAGGTAATCAATTACATGCTCAATTTACAATAAAATATCTCACCTTTCACTGAATGAACTGAAATTTAAAAATAGTTTTTTTAAAAAAAAGATTTTTGTTAGAATACTGGAACTGCAGTACTAGATACTGCACTGTGTCTCTGTAAGTCTGATTAAGACAGCAATGTGGTTCAGAGGTACAGAACAGTCCGTTTGGGAAACTTAGTTTCATCGCCGAAAACTGTGCAGTCCGCCATTTTCACATTAACGATGAAACTGTAAAGAGAACGGGACTTTCAGAACGAATCTTCACAAACAGTGAACCCTGAGACAGACATCAGAAGAAATATATATGGTTGAGCAGATTAAAAATAATTTATAAATAAAAGGCTAGTTTGTGGGATAGATGAAAGGAAGGCAAGACAAAACATGCAGACATAGCATCAGAGTGGCTGGAATGTGACCTGTGAGCAGTGACCACCCGCAGACTGGTTTCTGCCGACTGACTGAAGCGAGCTACCAGTAAACAGGTAGCTACTGCAGCAAACTGAAACACAGACACAGGAAGCCCAGGGAATGCAGGAGAGGCTGCACTTATGAGACTGTCGATCTTTAAAGCCAAATTGTGCACCCCAGGGGTCGTAATGTGCCTCTTATTAGACGAGCATTAAACAATTATCCCATTTTGTTTCCAGAGCCACAGAGTGCTTGTGGCTTCGCACATGGACATCTGAAGGCAACTGCACATTCTTCATCAGATTTTTTTTTAAACCTTCTCTCCTAGTGAACTGTTCCGCTGCTTTCACCCACTCGGTCTAGAATCAGCGTTTCCTGCACTGGCAAGAACGCAGCCCACTACACAGGCCAGCAGAAATAAATAACATTCATTAAAAGGAAAAACAGTCTGCCGCACTACACCGACACTCTGTGCTAAATGTATGAAATCAACTGGCTACCTCTCTGCCCTTAGACTGGAAATACTGGAGGAAGGTCTCCCCATGGCTCTGATACTGCTGGAAAAATTGACACGCATGTGCCCTTAAAAAGTACATGGTATTTATCTCAAATAATGTTATGCAATCCAGAAATGTTCTGTCAACAAATGTGACGCAATGCAGTGAAACAAAGTTGCACATCCAAGAACTGAATGGTACAGTCCAAGGTCTTCGAACGCACACACAGACACACGCATTTGAGGGGCAACAGCAGCGCCCTGCATTGGCCTTCGCGCACCGGGAACCGTCCCGGATCCAGCAGGGCTCCTTTCTCGGAAGCCCGCTTCCCACCACAGGATGACCAGCTCTTTGGCACTGTTGCCGGAGTCATGCACCCAAGTTTCCATTTCAGGGGCCTCAGGTCAGATAGGAGGCCCCCGTGGCAGCTGGGGGGTGACACCTCCACCTCGCGTCCCTGCACAGCGCTCTGATGACTGACAGAGGGGCAGAAAACACGGCTCGTTCCAGGAAGTTCCAACAACGGCCATAGCCTCACATGTCACCATAAACATGTACTACTTTTAGATGACAGAGTCTAAGGGCACCAGTATTTCAGAACACTACTTACTGACATTGTGATCATGGCGTGAGACAAACGGCATTCATAACACAGCGCCAAGAGCAGTGATAATGTCTTTATTTTTCCAGAGTCTTAAATGATCAGATTTCATAACTGAAGTCACAGTGGGCTTTATTTCATGCAATCAAAGTAGTACTGATGGGGGGGGGCATAAGAAGGCTGTGGGTTTTACTCATTTCATTTAAAGAAAATTCTACTTGTGCAGTCCTCCCTTTAAAGTATGGTATGAAGATTTATCTACATAAAATGCCTGTAAATGCATGGTAGGGACAGGCTGGTTTAAACTTCTAATCCCTCTAAACCTTTAAGTGCAGGCAGAGAAATACAAGTGTTGCGGTAGAAATTCTCACAGAAGAGGAACCCTGAGAATAACATCAGAGGAGCCACAGACATCTGAGGAATGAACCACAAGCTGTACACAGAAGTCAGCAAATACCACAACACAGATGCGGCTGGGTTTCCCTCCAAACAGAGAAGTACAGCGATTCCACGCCTCGGCTCAGTCCAGCCTTGGCTGCAGAGCAGAAGTCATGGTGCTGTCCGTGCAGGACGACCGCAACACTGACAGCTGACCACCGACGATCATCCTTCTAACCTACTTATCAGGCCTGGATTGCAAAGCACACATTTAAAGCACCGGACTGCTCTCTCTCTCTCGCTCTCTCTCCCTGCCTCCTCTGGACCCTGAGCTGACAATCCCTGTACACTCTTTCGAAAGTCATACCCACAATGAGCATGAACAAATTAATGTGTTTTTAAGTGAATAAAAAAGAAATAGTCTGCTCTTGTTCTAAAGACAGTAAATGTGACAATTTCTCCTCTTCGAGGAAATCTGCTTAGAGCTCACCTCAGGCAACGGAAGAAAAATGCCGTAACAAATCTACCAAAAAATAGAAAATAAAATCAAGATCTGTGTGTCTTTTATGAAATTCTAAGAGGAGCTGTAATAAAAACGGATACCCTGGAAACGCATGCCGTATCTCCACTGCCCCTATTACAGCACTTTGTCTTGAACTACAGTATTTGTAGATGAGAACGGTTCCAAATATCATCCCCCGGATCAGAACGACTATGCAAGCCAGAACATAAATTCTGAAGAACTTTAATAAAATAGATGTTTGATTTACTTTGGTAACAGCAGTCACATTTTTAAAACAATTTTATCTTGCATTAATCCCGTGTGTCACTGTAAGGTAAAATATCTCTTTCGGTTACACCATCCAGGTGTTTCATTTGCTGACTGACAAAAACAATGTTTGTTCTGGCTGACCCTGGTCTCTTGGTTATTTTCTTCTTTCCCTCCGATTAATACCAGAGAGAAAAAGGGGGAGGGGTGAGTGGGTGCTTTTCCAACTCTGATTTAGGAGCACGGGTGTAGAAATTCAAATCATTTCAGCAAATGGCTCTCGTCCGCATCAAGGACAACCAGGGCCTCAGTAAGGTCATGAAAGACTCATGTTTTAGGAAATGTCATAATTTGTCCTGAAAGCACGCTCTTTCCACCTTCAGGTTCGCACTATCCTGTTCTCTACCGAGCATTAACTGGAACAGGAAGAAGGCTGTCTTCTTTTCTGCAAAATCCCCAACAAGCTTTTCGATTAAACTGTGAAGCTGACTTGGTAATTACTAATTCAGTGCTTTCAAAGACAACTGTTCCTTTTACAGATTTATACATCTTGTTCCATTTTTTTTTTCAATATCATTTAGGTTTGAGCTTCATTATTTTAACATTCTTAAAATATACCATTACAGTGGATTACAATGTATCCCGCTGATGTCCGTTTGTGATTGCTGATACTGCTTTCATGCAGTAGCTCAATACTTTCAAATAACTTGAAAAGAGAAAAATGACCCTTTCAATTTGTATGTAATGTTGGGGGTTTTTTTTTTTTTTTTTTTTTTTTTACAAAAACTGATTTATTCATCAACATATTTGCAAGTTTGTGTCTTTCTAGTTGAGCAGTTTCCTTGCCATGATTAATCACCTTTCCAGACTGGTGTCATGTTTAAAAGCTTGTAAAATCAGTGCCATTGTATGAAATCCCTTATTATACCCTAAAATATTTCTCAGCCTGAATTTTCCTTGTAAAAATAACCCACTGTACAAATTCATATAAACAGGCCATTTGTAAATACACAACAAAATGACATATTCAATAAATCAGCTGCCCCCACCATGCAAGACTCACCTTAAAACGTCATTCCCTGACTCCAAAACAACAATTAAGCAAAATTACGCAGCGAATTATATTGTCATATAAAACTAGATGCGAGTCACCAACAACACTTAACTTTAATTACGCAACCCAGAAAACGTCTCAGGGAAGAAAAAAAAAAAAAAAAAAAGACGAGATGAATTTTCAAACACACTCTTTGGGACCAAAATCTCTGGGCGTGGATGAATGAATCGGAGCCCAGCCTTCCAAAAGACTAGACTGTAGAAAATGAGACCATGCCAGGGTGGTATGTCTGGACCTGGCACTGCACTCATCCGCCCAGTGGTATTGGAAGCCCCAAATGCCTTCTTTTATTTGCCAAAAGCACTAACACAACAAAAACAGCAGCTTCTCCGCTCCATGTAAACAAAGTGACGTACGGCCTATCAAGCATTCAAACACAGTCAGAAGGAAAACCATTCTGCACTGAGGTGTCTAATAAACAGCTTTTACATACAGAATAAACATTTGTACAATAACACCTAAGGAAAACTGAAAGGTTCTCTTTATGTTCTCTAAATAGATAAAAACTAATTTGCTTAAAGAAAAAGAGAGAACATTTGCCTAGGAGCCCAGACTTAACTGGTGAACAGAACTCAAACTACCTGACACAGTAGTTGTTGCTAAATGGTGTATACAGGACATACAGCATCTCTATCTTAAATGACCAGGCAGTCATCACATGGCACTCAGGCCTTGAGGCGGGGACTTCTACCACACGGCACT
>JABJVR010000106.1:5481656-5531715 GCA_025773905.1 Chitala chitala | reverse complement strand
CAGGCCTTGAGGCAGGGACCTCTACCTTGGGGCACTCAGGCCTTGAGGCAGGGACCTCTACCTTGGGGCACTCAGGCCTTGAGGCAGGGACCTCTACCTTGGGGCACTCAGGCTATCAAGCATGAGCTTCTGATGTCACAAACAACACATCCACATTCAGCCTTTTCCTCAGTGTTCAAAACACTGGTCAAGTGAATGAACGTAAATTTTTTTTAATATCCCTAGAAAAACTGTCAAAACACACCCCACAAAAACTAATGCCAATGTAAATAAGAGTCCCTACTTACTATAAATGATAATTGGTATCCCTACTGAAGGCACACTTTTGAGCCATCTGAAGATTAGCAGGAATGTCTGTATCAAAGTAAGGCTAGGCTTAGCTGCTTCCACAGAAGTCTTAGACCGTTCTCACGAGTAACTCTGTGGAGCCGCTACATAAGCATGTACCTCATCCCTCGCAGAGCTACACATGCCAAGGTCAACTTCTTTTTTCAACCCTACCTGACGTTCAGGTTCCCTTAGAGACACTCACCTTAATCTAGTTACGGACAAATAGTGCCGTGAAAAAGCCAAGCCACACAAAGTGGCTGTGTGGAAAAACTCGAAATCTTTGTGGGGCTGTGGAATCTATGGAAACCTTTAGCACATGTGAGCTACAGGAGGTCAGCACAGAAGGGAACTTAAGCTAACTGCCAAAAGATGTCAAATCCACATTAGTCTGAGAGAGGACACATTTCATATGCGTTTAAGCAGCCTAGCCTAGCCTTACTTTGATACAGACATGAAAGACAGCAAAAGGGTGGTAATAATAATAAATAAAGACTGTAATACAGTATTTCTGAACAAATGTATTTCCTGTCAGGATTCGCTTCTACCACACGCCACGCTACATTAACAGGGAGTCAGAAAAGAACACACATTTTGTGTGCGTTACAAAAACGAACGCTGAGGAGTCTGTTGGTTATTTCAAACCGTTTCACATGTAAAAACATTGACTTTTACATGCTTCCTTTAAAGTCAGACAATCTCCCCCCTTTAAAGAGACAAACGTTCTCAGCCATTTGTACTGAATTAGAGCAAAGTGGGCCTTTTTAGAAAGCTCTCCTGCTTACAAGAAGCTTTCAATTATGTGTTCCATGAGCGAGATCTCACTGGAAAAAAAGAGAGGGAGAGGGATCTGTGAGATTTTACAGAGAGCAATAACCACAAGAAAGCCACGACTGAAGGCACACTGGACATTCCCGGGGCGGCTCTCAAGCGCGGCGGGGGGGGCAAAAAGAAAGACAGAAGGAAAGAAAGAAAGAACCTTTTTCAAGTCGGGGAAAGTGATCTCAGCTGTGTAAATGGACGGCAGTCTTGCAGCAGGGGACAGAGAGCAGGGCACCCAGCCCACCCCCTCCACTCCAGGGACCCTCTCCGACAGGAGCTGCCACCTCACGTTCTGATTGCATGGAAATGTGCTAACTGGTTCCGAATGGGCCCGACACCGACTCCTTGTACTGGAAAGTGTTTGTCTTTCCACACTCAGTGCTAACAGCTCCCTGCCAGTCCCCAAGCCTGCCTGACTCCTGATACACCAGGCTCTTCCCCTTATCCTGCTACATATACATATACAGCACAAACACAGTAATCCCTCCTCAACTGTAGATTATCCAACCATACTTTCAGTTACTCATGATTTGAAAATATTAAAAAAAATTTTAATTCATAAAATCAAATTAACTGTGTGCCTGCATGGCTGAGTGTCAAAGCATGCAGCATGAATGATCCCGTCGTCCATTGTTGTAGAAACTGCTTAAAGTGAATGTTTTAGTTGTCCAAATGGGTGTTTTAAAAATAGCAAAAGGTTACGTTGTTATGAGGGACTTGACTGAATATGGCCAGGATGTTTACGCGAGTCACTTTCCTTCTTACCACCACTGAAATTCCAGCGCTCCTCTCCCAGGACAGTAATACCTCTTGTCAGTAAACATCATGAAGCAATCATTTAATGCACAGCCTGAGACTACCTAAATCAGTCATCCAATTATGACGAAGGATGTAATTAAGGGATGCATAAACAGAACCCTGGGAATAGCTACTGACATTTATTTTATCCTCTCGTTTTTTTTGCGCCGCTTCTGCGACGCGCAACGATGGGAGTTTATTTTCACAGCGGCTTGACAAAAATCAGTGCGCAATGGCTCTAGTTAACAAACCTAACACTATTCACCCGTCTCGACCGACAAGCTGTGATGAGCTAACACACGTCTCACAGGTGTGTTCAGCTGAACGCAGGCTGTGCGTCAACTTAACATTCAGCATCAGCAAAGCAGCCTTGGCACATTCACAACAAACAGTGATGGGAAGAGATTAACTGGCTAAGAAAAGTTAGGGGGTTTGAATCTCGTCAGCGATAATCAGCTGAACTTGAGGTCCTTCACAGAAATGCACAGCTAAATTAAAAGGCTGGACGTTTAAACTGCGAGGCATGAAGTGACAGTGTAATTTAGCAACAGGTGATCTCTGCAAGAACCTTAAAAGAGGCCATTTGTTGGCATCCCGTGAATTCCGAGTGACAGCTGGAACCAAGCGGTCACATTTCTATTTTTTCAATTTAACTCACCAAAAGTTACTGCGCTATTAGTCATTTGCACAGCAGGAAAGTAACTAAAAGAAATGTGTGTGTGTGTGTGTGTGTGTGTGTGTGTCATTCTCCATACAGTAGCCTTTATTCTGGTGAGACGTGGACCCAGCGCATTTCAGCTTTTCACCAAGACACAGCTGCCTACAATATTGTAGCTGGAACCAGGACTACGGACCAAAATGTTGCCAGAAAGATGGTCTCACTCCTCTCGAATGTACTCACACTGGAATCCTTAAAGACGTCAAGGCACACAGAAGGCAGTGTATAATGCAGGCTGCCTCACATGGTGTGAAAGACGCTTCAAAGCAACAGAAAAGCATGTTATTTTCAGCAACCATCAGCACTTTTTAAGTGCATTAGCCAAGAGGTGGCACTAGTTTTCAGTGCTCAGCAGCCACAAAGGATGAACGCAATCAGTTCAATTCAACTGGGAGTAAGTCAGCTGTGCCCAGATAGAGCCTGTCTATCAATGGCCATCACTCGTTACTGGCAATATATACTGGTACCAATCTCTTTATTTCTATATACATTTGGTGTGACAGGCCTCAAATATCCCACAACATATTCTAATAAAGAGATAATTAAAGAAGGTTTTCAACCATGCCAGCAGTAACAGAGAAGGTTAAGTTACAGCCAACCATTTGGTTTAATGAAATGGAAAACGACTACAGGGCTGTTTTGACATGTTGGTAACCTCATTTTTAAGATAAGCAGTGCTCTATTGTGCTGTAAGGTACTGTATCACAGGACCCAACTGAAAGTGAAGTTAAGCCATATCACATCATCTTTGAGTGCATGATTTAGATAGATCTCTGTTCCCCAAACTCCCATAACAATCTCCATAACTTCAGTGTTTATATGAGCTCAAGTCAAGGAAGGCTTGGCGGGTACTGGTAAGGGGGGGGACACTTTTGATGCACCTTTTCTTCCTCAAGTTCCAATGTCAAACCCCATCTCACTAGCAGCTGCACAAAGCGGCACACGCTACTTTTATCTGCCTCATTACATATGTCTGCCAGCTCCCTCTGCCCGTCCACCATTGGTGTGGTTTCCAAAGCAGCTGTGACACAAACCAGACCCTCCAGGCCGTGCAGAAAATGTGTTTATGCCGAATGGTGCTCCCCCCCACCCCCTACCCCACAATCTCCCCCCCAAGTTTTCTTTCCTTCACAGCTTTGATCCACATGGCACAGGGGGCTGCATCAACAGTCTTGAGTTTCAGATGCCTGCGTAACCTGTCACTCACAGCTTGCTGCCGGGGAGACGAATCACACCACAGCGTGGCCAGCGGTGGTGGGGGGAGGTGGTGGTGCCACCCATCTCTCATGTGACTGCTGCACGTTCTCTTCGAAACAAAAGAATTCACCGCTACCCCTGCCCACCCTTACGGACTGTCATGTCAACAGTCCCCCCTCCAACTTCTGTCGAAGAAATTCTGACTGATGATTTTTATGCAGACTGTGGGTCTGTCGGCTCCTCTTGCATCTAAAAATAGCTGCACTTGGGAAAGTGTACATCCCCCATCCCCTCTCCGACCCCCAGAGTGGCCCTGTACTGTAGAGGGGGGTTTTCACTTACTGGTAGATGTCCTTGCGGAGCACAGTTCGGCTCAGTGGGTTGTCAGCCTGGGGGGCCATGCTGACAGAGCCGATTTTAAGCACCAGCGTGTCCTCATCCTTCCTCAGCTGAGAGTCTGCAAAGGGGACGAAGTCTCAATAGGCAGGCAGGCCTCAATATCCAAGCAGCTTCTCACACAAAGCAAGGCAGGCCTGGGCACATGGCACTCCAGTACAAGCTCAGTTAAACAAGCCAGTCAAACAGTGAACTTTGCCTGTTTATGTCCTGAGAGGTACAGTGCCACTCAGCTAACAGCCTAACTTGCATTAAGGAAATAAGAGTCTGTCATATTTAAAATAACTCAGCATAACTGTAAAGGCAACCAAAGGGCTACAATACAGTACATAACGATATATAATGAAATTAAACCATGTTAATGGAGGATGCATATCCTGTATTAAAAGTACTGAATAAATGTTTCAGTTGAGTATTATATTAAATAAATAAATAAATAAATAAATAAATAAATAAATAGGAAGGCCTAAGGAGAACTCCAGGGCTGAGCCCTTATTCCTCACCTGTGGTTGTCTGTCTGTCCTGCGGCGTAGGACAGAACACACGGACGACACTGGTGTTGACATAGATCAAGGGCAAGGTACTGGAGGTGAGCATCCGGCTGTGCATGGGCTGGCCGGCAGCAGAGCGGCCCATCTCCCGGCAGCGACGCCGTGGCAACGTCACCCGGAAGACACCGGCAACGGTGGACAGCAGGGGGCAGGAAAGCACCACGTCAAAAGGCTGCGCCGACAACAATATCTCACGCAAGTACTGAGGCGAGCCATCCGCCGGGCCTTCCGTCAACCGCGGAGCCCCCCCGCGGGACAGCCCCCCACGCTCCTGCCTTGATGTCAGCTTGTGCCGCACATTCTTGGTGACGGCCTGCGTGTACGTGACAGACAGGAAGCCGTGCTGCTGGTGGGACACCTCCAGTGCCTTAGCAGCCGTCTGCGCACGTGTGATGGTGAAGGAAAAAAAAAAAAAAAAAAAAAAGATAATGAGCGTTGAAGGGACTTATGAATGGACAGACTGCACACACATGCACAACACAAAAACACACACACCGACACGTTCGGTTAGCTAAGCACAAGCTGGAAAGCACCAAGCATGCTGCTGCGGGTTGTCCAATCACACACGAAGCAGATGACAATCGTAGGTCACCGTGCCCAAAATGGGGCAGAAAATGGGAACTGAACTTTGTGCAGCAATCTAACAGTCAATCTGGTTACTCTCTCATCAGGCATCACACGAGCTTCACTGATTATGCATTTCCAGCAGGTGCATCTTAAGCGGTGACATGATTCTGCAAAAGCACCATTGGCACCATGAGAAGAAAAAAAAAATGTAATCAAAAGTACAGTGAAACGCCATGAACATTAAATGCTAGAAGATTACGTGTACGTGAGCTTCCATTAGCTGTCCAGTGGGGCCCTACAAGGAGCTGTTGTGTATTCAGAAGCACACAATGTCTGCACGAATTAAATCGAGTTTCTGCCACAGGTGCTCCTCCTGAACGATCAGTTGATTACCCTCTGAGGCAACTCAGAGATGGAGATGATGGTTGTTAATTCCTAAGGTCTGCTCCACCGCCTTATTCTGTGGTTCGCTGCTGCCAGCCAAACAGAGTTAAATATGAACAGATTTCAGGCTATCATCGTGCTGATATAGCGATAAGAGCAGATTAAAAATGTTTCCAAATCAAGGGTAAATTCTTGGGTGGCCTCGTTCACATTGGACCAATCAGCATGTACGATATGAAACAACCTTGGGTACACTTGAGGTTTCTCTCTTTTTTTTTTTTTTAATTTCTGAAAATGTGCTTTTGATCAAGGTTAATGGTGGCTCACGAACGTCCAATATAGAATAGTGAGATTCTTACAGGAGGAAAAAAGCCAGAGAAGTGGCTGAACGGGCCCTGCTTGCTGATGGGTCGAACCAGCACAGTGCGTCTGTTCAGCTTGTCAGTGCAAGAGAGAACGACGCCTCCACAGCGGCCCGGGCAGCGTGGGCCTTCCTCCAGGCTTGGGGGGGGGCAGGGGGACACATGGGAGGTGTGTTGAAGGAGGGGGCGTGGGGCAAAAGGAAAGAAAGAGAAGGCAATAAGCTTGAAATTGAAAGAGATTTGTTGATTTTTTCCCCCCTCAGCAAAAATGATAAAAAAAAAGAGGCAGGTACAGCTTAAAGCAGCTGTAACAGAGGGCGACGCTGGCCTTAGCCTGTGCTAACTTCATTGGCTTAGCATTATCAGTCACACAGATTGGGCTTCTCCATGTTAAAGGCCAGCTTGTGCTGTGACGCAGCACCAAGGACACAGTAAGGCCAACGCAGAAGCGTGGGACACAGGCTCTCTGGACTAGCTGGGGAAACGGTGGCGGGAAGAGAAACTGCAAGGCGGACTCTTAAACAGGCCGTTTTTCACTCAAACGGTCGTCCCTGTGAGGGGCGGAGCTTCTGATTCGGCTGCTGCCTCGGGGGCTTAATCAACCAACTGATTCTCCTAATCGTCCGAACAGGCCATTTTAAACCCTTCTGCTCATTTTACAACGGCTGAAGAGCAGTTGGAGGAAAAATTATTTGGACTTTCCTTTCTCCCCCTGAGGGTCCTCCTGATCCGTAAGCCGCCCCTCTGCATATCATTCCCGCGTGCCAATTTCCCCAGTCTTCCAGTCTGAGTAAGAGACAAAGCGGCCCGTGCGGAGGCTGGCCGGCTGTCCCTAAAGCCTCACCACTCCTTTCTCCTTGCACTGCAGAATGACTCCTTCAAAGTGGCCAGTGTGCCAGCCTGCGCCAGGCCTGGAAGACACAAGCCCCGTCACCATCTCGGTCCTGGTTCTCACAGCTAGCAACCCATCATCCCTAGTGTTATCAATTATAATGAGTTAAAAAAATTCTGCCTTTTGTCACTGTCTCTTTCTGTACCATCATTACTTGCATGTACTGGACTGCAGACAGACAGGACAGGATCACTTTTGTGTGGAGCAATTAAGGCTAAATAAAAAGTAGAAACAATAGTCATGTTAATTTATAAAATCAAAAGCAATTGAAAAGCGGTTTCAACAATTTCTTTTCTCTGCACATTGACCTTTTTTTGAACTGCTTTCATCAATGGGATTATTAAATAATAAGTTACCGGTGCATCCATGTTTGTGTGTGTGGACATGCAAATGATTAGGTGAATGTGTACAGATATACATGTGCGTACAGGTACATATGTGTATACAGGTAGAGATAAGTGTGGGCCAATATTCTGAGAAATGCAATTAGAGGCATCCCCACAAGAAAAATGAGCCACCATCACCAACAGGCCTAAGTAAACTTGTACATTAAACAGTGAGCCTGATTAGCACTTACTGCACTGTAAAGGAATACATCAAACACAGAAAATGCTTTTACACAAACATCTGTCTCCACCTCTCTCTGAACTGCACGTTCATTGGACAGCTACTAAGACACCCAACCCCCCTGCCTTGTGCAGAGGGGAGAAGTTTAATTACCCAGGAGTCTTTCTGTAATCCTTCAACCCACCCACAGAGGTCGCCCCAGAGTCCCCTCAAGAGGTGGGGGACTGTAGAGAGGACCGGTGTTCCTCCCCAGCTGGAGGAGGAGTCTTTGTAAAACAGCCAGGAGGCACAGACTCCAGTGTGTGAGAACCTTCACCAGTCATCATCTAGCATCTGACCACTGACAAGTGTAACGGACACCTGACCAGGCAAAATAACCTCAAGGCTTTGCTACTCACTGGCCTTTGTCAGTTTTCACTTCAACTGTTAACGAGCGAAGAACTGGATCTCTGTCAATTCCTGTCAGCTACTCTAACAGGGCTGTTGCCAAAACTGTGGGGGGCGACTAATGGTGGTCACGTACCTCAGGAAAGAATGAGTCAGATGAGCTGACTTCAAAATTGGACAATGCCCACACCCTCTTCCTCAACTGCAGTCAGAAACACAAACTGACATTTTTTGAATATCTTCAACAAACATGAGAAAACAAGACTCTCCTCCCAGGTACCAGAACAACATTAAGCCCATACAACTTCCTCACACTGCATGATGCAACTGTGCCTTTATTTTCCATACAGTAACTTTAATGTAAAACTTTATCGACATCCTCTTTTCTCAGGCCACTAACGTCCCAGACACACAAGTACTACACAGAAAAAGTGTGACCACAGGGGTCTCGTCAGTGTGGAAATGGATTCTTCAAGTGTGGAAACAGTTTTTCATTGAGGGTGGTTCAAACATCTACTGTTTCCTTAGTTAACACCTTAATCCCTCCATCCTACCACCTTCCCAGAATTCAAGCAGCTGCGTCCCTCTCCGCATGCTCTCAAGAGCACCACACTCCGTGCCAACCTGCTCCTGTAGTGGTCGATGTTGAGGCTGCCCACTTTGCACTTGATCTTGGTGTAGACGTCCTGCACGTCCACCGAGGCGCTCAGGTCCTCCAGCTCGGTCATAACGCAAATCTCTGGGAAGGTAAGCACAGGCGGGACCGTGACGATGACGATATGGGGACACACATTGAGGGTCACCTTTCATCATTAGCCTGGAGGGGCTATGTGAGCACAGCTGGTCATCGTGTGAGGCTCACAGGGGAAGTGACTGAACAGGTGCTTGTGTTCCTATTGATCTCTGCATGCGGCTTAAAGTACCCTACTGTATTATATGGCCATACAGTAAACACCCCGCTCAGCTTTAGCGTGGGTTCCTTCTGCCTGAACGTCAGCGAAGATCAGATTGCAGAGTGGAGGGTAGTTGTTTCGTGCCACAACTATCAAACGTTGTTGCTACTGCCCAGGATAGAAGTAACTGGACAAAAGGACAGAACACAAACTTCCTGTTCCACGTACAAGAGATAAGTCAACATTCCTCACAACGAGCCCAGTGATCTCTGTACCTGCATGCAACTGGAGGGGGAAGATAAAAATAACCAACAATTTACAGCAAATTCAAGTAGCATTCTCCATACAGCACTCCGCCAGTTCCTTACCATATTAAGGCATTGCCACATCACAGATGGCACTGCATGCTTTTCTATTCCAGAGCTGGAGTTACCAACACTCATAAGCTTTAGTTTTTCACTAAAATACGTGGCACAATTCTTCCTCTGAGCAACCCGCATTTTTGAGCTGGTTTTAAATAACAAGCAATCAAAGATTCCCAGTTTTATCCAGAGTTGTGTCTGATTGCATCACGTAAGTGCACCGTTCCTTCACCCCTTCAGCTGTGCAGCCGACAAATGAAGTGTTCCACGGAGCCCCAGGCAAGGGATCAATCTGCTCTCATAATTGTTAAAACATTACATCATTTTTAAATTATCCACAGCACACTGCAGATTTTGAAAATCCGATTACAGTATCACAGGTTTTAAAACCTCAGCCCTCCATTGCGTCTGAGCGGTCCTCAGCAGTTACGTGGATAATCAATTAATGCCAGTGACACGCTCCTTATGCTGGGCTCACCCAGCCACTCAGATGGCAAATATTAAGGGCAGATCCAGCGTAATGCCCGTTTAGGATGCTCCTAAATCAAAACATCGCTCAGGGTGCCTCCACTGAGATGCCTTTCAAAGCACTTAAGCTCACGGATCTGGCTTGCAGATGCTCAATATTACAGAGACCAATTAAAGGTGAAGCCTGCTTTTCAACAGAGCCCTGTTTCAGGAAAGGAGCAGTGGATCAGGGAGATTGGCCACCGCCTTCTTTATCTGTCGCACCCATTTGTTTCTCAAACCCAAGGACAATGCAGAAAAGACTCCATTTGCATGCACATCAGTCACAATGATGCAGTAGGCAACTTACTCTCATAACACCTTACTGTACATTCCAAACCAGCCATAAATTGTTATGTAGAAAAAAGACAAAGATTGCTGGGAATCTCGTGTGCTGGTGTTAAGGAAGGGGTAGGGGGTTGAAAGGCCATAATGTGGGAGGAAATGCTACCTGTCCTTTTCACAGCAGGGTCAGGGGCAAACAGCTTGACTGTGACCTTCGGCAACATCCACTGCATCCAGAGGCTGACCTTTCCGCTGGCACTGCCAATGCTGCTGGTCTTCTGCTCCAGGGTCACAGTGTCCAGGGACGGGGAGTCATCCCCTGCTGGCACAGAGTCCGCCTGGGAAGGACAGGACAACAGGAAGCCTGTCAGTCCAAACCTTCCCATATGGAAAAGGAAATGCCACAGAGGGACAAATGAAAAGCGAGTGTAAATTAATGGCTTGGGCTTCGTTCAGCGCTGTGAGCTAAGGGTTTGTCATGAGCTGGAAGGGAGCTTATAGAAGGAACAGATGACAATGTTCAGCAAAACGATGTGCAACAATAAGGAAAGCACACTTGTTGGAAGCCTGCTCCGTTCCACAATCAGAAGACAGCAGCAGAACTGCTGATTACATCAACACCGGTTAGCTAAACATGGCTCAAACAAACTGAGAAAGACGGCGTTGTGACTCGGCTGGCTATGGCTTTAACCCTGTCGGTTCTTCCTTCCTCCTCCAGAGGAGCCGCTTGCACTTAATGGCCTTGGACAGACATCATGACATCTCCAAGCACATCTAACATAACTAAATGAATCTACCATCCCACAAATGTGAATGATGAGTCAAATTGCTCACAAGCTCATTACTGGCTCTTTGGCAATGGCATTTCTGACTATTTTCTTGCCCCCCCCCCAAGTGGATCTGTTTTCCAAACATAAATTTCCAGTCACTGCTGTAGGGAGCAAGAAGCTGCAAACAACATGCAGTCTTACAGGCTGAGCTGCATCTCCACAGGGCTGTAATTATGCATGCTGTCACAGCATTAATATGCCCTGCGGTCCATGAGTATTACAGTGGTAACAAGGTTATCGAGCATCTCAACTACCTCATCTTCTCTGCTTTTGTGAGTATACGGAATAAAAAACAAATGGGAGAAAAAAAAAAAGTGCTTTTCAGTGGGGCCATGCAAATTTGTAAATTGAATTTAATCAAGGGTTGTTGACAACAAAGAACAAAAACAACTCATAATAATATAAACTCATTATGACTGTGCAGATCCCAAAATAGAGTCAAGCATCCACATATTTAAAGGCAGCAATGGAATGAATTTTTCCATCCCCAAAAATTCTGAACTATGGCACTGAACATTATAATAAAAAGGTGACACCGTGAACTGGGTGTTGTAAGAAACATGGACATTGGATAAATGTGTAGTGTCCTCACAGCCATCCTGAAATTCCCAATATGCACAAGTGGACACTAACAATGCCATCTCTCTGGTGTCCTCTGCCCCTCTGCACCCAGCACACAAAGCAACACGTGGTCGAGGAATCGAAAGCCATGCACCACCCACAGACTCTCACTTAGAGCTCTGTGCGGGACCATGCTGCTACACACTGCCGTGATCTGATGAACCCACACCCACACACACACGCTCTGCTGAATCGCAATCTTTCAGATGCCTGATCGCTTGCCCCAAGGAGAGGCCTTGAGGGCCAGATGTGCATGGGGTTGATGTGACGGGGGTGGTACGGGTTCCGCCACGTTCCTGAGCTGTCAAGCAGGGGGGCACATCTGAAGCTCTGTTATTTTCCCACACCTCCACACGCCAAGTCCTAAAGTACACAGGCTAATTCCTTCGCCACAGCGCTGTAAACCCACAGCAGAGAGCCGTTTATTTTCCCAGCTTCGTTTGTGTCTTCGCTCATCAGAGGGGCCCAAACAGAATGAGGTGGAGGGGGGCATGAACAGGCGGCCTGGGAAGTGTCAGAGCGCAAGGGTAGAAGGGACAGACAGGGGGTGCTTTTGGGGGAGGTGGGTGCTTCGGGACGTAGGGAGATTGCTGCCACAAAATCTTATCAAAACAGCTCCCACATTCCTGTTCAATCAGCGGCTTTCCTCATGGACTAAACACTTCTACCACTGTTTGCACTTGAGTAAACAATGACAAGTGGGCTGTCACAGCCTTCCACAGCACCCTGGGGGGCTCACCCTGCCACCCGTCTGGGTGGTAAGAAAAGAGGTGATTAAGAGACAGCACTACCACAAGGCCCGAAGGCTGGACGGCTCACGCGTCAGGGGAGCAGAAGATCATTTTGATGGCTTCTGCCACCAAACAATGATGGCATTACGCCGCAAACATCAAAGATGGAACGGGGGGGGGGGGGTTTAACATATCTTTTTTTTGGTTCCAGCACAAATTTTTATTCTTCCCTTTCCTGCACAATTTACATCTCAAATTTGTTTTTTTTATCCCAGCACATACGGGTTTATACTCAATCATGACAGCTTACACTAATCAGAGCTAAACATCCGTAGTTCTTGC
Organism: Chitala chitala; assembly: GCA_025773905.1. Classification (NCBI taxonomy): domain Eukaryota; kingdom Metazoa; phylum Chordata; class Actinopteri; order Osteoglossiformes; family Notopteridae; genus Chitala; species Chitala chitala. Next base: position 5,519,176 of record JABJVR010000106.1, on the reverse strand, counting down.
ATATGGAGTGGGTAAGAATAGGGAACGGCTCCACGTCTCTTTAATTCCAGAGGGGAAGCATACAGCCTAGAAACCCTCTAATGTCTGACATTATAGATCGTTCAACAGCACATTATCGCTTAACGTTCATACTTGTTGAAGTTCCTCTCCCCTTAGGTGTTTTTCTTTACCTCACCAGCCAGCAAATGTGAGCCCTACAGCCCACCTCCTATATTCAGCACAGCTGCATGTAATGAGTGGAGGGGCAGGGGGTGGGGTGGGGAAGAACAAGATATCCTTACCTCAGTCGGGGAACCGAAGTCTGCAGAGGGGCTGCAGGTGCTGGTGTCTGGGGGTGCGGTCCCAGTACTGCTCCGAACAGGCGAGGTGGGCCCAGGGCCAGGCGTGGGCCCTGGAGGCGGTTCTGGGAAGCTGGGGGCGGGACGCAAAATACCACGCCTTTGAACTCGGGCCCAGGCGAGACTCCAGCTGTGGAAGAGCTCATAGAGGAGCTGGACCTGGAAGAGCAGTCACTGACTTTAAAACGTTTCACACAAAAAGCTGCACACATACTGTATACACACCTATACACTTAAGACAAGACATTCCCAAATAGCTGTATGCAAGTCTTGCAAAAAAATATGATCAAAACCCTGTCTTGTAACCATTTACCATAATACACATAGGATTACAGACATGTGGCAAGACCTCTGTAGTGTTATAGTACATATTAGAAGGAAACACCACACTGGATCAGAACAGAAAATCCCAGAATTTTTTTCCTTCAGTTCAACTGCAGTCATACAGTAGAACTTTCAATGCCAACAATTAGCAAGTTATTTCAGACTTCTTTGGCACCATTAATGATTAATAATTATTATTAAACTATCCCAGGTTCTAAACAAAAAAACTTTGTATTGACAACTTCAAAATATAGGTTGATGATAATTCACCTGAGAACATAGTTTTTAATGCAAACTCCAAAACACCCCTACAAGGAGAGAGTAAATGGGAGGGCTTGTGGCACGTGTTTAGGTAGCCTGAACCATGGCAGGCGGCTACGTGGAGATTTTTCACAATGAGTTCATTGCTGGACCACAGAGATCTCTCCCAGGCCAAGTTCCTCGTCTCCCTTGACATTTTGCTTCAGCACCACAGAAGGTCCCGCACATACCGCTGTTGGACTGGGCTCAGCCCGAATACACACAGGCGTTCCATAAATAAGCATAAATCAGGGGGCGATCACGGCAACGCATTACCATGCGCCGTTTTAAGCGCATCCAGAGGGGAGGGAGGGGGCGGGAGGGAAATTAACGCCAAATTGTTCCCTCTCCAGGGCACACAGCTGCCGGCCATACTCAGCTGCTGAGGTGGGGGGGGCACCTGCAGGAGCTGTCAGAGCTATCCATGTATACATGCTTGTACAGCCCTTCCAGTGAACAGAGGCGTTCCCAGGCCTGGCCCGGTCCAACCCAGCATTCCTGGGTCTCAGGGCATACTAGGCGCTGTTCAGCCACAGCTCTTTAGTCTTTAGTGTGGTGTGTATTTGCACAGTCAGTCACCTCTCTGGTGTGTCAGGTGGAAATCAAGGAAAGGAAATCAAACCAATCTGAATGCAGGATCTGGAACACCGCACATGTGCATTAGTGTATCGTTGTGCCACGTGTTGTGGATGCACACAGCCAGACTAACACACTTCACGGTGTAACACCTAGATGTTCACTTATACTGGACACGGAGAACAAATGCTTATAAAAACAGGTTCCTAAATGCTGAAATGGTATTGCATGCTCCTGAAAAAGAGTGCGCTGGGTGTGATGTGAATGCTGCAGGTCAAAGGTCAAATTAATCCACGTTTTAGTTTAGCAGCAGCCTGCATACAGAGCGGACGACTGCTGCTCGCCGTCATGTTCCACACACAAAACATCAGATTAACTTAAAGACACAGTGTGCGGAGTCACTGGGCTCACGTTATTGATTTATTAAAATTTTTCACAAAGACACACTAGTAACACTTCTTTTAAACACTTGCTGTATATCATGAACTCGTCGATGACATTAACGCACTTGTAGATAAACGATTAAACTTGCGTGTGGCAGTCTCTTTCTGAACAGCTCAAGATGACTTTTTAAAAAATGGGTTGGGGGGGCTCTGTCAGGGTCACAGTGTCAACAGACACTGCCGCTTTCAAGGTGGTCCTGATAAGCCTGAAGGGCACAAGTCGGCCCTGTCCTTCTACCACCAGCCAAGTGCAGACCTATCAGAAGTGCTACGTGGCCAGACAGCTTTACAGACTTCATAAGGACCCCCTCCACTCCCCACTCGGGTCAAGAGGGGCTTGTCAACTCGTTGTGGAGTGCAAGTCTGTGCATACGGGACGATTTAACTTGAGAGTGATTTAACACTGCGACACTTGTGCTCAGAGTTGGGGAGCTTTACTGTGATACATGTGTGTGTCAGGCTTTGTAAAAGTTGCTCTTGGATAACCTGCACATTTAAGCTTGAGGAGGGTGGCGGCGATATGGTGGTCCCATGCATCTGTAAGGGGACACAGAACGTACTCCCTCCCCTCGCTCCTTGATTCATCTATGTTACCTCCTCAGTCCCCCCAAAAGCAGACCTCCACATCGCCACTGCTGGTAACCCTCAAGCGTGTGAAAACAACAGGCCTGTGTACATCCCCAGAAGTGTCTGGGCCACGCGGGTGAGGTCTCGCAGCTGTGGGAGGTCTCGTCTGTTCTCCGCCTTGGCAGTACTTCTTAAAAAACACTTGTGGTGCTGCCTAATTGTCATTAGCTCAAGAGACTTCTGTTGGAAATTAGCAGCCAGCCTCAGCTTGAGGGCAGGAGTGCGCGAGACAAGCAGCCCGAGGCCTGCGCAGCCAGCACGCGTTGCCTGGCTTCGAAACAACGTGCCTCTTTCAAAGCCAGATCTGGTATCACTTTTAACAAGTGGAACAGAGGCAGGTCCTCCAGGCTCTCTGTGCATTTCCACAAAACTGGCGAGAGTGACACAGCATCCCATGGTCTTGTTGAACAATGTTCAACTCCCCAAAAAAGACACCTCCAATTCACCTCACAGCTGAATCCCCTAAGCGTAAGATCCATCATCTTATCACAGAAAAATGTACAAAACAGTGTCCTATGCTGGAAGGTTTCCAACACAAACATACTCAAAAATATGAGTAAGACACATAGTATATCCAAGAATGTCGTTATCCATTCTCCTAAACCAAAACAACACACAAAAACAAGGGATGAATATCCAACACCACTTTGTCGCTGACCTTCCTACCACAGGAAACATTTAACGCTATTTTTTTCTGCTCTCTTCCGTCTAAGAAAATCTAATTAATGCAAAACAAAACACACCATTCGCCTCTGTTACTCACAGAACAAACAGGCTGACATGCAGCATTTCCGAGGGCAACACAAAGCCAGCAAATGACTCGGCTTCCAGAGGACCAGGCCTCACTTAAGGTGTCGAGAGTCTGGGTGTAGGTGAGGAGTGAACAGGGAGATTGGATGGCCAGTGGAATCCTAGTTTCTGCCACTGTTTTGGTGTCCCAACCGTAGACTCTGGGGAAAGTTGTTGTACCCCCACCCAAACCTGCCCATATGATGGAAGCCATGCTAGAATTTGTACAATTCATTTGCAAGAAGTACATTGTTCCAACCTGTTACCATAAATGAATGCATTAAAATGCCTTGGTTACAACATATTTCAAGGGCACTGAAACAGCACATAATGGTGATCCACAACAGTAATAGGTGCCTGTGAGAAGCTGCATAAATTTAATGCTGTCTGTCTCCACTCATCAATGCCAAAATGACCAGTCAACAAATCAGAAAAAACAAACCCGACAGGCTCTGAAAGGAGAATATTCAAGTGCTGTAGCTATATAAACTGTTCTTTTTTAGTCTTGACTGTGTGAATGTTCTACAAGTCATTTGTGTAAAGCGACTAAGAAAAGGAATAATTCAAAGTATAACTGGATGAGTGCAACATTCTGAATGAAAATGAGTGCAACATTCAGAATGAAAATGGAAAAAATAGAAGACGAATCAGCCTGTCCCACACTTGAGTCTTAACTCTTGGGAGTTTTTGTGTATGTGTGTTTGTTTTTTTTTGTGGTGGTGGGGGGGTTGTACAGCACACCTGCAACTGATTCTGCCACATTATCCAAAAGTGCATCTTAAGCTGCATTTAGGGAACTCCAGGAAGAGTTTAGAAGAGAGAGAACATTTGGAAAATTTGAGATCACATCAAAGGGATAACAAAGCCCCCCATCCCATTCTGGGAGGAAGGACAGTAAAAACTAGCTGGGGGGAGTGGAAGTGGTGTGATTAGACATGGGAAGAATTTACTGGTGCCCTAAAACAGCACCGTGCTTTCAGCAAACACTACACATTGTGTAACCCTGCAGTCTCATGATCCTCTGTGCAGTATTATGTAGGTTTACCCATCTCTTCTTCATGTCATTTGCAGCAACACCAGAGGCCAAAGCAGGTACTTCTTGACTTTTAGCATACAAACACAGCTATAGTTCGTAATCTCACAGTCCAAAAAGTCTTAACCTGAATAAAAGCAGTCAGGAAGCTAAAGAGAAGCACTTCAGTTAATCCCTTGAAAAAGGTACTTAACCTGAATCGCTTCGAATCCATACAGCTGAGTGAAAACTGCACCTACGTTTGCTCAGGCACACACAGGTGTAAGCCTCACCTGTGGGTTGGAGCACTTGACGTGCACCGGCTGCAGGTCCACGTGCAGGCAAACGACGAAGGCGGCCTGGGCCTGGTGGGAGGTGACAGCCAGCGTGGAGGTGCAGCCCATAGGCTCCAACAGTCCTAGGACGCGCTGCTGGCCTAATAGTGTGTATGCACTGAACTGCATCAGGTTCACCGTCCAGGGAAAGGCATCACCTGCAGGGGGAACACATGCGTCACTGGGAGAACACGTGCTTCACACACGCTTCACACACACGCTACACTAGGACAGCCCTGCTTCACTGCTGTGTTCTTCTCTTCTTATACAGTAACCTGGCCCAACGACGGTGACGGATGACCTCTAGTTAAAACGTTTTCTCTTTCTCTATTTTTGTGGGACTTCTTACCTAAAATAACAGAACTTGCACAAAGCAAGAAAAAGCAACAAGTTACTTATCATAAACACAAAAAAACTGGAACCAGAAAACAAGTAAAAATAGCACCATAAAAAAATCAAACAGAAGACAGACAATTCTCCAACTTGGTGAAGTACTAGGCTTAAACAATGTTCTTGCAAAAATATACAATAAAAAATGGGTACAAAGTGAAGATAAGATGTTAACTCCTATCCAGGCAGCAATGGAAAAAAATCCCTTAAGGCTAATAAATGTTCCATACAAGCTTGTCCATGCATGATTAAAACTGCCCACCCTGTTGCTGAGAACTTTTCCTCCACGCCAGGGCACTGAGGATACGGTAAGAACATGGCGAGGACACGCTCCTCACCACAGTTTGCATGCTTTGATCCAACGCATTAAACAGGAGCAACGAGAAGCCTCTCAAAGGAGAGGAAAGAATTACTAACAGCACGGATACTTCATTTTTATTGTGATGTTGACAGCTGTCTGATGTAACTATTTTCACTTTTTTTCTCATTTGCATGCCCAAATATGACATCATGAGTAAAATAAATAAATAAATAAATAAATAAATAAATAATAGGGGTTGGCTTTGTCATGGGTGAAAACCCACATGGCACATGATATGGTTAAATTGTTGCTGGCACTGCGGAGTGTCTGGGCAGTACCTGATCCACTTCACCATGGTAAATTTACTTTGCCTCATTCTGGTATAGAATGATCTGTCATTTTTGGAGAAAAAACTAAGGCATTGTTTCCTACTTTTAGTCTATTTATAAATCTACGAATCACGACCAGACGCATAGTTGTACTCATGAGCCGAACGTGTGCTATAAAGAATTCGTTCTTCTGTGAAACACGGCCTTAACCGAGCTCCTCATCACGACTTGAAAAGACTACAGTACCTTCTTCGAGAACAGGCCTGGGCACCACAAACGGGACCTCCTGCAGCGGTTCCATGTGCCTGTGGCCGGCGCTCAGCACGCTGACCTGTGGCAGGCACAGAACCAGGGTGCCCGGCACGCTGGCCTGGCTGTGATACCAGCTTCGCACCGTGCCCGGGATGTCCCCACACACGATGGTGCTGGGGGAGGGCAGGCTGTCGTTAGGCAAGAACACACAGCATGACTGTAACTCAACCTGCAACGGGAGGAATAGGGGTGTGGGGGGAAGAGAAATAAAAACCATTAAAAAGGCATTCGACACTGTTGAGAACAACTGTAGCAGTACTGTAGGAAATCAATTGTGATAACATATCTGCAGCTATAGGAGCAGGCTTGGCAAAGCTGGTCTGCAAGCAACACTCACATCTGTAGAAATGCAAGCAGGCAGGACGAAAGTCAGAAAGAAGAGCCACTGTATCTAAAGAGCCATCTCATATAGAGTGGTCACTAGAAGAGCCCAGGATGTGCTACCAGACGAAGGAGTTCTCCAAACGGCTGCAGTGTCAGCAGGTCCAGCAAGAATAAAGGACTGGACTACCACTCGCCCTGTTCAAAGGGCAGACCTGCTGCAGCTGTGCTCAACGAGTGTTCTGTGATGTGAAAGCCAGTGCAAATGCACACACGAACGGACACACGCAGACAGCGGTGGACACACTACGAAGGACCGCGACTGAAGTGACTCTTTTGCATACTTTCATCAAACGCTCGCAAAGGATATATCATTACACGCTTGTCCAATGCAGTTTCCTTTTTTATTGAGCTTCAAAGCTGTGTTTGAAATTTGAGCGCGTTCACACACCGACACGTACTGCAGTTGGTCTTGAAAGGAGCAGCACGTACGGAAAAACATAGACTTTTAATGGTCTGGTGCATTAAGCTGTAAAACAGACACACACACACACACACACACACACACACACACACACACACACACACACACACACACACACACACACGTATAGCTCTGAGTTGAAAGTCACAGTGTGACTTGTAACTTGAGCAGCAGTTACCGTTACACAGCAAAATTTTCATGGGCTACCTAGCAATTGTTCACCAATACTGACATAACGTCAGCACATTCAATTTACAAACTGTAAACATTTTCATATATTTCTACATACATGCACACTGATTACTTCAAACCTGACAGTCAACTGCTCTTGTTACTTCAAAGCTCTGGTTAAACAAATTAAAAACCAGTTGCTATGTGTCTCATAGAAATGACCCTTGTGGACTTGTATGGTCAATATAACACAACTGTGTCAAAGGGTCTTTCTCAAACCTCCATGCTCTGGAAGCCTACTGGGACCATTCAGACAGCAAGAGAAGCCTCGGAAACTCACTACCAAAACACCGCTGGGCTTCAATTAGCTCCCACAACAAACAGCAGGATGAAGGTTCTCCAGTTGAACAAAGAACCAACAATAAGTTTAAACAGGCTCTTATCTCAAGTGTTGTTCAGTGGCTACTGGACTTACTTGGATGTCTTGAAGATGTTTCAACTCCCATCTGAAGTTCATGAAGAAGCCTTTTGGATGAGAAGCAAAACGTGTTCCACTGAACAACACTTGAGATAACCACAACCTGGATGACTGAGAACCTTCATAGACAAGTTAAAAAACTGTCCCATGACTTCCACGAGCAATTTTGTAGTTGGTTACAAAACGTCAGCACAGAAAGCAAAGCCTTAAAATAAGAGTCAGGTCTTGTACGATCAAAAAATTATATATACATACAATTTTCCACCTTCCATTGCTTTATGTGTCATAAATTGTGTTGTTTTTTAATAAATTTTGATATTGAATCATATTTAAAAAATATTTCACAATAGCGGCACTGCAAGAGTCAACCTCTGCTAAAATCTGTTGAATTGTGAATGGACCAATATTTACTTTTCATGTGCATAAGGGAGTTTGGATTAGCAATTGAGGGGAAAATACAAGCACGGGTGTTTCCACCATGGCTGTTTGTTTTAGTTACAGCTGAACATCTTTGCAAAACTGAAGCATCCACTTAAAGGAGATGGAACAAAACACAGGGAGCCTTTGATATGTAATTCAGTGGAGAATGCTGCCATTTCCTAGCTACACAAGTCAGGTCCTTGGCCTGGGTTTGACGCCTTCGCCCTCTCTCTCGGGAATGTAGGCCTGGTGCAGATCAGGCCCCCCACCCTGAGTTACTCAGATATTCCACTCAGCCTCATGCCACCAGTGAAGGAGACTGAGTCACCCCACAGAGTCCAGGGGCATCCAGAAGTTCTCGCCATGACCCTGGAACCAACAGCCTCCCAACCGCAGTTGGGACACCAGTTGCCAAACCTCTGAATCGTTACCTCTCCCTATGACACTCTCCACCTCTCTCTCACTTAACTGGGATGGCTGTGCGCACCGGCCTGGCCATGACCTGTCTTTCATTCGTGGGGTGGAAACGTGCACACTGAGGATTTGTGAGCGGTGTGTGAAACCTCTAAACTCTAGAAAGCTCAGAGAAAAGACTCATGTTCCGCTACATTCAAGAAATTGTATAGGAATTTCTGAGATTTAATAAATTGCGATGAGTGGTAAAAATACTGTTAATGGGCCTACAATCAGCATTTGGTCAAACACCTGAGACCTTTGTTCTCGACCTTAAATGAGGTTAAGGCTTAAAGTCTTTATTCAGAAAGTTGTAACAGGCAATGTTCAATAAAATCTCACTGCTGGAAACTAACTTTTTTCCAGTCTGCAAGAAGACTTGAATTACCTTGCAGAAGTAGCTGTTGAAAGCATGATTTACCACACAGATACAGTCCAGACTATCAACTGCTGTTTTCCTACTACAACAGTGAAATTGTTCCGTGGAATCATCAAAGAAAAATATGCATTTGTGAAGGAAATGGCCCGTGCAGTATAAATAATAAACACAACAAGCTGGTCAAGTTTGAACGCTTGATCGGTTTTAAGCATCATTTGCGTATTTGGTGCAGTGCTGTGGTCTGGGGATGGAGGATTTTTCATTTCATATTACATCATGTCCTGTCAAAATGAAACAAAATCCCTTATTATAACAAACCAGTTACTGTCAACACAGGGGCCCAGGTCAGAACCTTACCAGGGCCCAGCTCGAAACTTGTGCAGGGATGCAAGCCACGAAAAACTAACACAGTGACACAGTCTGGCAGGAAATGGCGATGCCCCGGTTTTGAGAACATCGAGGAGCCTTTGGACAAACAGTAATAATAACTGTTATACGTATATAAGCATTCCCACCTGGGAACTGTCTCTCAATTCCATTTCCACTGGAAACATTTCCAGTTCCACAATTACACATTGTTTGCGAACTGTAACTGTACAGTACGCTGACAACAGAAGAAAAGTGGAAGGAAAACTTAAGTAGAAAAAAAAAAAAAATCATGGGAAAATATCCTGGAAGCACACCAAGACACCTGAATTAACATTCCCATTTCTCATTCACGTAAGTCCTGAATACCCATGTGTTGTTACTTTTTCAGCATCGTCACGGTAAAGGGGCCTCTGTGCTTAACATATCCTCTGAAAAATGGCACCTGCAATAGCAAAGTGCTCCTGGGCCACGTGGCCTGAGCCGAGGTTCAGGATCACCAGCGTTGAGCCACACAGAGCTCCTTATGTGCTGCTTCTAGGTCTGAGACCGGAATGAGCCCGGACCTCGACAGCTGAAGAAACGCTCCATTTCAGCTGAGAATCAGGGACAAGGCTGCTGGGTCACACACTTGCACTACACAAATGAAAAATATGAATTTACAAATCACATGACCTGGGTCAAAGCACCTCAATTCAAGACGCATAACCCTAATGGACTGAGTGAACAGATCTTAGTCTATGTGACAACCAATGCAGACCATCGTAACTACTGTCAGTGGATCTACTGGAGGTAGTATTTGCAGTATTTTCGTTCACTTTCTACACTGCTGTGCTGAAATTGTGAAGGGAATCTTCTGGATCTTTTACAACAGAAAAACAGATGGGTGGGGGTAGGGTTTTCATCTAGGAGGTATTTTGATTAAATGGTGAGTTTCCTGAGAAACAGCTTCCTTTTTTCTATTCTTTTTCAGTACTGGCCTAAGATCACAGGGTCCAAATGCAGAACCTGTTTGTCATTTCACTAAGCTTTCTTTACAAGGAATTTGGTCATCTAATCAGACACTCTAATAACTTCATGTGACGAGAGATGGACTCAAGATACAAATATGAAACCCCTTTTTATATTTATGCTGCCTAACGAAGCCTCCACTTTTTTTCAGAATTTTCAATTAGTCCAAAGAACGTCTGTGGTTAATTGGAAGTATGGAGTACAGGGTAGGTTCACTTCAGATGGGTCAGAGGTTGTGAACTTGCACATTTAAATGAGCCAATAATATCTGCTGATATGCCATACTGCTCTTTGACATCTCATTTCAAACTCAGCACACCTAGAAAAGGAACTTTAACAAACCACAAAACCAACCGGGTTTTGTACAGTCCAGCGCATGTGTTCTAACGTCCCCTTCAGGGGGACGTTAGAACACATGGGGAGGACCTAAGCATTCGCACACATGCAGTGCACCGTCTGTGAAAGGTGCTAGAAGCTGGAAACCCCTGAGGTTGTGGTCACGGGTTGAACACCAAGCATGACCTGGCTCCCTGTACTTTCAAATTCAAATGGTAATAAGAAAAAGTGTACAGGACATACACATGTATATACACACGTATATACAATGTGTATGTGTGTTCCAGATGAATAAGCCAAAAACAATGATGTCAGGTCGATGATGTGACATTAGCGAGTCGGACAGGAATCCAGTTGTGCCATAAATAAGTGGCAAGCCTGGCAGGCTGGGAGGTGGGAATGGTAAGGGCCCCCTGCATTCCAGGGCGCGGCTGCTTACAGAAGCTGACGGGCGCTTGCTGCCGCGCGCCCCAAGGCCAGAAAACTGAACAAATAAACGCTCCGTGACACGTAGGGCTTTGGTTTGTTTCTGCTGGCGTGGGGGCGTTTGTGCTGGTGCACCCACCTCTCCGCGCCTTTGATCGCCGGTTTATTGATCCAAGATCACCCCTTCTAGCTTTGACCGGGGACTTGAAAGCCATTCCATGCCGCACGCCTGCTGGGTTGTTCAAGTGACCCTGGGGTTCCTCGGTGTCTCTAGGGTCATGGAAGGCACTTTTTGCTTGGCTGACGACGGAGGTCAAGGGCCTGCCTGAGATCATTGACGTAGCGACGACTGAAGGAGTTGGCTGGGGGTGGTGGTGTTTCTCCACCCAGATTTGTAAATGCTACCCAGATATAAAGTTACTGATCCAGATTTAGATAAGAAGCCACAACAGGGATGGACACGTAATGTGAAGGGAATGTGTTCTGTAGGAATTCTGAGATTTGACATCAACTATCCTATAAAACATGCACAGAGGTCAATAAAATATTATTAACCTGTCCACATGTTCTGTATCACTAATTTTCATTAGTCATGGGATTACTGTGATGAAACTGAATTTTATAATACATAATTCTCAGGTTCCACAGAAACACACTGATGTAATTTCTCACTGCTGCCATTAAGACACTAAATTATCTCAATATGCTTAATTTGGCTTTTGGCAGCATCAGTGGTAGTGCTTTGGGTCTCTCAAAAACACGGTGATGGAGGACTGATAGTGTTTTGTGCACGGGGGAGAAGTTCTAACCAGTCAGGATTCAGAGTGGAGTTTTAGGTTCTATGGTTGAGGCTGTCGATGGCCTTACAATTTAACCACCCACAACGAAAAAGTTGTAAAAACAAAGTAACATTACTAATACCAACCTATGCACAATTATTTACACCAGAGCAAACTTCTCTTTATTTAAATGCACTTATTTATTTTCTCTGGGACGCGCTCCTGTGATTAATGTGGCCGAAACGATAGTCGTAACCGTAAATCTCGTGACAATGCGAAGATCTGACAGAAGCAGGGAGGGGAGGGGGAGATGAAGTAATCCACGCTCAAGTCGGGGGTCAGGTCCTGTTCACGGAGACCATCTGGCTCCCTGAGAGCCACACCAAACGCAAATGATCCCCAAAAAAAAAAAAAAAAAAAACTATTCATTAATGCACGGCAGCTGCAGGCCCGTTACTCCATCCTTCCATGGCAACCTTCGTTCTGTTTCAGGGATCCCGTTTCAGTTTTGGTAGCAACGTTCTCCTCTGCCAGCGCTGAACACATTCATGTGTTAAAAAGCAGGAATTATGGCAAATTCCTGAAATAGAATCACCTTCTGTTCATATCTGATTATGTCAAGGACGGTGACTGCACGCTGTCCTGGGGGAGGCAGGTAGGGTGAAGGAAGTTTTTGGGGTGGGGGTTTAGGAACACGACATTGCAGTGACACAGATGCCATTGCACTGTGATGCTGGCATGCCTCCAGATCGGCTGTGGTCTCAGCACGCCAGCATCACAGTACAGCATAGCCATCAGCAATAAGCTGAAGTGACAAACCAGATGACACCTCACCCTGGACCGTTTAACTGCACCAGCGGCTGTTCAAGTTCCCACCCCCCCACTACTTTCCTCTTACTTCACTCTTCTATTTTCCTCTCTCTTCGCTCATCACACCTGCCGCCGGCCGCTGCCTCTTAAAGAGGCCAGATTATTGTACCGCTGCAGTATGTGGGCAGCGTGATTGCTTAATACTGCTTGTATTACCTCAGTAGCCAGGAGGGACTGCGGCTTTTTGTGGAACACTTTACACAGATGGCCGAACAATCCAGCATAGCAGCAGAGGACCACCACCCGAGGGAGCATATTTTCAGAACTGCCTTCACTTTAACGTTTTTTTTTTTCCCCCCCATTATATTACTGCATCATTACAGAACCAGAGGCCTTCATGACAGGCTGGTTATGAGATATTAATACTTGGTCTGATTCAGACATAAACAGGGCAGCCAGGAAAGAAAGGAAAATTTAATTTAGAGGGCCAGGTTTAGATTCAGCAAATATGGCATCTGATAAAGTGTCTCACCTACACATTTCCCATGTTTTGTTTTCATGGAAAACACTATACTTCAGCCATAAAGAAAATATGTAAAGAAAATGACACATAAGGTCTCTCTCCTGACAATTAACACATTCCCCATTCTTTGCATGTCCTACTGTTTAAACTTTCATCTCAGTCTAAGTGGATTCAGAAACTATACAATAATAAATCCTCGCGTCACTTTTCCAGAAAACGACAGAAAAAAACCCCACATGCAAAACTGGGCACATGCGCAGCAGAAGCGTGAGCCATTAGCCTTTCTGTTTACACCACACTAAAATAAATGGACTAGTTTAGTTTGGGGATCTCCAGGCCTCTAATACCAGCTGTCGGTCTGGGGCTCTTCCAGCTCCATGTCAGCACAAGAAGGGATGCCTAATTGCCCGCGAGCGGTGCGGTCCCGGTAACCGGCTCGAGCAGCCATGTCGGAATTCCCCTGCCACGAACAGCGGGCTGCCGCCACACAGCCATCTCAGAGTTTCACGCCTGAATTCTGTGGATAGTGAGGATCTGGTCACTGTCTGTGGGTCTATAACCCATTAACCCATCAGAAAAAGTTCTGATGGGGGTGGAACCGGCCTGGGAGTGAACAGGACAGAGAGGCACGTGAAGGGAATCTTCTTTGGTATGTGCTGATTCTTGAAAAAGCGCCACCAAGTGTCACAAGTTGAAGTGAGGTCTGCAGGCCACCTCGGAGCAAGATGAAGGAATGGCAGAAAAAAAGCCTGGGGGGGCATCTGACATGCAAACAGATGTCACCAGGCGACTTTTGGGGGGCGGGGGGGGGGGGGTCTGCACAGCACCTGAAGCGTGAGTCGCTTGACAGCATCCCACACATGGGCGATGAGTTCCTTCATGCGCTCCTCTGGGGTGGTCCAGGATTCGGGGGCTGCTGCGGGCATGACTTTAACAGGCAGCGAGAGGGGCCGCGACTCTGGAACAGAAAGACAAATGGGGCTGCATTAGAGCACAGCCAGTTCACGGATGCTGGAACAGCTGAATCATAAAGCATGAGCTGAGCACAGACACTACAGCAGTATCAGTGACCTTGCATCACCCATGGAAGAACTGCCTAATTTAGTTGCTGCGCTGCCGATTCTACATCGGAGGCCCGTCTGACAGACCCATGGTACGCTGTCAGAACTTGCCTGTTCTCACCAATACACCAATACTGCATCTTGGAGTATAACAGCAGACAGAACTGTTTATATTAGATCCACTCATAAAGTAAAGGGGAAAAAACTACTCCCAGACAAAACAGAATCGCCAGTCCCATCACAGTGGGACGGAATGGATATCTAACGGCAGTGACACAAAATGTTAGTGCAAAGACAAATGGGGGCCAGAACAACTGTACCTCAAACATCAGTGCAATTGTAACCATTCACTCGCGCACACACACTCGCGCACACACACACACACACACACACACACACACACACACACACGCACACACACACACTAACATTCTCACTAAAACAACACACTGTCATGTGAGATGTGATCACAAATGTTTAACCCATCTCAGACATTAAGCAGCAGACATTAAGACACGCGGCAACTTTAAGGTATGTCTGTCAAGCAGACTCCTTTCCTAGAGTCACGGGGAAAAGGATGATGTCACACCTACTGAAGTAATTCTCAAAAACTTCTGTTCCCAAATATCATTTAAACAGCTGAGTGCGCCACCATGGCAACCAAACTTTCCAAGCTGATGGGAGGATGAGGCCTTGTCTCTTAGGCCTCGCTCATCTGTATTGGTGGATCAGAAGAGCGGGTGGTGTGTTTGGCAGGTGAGTGACAGAAAGACACGTTTCAGACTCCCGAATTGGGCCGGACAGCCTAGCCTGTCCTGCCTGCGACAGACAGACGATGCACAGACCCGTCCCGTGCTGGGCCTTGTCGATCAATGCTCACGTGGGGCTGTCGTCTGGATGGAGCTCACTCACATTTTGGGCAGCCCCTCCTTTCAGTCATACCGAAATATCCTGAGCGCGCCCATCAGTAAAGCATCAACACAACACAGTAACATAATCACTTCTGTACAGCAACTTTTAGCAAAGCGACCTTGAGCAAAGACACCTTTGCGCGCTGGCCTGCACGGCTGCCCAGAGCACGCGGCTGTTCACACTAAGGCTTCCTGTCCACGTGCCTCTCCTACAGGGGCCAGCTCAGCCGTGTCTCTCTCGCCTTCACAGAGCCCACCTTCAGTTACG
Source organism: Chitala chitala (assembly GCA_025773905.1). Classification (NCBI taxonomy): domain Eukaryota; kingdom Metazoa; phylum Chordata; class Actinopteri; order Osteoglossiformes; family Notopteridae; genus Chitala; species Chitala chitala. The sequence continues at coordinate 5,503,903 of JABJVR010000106.1, read as the reverse complement.
CAGAGCAACTGTCGAGAAAGACGAAACTACACAAATAACTTAACAATGAAAACATTATCCCTCACACCGGCGCGAGGCAGCCAGTAAAAACTGTCTGACTTCCATCAAACCGTGCGGCTCGGGAAGCCACGCAGCCCTCTGTGGCTGCCCCGTTCGCTCTCCAGGGAGCCCTGAGCACGCAGTGGACTGCAGTCGCAACAAACGCAGTAAAAGCAATGGCCTCATAGCAAAAGCAGTCAGACACAAGCAAGTGAGCAACCATGCCAATGCCATTTCCACAGCAGCCGGCAGGGCAGCAAGGTAAACAACAAACCAGTTCCAATTCTGTTGTTGAACAAACTGAGTACAGCAGCACTAATTACTCACCCCAATCACCTCAGAGATGGCAGCCATGAGCAAAGGATGCTCTTCAAACTGCATCGACCTACACCAGCACTGATAGTATTAGATTGGGCGACTGAGCTAATGAAGTCATCATTCAAATATTCAGTCATATAAAGCCTATCAGGGGCCGGTAATCACTGTGAGTGCTGGGCCAACTTCATCTTGATTAGGACAATAATAAAGCAACACTTTACTTTAGCTTACTTTAACATACACCAAAAACGTCTAATGGAAACAGTAGTTGAGAGCAATTCCATTGTTCAAGTTCAGCCTTTTTTCATCTGGTTATTTAGCACATTTTTTCCATTTCATATTCTGGTGTGACTTCCATTCCTTCAACGAGATGAAATAAGTAACACGACTACACCCACACGCACCGGACACTTACTTTCAGCTAAACCATATATACAGGCCATTAGCTCAGCATTTCTCCACGAAAACCTACCATCCTGTGGAGACACCTGTCTGGGTTTCACTAGTGTCACCACAAAGAGCAGCTGTGGCCAAACACTTGTCATCATCATGTCAGTTTCTTTATGAAACTGCAGAGGGTGGCCTCGATCCAGGAAAACACCTTGGTGGGGGGGGGGGCAGTGATATGTTTCTGAACAGCACGCCTGACCCACATCCCCATCTCAATTAACTCCACACCCCTGATGGGATTCTATTCCACTGATCCAGCGTGTCAGCAATTCCATGAGCGAGTCGGTTGCAGCTCATGGCCTGTCAGCTCCCCACCGCTCAGCACCTGGTCTCTGCTCAGGCTGCTTACACATAATTCACCGGGAAAATTCAGATGTCCTCTCTTTCTAATCGTCGTCCATTGAAACACTCTAAGGAATTAACCTTTTGTATATCAGAAGCCATCTGCTACCTGACACAAAAGTCCTCAAATTTGTCAAGTGAGGGCAAAAAATTATTAATTTAAGCCATAATACATTATAACACATGACTTCCATTGGAATGGGACTTTTATCTGATGCTATAGCATGTGCATATGAGCACAGCTTGTCAATAACCACATCTGAAGAGGCGAAAGTTTTGAATACTCAAAAAGATGTACAACGACAGTACAATGGTTGTGCATATCTACAAAGAACAAGAAATAGCATTCTACATGTGTAAGGAATATTACGCTAAACTATCATGCTATAAGCTGGCCTAAGTGTATTTACAAAGCAGGGGAGACAGGAGAGCTCAAAAAATTCCCAAAAGGTTTCAAAAAAAAGCATGCATGACAACTCTGTCACAAAATGCGTGAGAAAAAGTGTGCTTTAAGCTGGAGAAGCATCAGAAATGTCCCGAGGAACTAAATCTTGGCATGTATTTACCATTCATATGCAACACTCAGTGTCCTGGGCCAAGGCCTGATAGGCTGACTGTCTCACTCAGCCCAAACTACGCCACTCTTCACTCCGTATTTATTTCCATCGTGTCACTGTGGACGGCAGATTCAACAGATGTGTTGATTCAAACTGGCAAACATCGCAGGCTACTCTCATCCATTTACATAAATACAGCAAAAAAAAAAAAAAAAAATTTAATTAAAACAAAGAAAAATAAAACGTCTGTATGATTAGGCTGATCCCAAGAGATGTTAAACTGCAACATATTCCAAGATGGAAATCAACCTTGTCATATATTTGGACGTGTATCTTGAGTTACATTAAAACAAACACATTAGTGCTACCGGGTGTAATGCCAAATTATAATTTACTGAAAATGTACCCAGTCCAAAAGGGAAACCAATCGGGTCATTTAGACCCATTACTTACAACAACGCAGTTCATTTCCACATCAATTATCAATTTCATAGAAACATTTCCTGTCTAAAATAATGTGATTACAGCACATCAGAGGTGTATTTAAAATCATTCAAACAAGTGCTACAATCTTTCAAGGCCATGTCTTTGCTTGATACAGCAAAAAAAAAAAAAAATGAACCTTTGTAAATATGCTACTCACCCGTCAAAAAAATATCCAGCTAGTAACTAAACTGATCTAAAAATAAACGTGAAGTAATCACCAAACAGAGAGAAAAAACCAAATATCAAAATATTCATGAAAGACAGAAAAATGCAATAAACAATTAACCCAAAGACTTCGTTTCTATGATCCAAGAATCCTCTACCAAACACAAACATTAACATAAGCTTCAATGTTTCAGAAAGGCACATGGAAAAGCAATTAATAAATCTTCGTTTTAGACTTTAATCCTAAAGATAACATGAAAATGGCCGCCGGTCCTTCTCAGGGGTAATTTGAGGGCTGTAAAAGACCAGTAAATCCAGTTCTTGTGCGGGTACAGGAAGTTCCAGACCAAAGGAGAATCTGCTCACACACAACAGGCATTCCGTGGCGAACAGTGCCCTTGTAGGTTTTATTCATTACCATCAGGTACTCTATCATAGTTATTAAGTATCTAATTCATCAAAGGACAACAAATTCCAACCACAAACCAAAGTACAGGCTGTCATTCATCTGGCCATCTGAATGCAAGCAGCTCATCGTAACAAATACTTACAAACACAAGACTTAAGTGCTTAACCCGCTTCAATCTTTGATTACGCCAAGAAGCAATCTGTAACTTTAACATCTGTTATAAAAGAGCAGAGCCATTTTCTGTGCTCATAACAGTAAATCCTACTCTGTCATTTCACTTTAAAAGAAACTGACATGCAAACATCTCACAGACATTAAAAAAAAAAAAAAAAAAAAAACTTCCACTGCCTGTCCTAGTTAGGATCATAGGAGCTGAAATGTACCCTACATGACACAGGGCTCGGGACAGGGTACACCCCAAAATAGGTGCCAAGCCATTGCAATGTCTCCAACTAAGTCTTGATATTTTCACTTATGACAAATAGCAAGTTAAAAAACAGTGGTTAAAACAATTTATTAAAAGTAACTCAAAACACATACAATATTACTTTATTTCAAATTGCACCTATTACACGTGCCTCATGCACATGGTGATTGTAGGGACACAAAAACCCGTTAAACCATAGCTGATGTAAATTAACCTGAATTAACTTTTAACCTACTGGTCAAAAGTTTTAGAACACCCCCATTTTCCCAGTTTTTATTGAAGTTTTTGCAGTTTAATATATCAATGTGCTCTAAAAATAAAGCATAGAACAAAAACAATTGGGCATCCAAAAGAAATCATGAAATTGTTTTCTGTAGCTAAATGTAATCAAAATTTTTGACTCAAAGTAGCCAATTTTGCAGATAAAACAGCCGAACACACTACTGGCATTCTTTCTACAACAGAAATCAAATATCGTTTCCCAGCACTGTTGCAGAAGTTCCCACAAATGTGTTGCACTTGTAGGTTGCTTGGCTTTCGCCCTTCTGTCCAGTTCATCCCAAACCAGCTCGATGGGGTTTAAGTGTGGAGACTGTGCCGACCATTCCATCGCCTAATGTCCTCTTCTTTTCTTCTAAAGTAGTTCTAGCAAAGCCTGGAGGTATGTTTTGGGTCATTATCTTGCTGTAGGATGAAACCCTGACTACATTTACATTTTATATTTTATTCATTTAGCAGATGCCTTTGTCCAAAGCGACTTACAAGGAATAAGAGTACACGTGCATGTCCCGAACAAGGTCAAACAGTATCAGAAAATCTGACAGTAAGTGGTGTCTTATAATCAAACTGCATACGATTTAGTCACGCAATTGTCACACAAATCATACAAGTAAAGGGAAAAGCATAAACATATAAAATGTATAAACTAGAAAAACGTACAAAAACAGCCTTGCAACAATGGAGAAAAAGGAAGCATAGATGATAAAGGTGGGGTTTTAAGTTCTGAAGTACTCTCTGAAGAGATGTGTTCTTCAGTTGCTTTCGGAATGTGGACAGGGATGATGAAGTCCTCAAAGCAAGAGGAAGTTTAATTCCACCATATAGGCTCCAGAGGTGAGAAGAGCCTGGGTTTACCAGTCTTCAGCAAGGGTGCAACCAGTTTCTGCCCATTAGCAAGAGACCACAGAGAATGAGAGGGGACACAGGTCTTGATATGGGACCGGAAGTAACCTGGAGCATTCTCATTGATGGACTTGAACATGGCATCAGGACTAACTAGGTATACACCAGAAGGTACTGCATGGTGCTGCAAAATGCTGTGGTAGTAGTTTTGATTCAGGGTGCCACTCTGTGCAAGTCACCAACTCTGGATCCAGCAAAAGAGCCCCAGATCATCACGCTTTCTCCTCCAAGAAAGAAGGAGAAACATCTCACAGACACAGACATCATGTTTGACAGTCAGTGTCACACACTGAGGAATCATCCTTTCACCTGCTCGACAACATACAAAAACCCTGCATGATTATCCAAAGATCTCAAATTTTGATTAATCTAGCCATAAGACCTTCTTCCAGTCTTCTGTAGTCCACTGTTGGTGCTTCCTGGCCTAGACAAGCCTTTTTTTTGCAACCTTAGCAATGGCTTTCTTACCACCACTTCACCTGTCAGACCTGCAGCTCTAAGTCTTCTCTCCACAGCTGAAACTGAGACTTGCTTACTTCAATCAGTGTTAAGCTGTGCTTGAAGCTGTTGTCTTGTGAGCTGCTTGTCACACAAGCTGTTGACTCTCAGAAGTCTTCTGTTTCTGTTGTGGCTTTGGGTCTGCCAGAACTCTTCCCGTTAGAGTTTCACCCAGGTTCCAAGAGCCTTTTTATGGAGTAGGAAACTGTACACTGACACCTTGGCTTTTTTTTGCAATTTCTCTAAAGGAAAAACCTACACTTTAAGGGTTTTTTAATGCTCTGTCTGTCTTCCTTTGCTAATTGCCTTTTTCTTGCCATTTTGAAAGCAATATAGTACTTCCTGCAGTACAATACTGTCCAAATATTGCTTAAGAGGGTGTAGTAACACAGTCTTTTCCAACACTGCTTTCACACAGACAGAGGGCTTGTAAGTAATCAGTGAAAGTTGGGACACCTGTAGGAATTGTTAGCATAAACTTTCAAGGCTTAATTTACTGACATTGCTGCAGGACAACTGTGAGTTGTTACCCCACTACCTCTTCCCTGAAAAAGGCCTTTTTATACAACTCTGAAATGTACATAATTTTTCAGTTTTTGTTAACCTAAACAATTTTTCCCCCACCTCTGGCAATTTACTGCTTATCCTTGTACCATTTCAGGTTATTCACTGGTCTTGGACTGCTTACATTTCAATCAAAACTGGAAAAAAGGGGCGGGCAGGGGTTCTAAACCTTTAGATCAGTAGTGTGTATTTATAATACTATCTTTAAACGGGAACAATAAATGTGGGGAAAAACACAGTGGCATCAAAAACAGCAGGTAGTGCTACATCCACTTGTGTCTCTGGAAGATAGTCGGTGGTAACTGTTGGTGTGTTTTACAATTTTTTTTTTTTTTTTTCTCCATTGTAACTTCCAAATGCTCATTTTGTGTTAAAAGTCAGCCTAACAGGTCAGCTTCAAACACAGTATTACAGCAGTACCCAGACAATGAAAGCACAATACCATTCACTACCCAGACAGAATCCTCTTGTTACATGTAGCGCTTGCAATAACGTGCCCTTTGGTACTGACCTCTCAAATGTCACAACACGAAAATGCTGCTTTCTGCATAGACCGAGGGCAGCAGGTCCAAGCGCAAAAGTCACTGTTTATCCCAGTTGTCTACAGACAGAGAAGTGACTAAACAAAAGCACGGCCCTGCACAGGCGTGAGTGACGTCCTGCAGCCTGCTCAGAGCGCTTTGTATATAATGGGCGGCAGTGCCATTGTTCTGCTTACACACGCTAATGAAGAAATATATAAATACGAGCAAGCTGAGCCGACATAGCGTGGAACAGCCATTAGCGAAGTTTCAACAACACAAGGGGACAAACTGTGTCTGACCTTTCCACTGACAGCATTCAGTTTCCACAAACTTAAGGAGGTAAACTACGAACCTTAAGGACCGTGTAAAATGTTGTTCAGATCATTTAACCTTGTACCATCCCAAAGGGGTCAAAATGGTTGTTTACGCCTCTCGTTTCTGTTGAGCAGTCATTACTCTTGGCTGATGAAAGTGGACCAAGCGTAACACCGCCTTTAGCCCCAGCCTGCGTCCCACAGTCCCACACTCACTGGTTTTCATGTACCCCATGGTGAAACTCACAGCATGTAACCATGTTTTTCATATGAAACTACTGTATAATATGAAAGGTCAATAATATCTGAATGCTGAGCTCATCTGTAGACAGTTCTTATTATGGGCACCTTAAAGAGGGCATCAGAGGAGTATTTAGAGAGTTAGAGCTTACATGCTGTATCAAATCTCATTTGGGACAACCATCCAGGCAAAATCCATCCAACCAAGGCACCTGGACTTTCCAGCACAAAACGGAGGCTGAAAAAAGAGCAGTAGCCTAGGCCCCAGGCCAACTCAAAGCATCAGAAAAAGCGGCGTTTGTAGGATGTTGCTATTGAGGAAAATGAGAATGCAAACCAGGGAGAAGATGGTACAACGCAGGGCTGAAAATGCACCCGTTCCTCATCTCTATGCGTTCCACGTGCGCATGCAACAGCAGGCACTTCAGAATTGCAATCATTATAAAAACGGGACGAAGAAAGCACATGTGCATAAACAATTTTTTAAAGTTCAAGAATTTTTGCCCAAGTATTAACAAAAGGTCCCATCAGTGGACGGCCAGCGGCAAGCATATTCATAATGTTACAAAAGCATTTCAGCATGAAAATAAACTGTTTATGCTGTGATCAGTGGGAACTTGGCGAGAGAGGAGGAGATAGGGAAGGGGAAACGTTGCACCTACCAGTGACAGTCTTGGTTTTAACAGGGCTGCTGGCGTAGTCCGAGGCCTGATTGGAGGCTCGCTTCACCAGGGGAGTGCTGCCAATGGACACCTCATCTTCCCTCCTCTTCACCCCTGGCACAGCCGCGGGGTGTACTCCCGGGGCCTGCAATGACATCATGTCAATCTCTTGATCGTCTGACCGACGCTAATAACGGAAAAACAGAACATCAGTAAATGTAACTGAGTACAACGTATAAACAAGTATGGCGTTTATTAGAAACACTTGTTCAAAATAAAATAGCGTAAAAATTAATACGAGCCGTTGCTGAGAACCGTCCTGAAGGGGATATTACATCATTGAATAATTGCAGGTTAAGCTGCTGCATTAAATGTTGAGTCGTGCCAGAGCTAAAACGAGAACATGCATCTCAGGGACGGGCAAGGAGAGAGGCTACTCTCAGCCCTGTCTGGTGATGTGAGGGTCTGCTTTAGTCAGGACACAAAAGAGCTCAGAGAAGAAGGGGGACACTGGGTCGCCCGAGAGCCCGAGCACAGCAGAAAGGCCGTGGCGAGCGGACGGGCATTTCTCCCAAAAGGCTGTACACGCCACTGGCAGCTAGCGGGCAAGCCTGGAGAAGGCACTGGCATCATGCCACTGGGATCCAGCTACAGGGCATCAAGGCTGCATGTGTATACAAAAGCACACAAAAGCACGCAAACGCGCGCGCGCACACACACACACACACACACACACACACACACACCACACAAACAGAAATTTCCATCTCACAAATGCGAGCACGCACACACAGAAGACACCATGAAACGGAGCCTGCTAAGACTTATTACTGACACTGATTTTACAGCACTGTCTGTCATTGATCATAATTTTAAAAACCTGTACAAAAACATGTATTCCTCATTGAGCCTTCCCCATTTGACAATATCTAAAAAAACATGCTTTCCAATAACAAATACCGTGCTGTGAACACAGAAGTGCATGTTCTCAGGACTGCAAGGTATAATGAGCATCGGCAACACAGCACTGCAGCTTCAGTAACTTTGCAGCAGACACCTCAGCGCGCTGAAGCAGAGAACAGCTCCGTTCTGTTAACAGAGCGCACATCCTACAAGCTCCACCTTCATCCACAGCAGGGACTTCGTGATGAGAATGATGACCACAATGACATTTGAAAAGTGATGACAGTGATGATGACAACACGAGCAATGCTACTGTTGATCTGACAACGCACGCTCAATTCAATACAATACATAACAGCACATTTGACATACTGATGCTCTTGGCATAAGTAACTTAACAGGAACTGCAACTGGTCTTCTATAAAGAGCACAATATGTAAGAGAACAGGAAGAGAGCCAATGGAAGCAGTTAGAGGGGAAAAAGTAGTAGATCAGGGTGATCGGACTACAATGGCCTCTGACTCGCTGACTCCTGGAAAAAGAATAACTTGAAAAAAATCGCTAAATCAACACAGCTTTACTTCACCATGAATTGACTTCTAGCAGAATGGAGGCTCTACACATTAGTTTCCATGCAATCTTATCTACTGTCCACACCACTCAGTTACTGTTCTCATTTGCTCAGCGAGGCCAAGACCTTATTTGGTTCCTCCACTTACAGACCCCAGCACCACACTGAGAACCTCTGCTCTCCTGTATAAATACTCCAATTTTAGTAACTCTCATTACTCAAAATGCTTGGCCATTTCAGGGAATGAGATTGGCACTGCTTGACTGAATCACAGGCTCGGACTGGGTCCCACAAAGTGCGTCCATTAAAGACCCAGGTGCGCGTGCGCGCACACAAAAACTGCATTTAAAGTGTTAGTAATCGATACCCTTGTAAAGCTGAACGTGAGGCCTTCAGAATGTCTGCACACCGTCATCTTCTCCCTCTGTTCGTTTATCTTGGAAACGTTATCGGCCGATGTCAAGGACATGTATAATAGGACACACATTTGCTCTTCCGGTCCACCCGTCTGTTTTTAATTATTATGTGTTTTTACTCTTACTGGACAGAGGGGTAGCTCCAGCCAGAGGTATTTAGTCATAGCTTCATATCTGCTTTCTTTGATCATTTGGCCACTAGCCATGATGTGCGTGTCATATATTTTGATTTATGAACGTAAGGAGATGTGTGAAAATTGCGAGTGGTGTTCGTCAAGTCCCTAATTTAGAAGTCAAAGCAAAAACCCATGGGATGAACGCGTCAAAAGATTAGCTTTTCAGGAAAGCAGTACTGCAGCGCTAAGGGGCAGACCTCTGCACTGATACAGTACCATCTGTTACTGTCAAATAACAGGCCTAATGCCTAATCAGGAAAGCCAGCCTGGGGTCTACAACACATCCTTCACCACTGTCCTTAAAGCAAAAGCCACCACAGACAACCAGTGAAAAAATCTGGTGCGTATAAAAGAAAAAGAAAAAAAAAAACCGCTCAGATGAAGTCATATGAAAAGGAAAACTGCGACCTGTCACACTGACACAGTGCGTCTCTGAACACCCAGCTGGACAGGGCATGCTGGGAAACCACGTCATATCTTTGACTGAGCCTAGGAACGACTTGATCTCCTGTGGGGTGAGGGAAGTCAGACAGCTCTGTAGGGCTGGCACGCTCATGAGGGCTGCCGCTCATATAAAAATGGAAAAACTGCCACAGGCATAAAATGGATGATCTTGCTGACCAGAACAACATAAATGTGTCTTTACTGCTTGATTAATAAAAGGAAACCAGCACTTCCTGCAAGTAATCACACACTGGAGGTCCCGCCCAAAGTGCACAGACACTACCGTGGCCTGAGTCAAACAGAGAAAGTCTGGACAGAAGGCAGAGAGAACAGCTGATCATTAGAAAGGAAAATGGGGCAACTAGCACCCAGGTGATGTTTGTGGTGACCAGGTGTGGGCCTACCTGCTGCTGGGGCGGCCGAGCACCGCTGCCCCGCTGAGGTTGGTGGAGGAGCCAGGTGCAGAAAACTGGGTCCACGTTCACTGCAATGCCCTGCACACTGGCTAGCAGCACAGCCCCTGCAGGAAAGAGGAGACACCAAATGAAGCGCAGCAATATTTCAACATGTCTGCTACAAAATCTGAGACTACACTGACAACGTCAAAATCAACAAAAAAGGGGTTAACACTTGTAAAAAGGGCAGACAAAACTGGTAAAAAAAAAAAAAGAAAAGTGTAAGATTTCATTTAATGCCATTGCTAAACATTTACACCACCGTTTTCATTGTCTGCTGAGAGACACTTTGGTGTGTTCAACTCAAAAGGCAAGGGCACAGTTTGTTTCAATTGTGTTCAAAGTCTGTCACACAAAGCCAAAAATAACATTTTCTTTTGATAAATCTCTATGAAACTTTAAACTTTCCGGGGGTTTAGTTTATTCTTAAATAATAATCTTTACCAACAACGCAAGCCTGAGGTAGTGCATTAGAACGCTATCAGTAATGACTACCATGCCTGTGGGATAAGAGAAAAGTCTCTAACATGCTGCAAAATGCTTCAGTCCAATGATAAGAGGATGTTTAGCTCCCCTCGTGAGTCTCCATGTTTTGGGGTGCTCTGGCGCGCATCAGGTCTTGTGTTTTAGGCCCTATGGCGGGCAGCAGGAGTATCCATGTGGCGTCCAGCAGCCTCAGCAGCTCGGGGCTTCCTCGTGCAGCCACACCCTGTACTAACATATCAGAACCGCCACTCTGTTGCGGCTTCTCTCAACCTCACTCTTATCTATCAGAAAACAAGCAGGTTTGGAGCTGCTTTTTTAAGGCCTTCATCTATAGCGGATATGGAAACATATCATATCCAACATAAATTAAAGCTACTGGTGTTTGACTGCCACAAGTTTCAATTATCTGGATTCAACATAAAAATGCTAATCTGACAGCCATTTTAAAAAGTTCTTTAGAAAGTGAAGTTTTAAGACTACATCTCACCCAAACAAGAGAACTCCATTAACTTCAGCAGCCAATTACCTGTTACTCACTGCAGTTTGGGTTAGGAAAGCCAATACGAAACAAGTGAGAGGACAGTTAGGGGGAGCATCTACACTTCATAAGTTTAAAGAAACAAAAGATGAACCAACAAATGGTGTTATTTTTTGCACTCACCATTGGTAGGGCTATTAAGGCAGGCATGATGACAAAGAAAACAGAAGTGTTTTCTTAGCTTCCTGTTTAATTGCACGGTGGAGAAAAATAACTGCCGCGTTTCACTGAAAGTTAAAGGCACATGCTGCCCTCTTGTCACAACGGGCCCATTAATGTCCAGGGGCTCCTGTTCACGACACAGGATTAATAGCAAGAGAAAATAACAAGAGTAACGAAAGGAGACACGCTCCCCTTGAAGCCTTATTCAGAGCTGATGTCGGGGGCGCTATGAACGCCTTGGCCTTCAGCCCAGTGACCCAGCTCAGTGCGGCCTGCCCAGGGTGACAACAGGGTTCAGCCCAGCCCACAGAACCCTCCCACTCGGAACCGGGTCGTTGTCAGGCAGAACAAAGTGGCGCTTCAGTGCGGGGACACTGGGGCAACTTGTGTAAAGAGAAAAACAAATACTAAAGACCAAGCTGGATTAGTTCTGACAGGTTTGGTCAACTCCTAAGCCAAGTAGCAAGACCAAACATTACGCCAACATGTGCTGTGAGGTTAATTGCTTTTCCAATGAGCTCATGGCTAGAAGGTCCTGGAGGGCCGGTGGCCTCTCAACAGGTGCTCCGTTCGGGGTGGAGGAGGTCTGTTAATTCAGACCCACTGACACAGCAGCCGAGGACTCGGTACAAGGTGTAACAAGGGGCCTTTTGGACCATGACGGGAAAGTGGTGTTATGGGGCAAGGCAGTAAAAAGGACTCAGAGCTGGCACACAACTATGCCCAACTAAAGACAGTACAAACCCTCAATGCTGCATTAATAATGACGCGATCACTTATGCGTTTTCATCCTGAACTCTAACATTTTTCTACTGCTGTGCGACCAATAGAATGCAAAGTCAGTGTTAAAAAGGACTTTGTGTTGGCATAAGTGTAAACAGAAGCATGTACAACTCAACACAATATTCATCTCAGCGCTGCCACTGAGTAAACAGTCTCAACTGGCTGAAGGTGAGCAGTTCTGATTCTCTAAAAACATAAATTTGTGTACATCTTGATTCAAGCAAAGACACTGAATTGATTAAAGGAGTAATCTAAAAACAAACTATCAAAAAAAACTGCCCAAAGGGAGAGGCACCCTGCCCAAAGGGAGAGGTCACACTTAGCGTGCATCTTCATGGCACTGTATATAACACGGCATGGGCTACATTCTACAGGATTATCCATAAAGAATGATGGTGACCATTCACCTTCCTCAAACAAGGCAGACTCAGTAGGGTGTCACAAAAAAAAGAAAGAAAAAGAATGGGTCATTTCTGATTTTTGGCCCCCGCAAAGCAATCGCGTCTTCTTAACATGACGTACTCCCAGTGTCAGCAAGTCCATGGATGTCATGAGCTAGACTGTACGTCAGCACGGAGGCACGGCACCTTAACCAGCACAGCACTTCGGGAATCCAGTCACATCCATCTCATCATGTACTTTAATCCATTAGTTGGTTCATCATTAAATGGAAAGGATTTCTCCGCCCCCCATGGTGAGCAACATTTTTTCCAAAGGCTGGCACCATTTGCCATCTGTTCACAAAATGACATAATTGTTTTCTGTACTGATTCCATGCTTCTTCGTTTTTTTTCCACCAGTTCATGTGTCGTGTTCAACATTAACCATTAAATGTTGAATGACCAGTCAGGAACAAGCAGCGCTCAGCCGTTCTGGCAGGCCAGCGCCGACACAGAACAAGAGGAGCTTTATCTCATCTCCAGATGTCGATACAACCAGCGTGAAAATCAGCATCCACTCGAGTCTCTCCTCTGCATTCATAACTCCGCGTCAGCCCTGTTAAGCGGTGAAAAACAAAATGACTGCGGTCCTCATGACTCCCGCTGCTAAGCAGAAACTGAAGAAGGGGTATTCGGCAGGCAGTTTCGACCGTTATCGGCTCTCGCGTTTGAATGGAAACTTGCCCTTAACCCAAATCATATTGCTGTAAAAAATAATTAACTCCCCCATATGACTGTCGGAATTTAAGAAAAAAAAATTATATATATTCTTATGGAGATGCATTAAACCTGCATTCCAGGAGTGTGAGTCTATGGTGTAAATACCTTTCTGTTCTCAATCCTCTTTCCCCCCTTCAGGTTAACTGCCAGCAATGTGTGCCTACCCTGATCTATGCAGACTGTCTTCATCTCAGCAGAAGACACATCCCACTACATTTTCACCACCAGCGGTGTTGATGCCAACACACATATGGCTCTATCGCTTCTCCCACTCGCTCAGCCCGTCCTGCAGGCCTGCGGCTCCTGCACTTCTACTAACATGGTCCATGTGATATGATACCAGCTGCTGCTAGCAGTGAGGTGGAGGGTATTTCATGAGCATTGGTTGCACACCTGGGGGAGGGGGGGATTATATTAGGTCCAAAGTGTGGGGAATGCTAATATTGGATGTAAAGTGTGCTAATCCATGCCATCCCAGCATCCAGACAAGTTCCACAACTTGCACAAGCCATTTAAGTCTCCCCACAGGCCTGGGTAAACACCAACAAGAAGGGAGGACAGGAGGGGTTGAAGGCGAGGAAAAGGGTCAGAAGAATCATAGAAAATGCCCTATGCCCTGGGTTTAATTACGTTCAACTCACTTTCCCGCTCCTGCTCTGGCTTTCCGAACACTGCAAACTTAAATGACCTCACTGACAGATTAAACGTGCCTGTTCTGCTCAGGCCTGGCACTGCTAATCAGGCGGGAAGCTTCACATTGCTGGGCCTCAATCCAAAACGCAGCATTCGCGGAAAGAAAAAAAAAAAAAGGCAAGCAGTCACACACTGTCTGCTGAACCTGCATAGAATATAATCTTTCTCAGTAAATGTGGAGAGACCATGTCTTCCAACGTAAACTTGAATCTTTGGTATCTGATCATCAAAACCCACCACAACACAAGCTCTGGATACATCAGAAGCTCAATGAATGTAGCTCCCTCAAGTGTGAGCAGGTTGACGTACGCCATTCCCCCTCACGCCATTTACCGATGCCCTGTTTCACATGAGGGAAGTAAAGTCATCTGGCTCAGAACCCAAAAGAAACCTCCATTTGACTTACTCAAAATTCCCACAATAGTGGGAACGGGAAATTTAACACTCATGACACTGCTCTGTCAGAACTCTGAATACTCACTGGAAGCTTGGTTTCTTTAAAAGTACAGCACGGTTTCTCCCTAGTCTTGAGAAAACCATGTGATTGTCTCTTCTGGTGCTTTGCTATTATGGGCCCTAAAACAGGTCTTGGTCCGTGTTAACAAACGCCCATCTCCCTGTGTTGGCACAGGCTGTAATAATAAATAAGCTCCTGGACAAGAGAAAATGATGTCCGTGGGAAAGGGTAACTTTGTGTGTAAAGATACTTTCCTCTTCCCGCAGTACACTGAAGATTACTTCTTCTTAAAGACACATCTATAAGTGGTTGCACATTTGAACCATTTAGCAATTTGAACTAATAGGTTCAGGCTGAGGATCTTTGGTGGGGATGCAACGACACAGCTTCAACCAGAAGCAGACCAGAGCCGGTTCTGAGGGTTCCCAAGGACCGAGACGTGAATCGAAAGGAAGCAGTCCCGTGCACGGGTTTCTAACATCAAAAGACTGTCTTCATAGCATGAGGAAATAGACATTACAGAAAAGGCAGTATGGAGGGGCTTCTCAAGGCTCTTTCCAAATTTGAAAGTTACACTTTGTTTAAAATTTGCCCGTGAATGTCTTTACTTCAAGTGTTCAAGTTAATTGCTGTGAATATAATTTTCCACCTACTTGTTACTCCTGTCTATGTAAGCCTATTCACAGTGGATCCCGAACGAGCGAACTGTGGTTAAGATATGTCTACAGTAAGAGCCAGGCCAAACCGCTGTTCATTGGCGCTAATCATCAAGGCCAGCCTCAATGCTGGTGAATTACAGAGTAAAGGACCAGTGTGACTGGCAGCTGGAACAGTGGGTAATTCTTACATCTGGATTACAACGTGTTGAGCGATGCGCTGTTTTGTACACCCCTGTTTGGACAAACAACCAGACTGTAAGCCTCAATGTAGAGAGAGGGACAGTTAACATCCAGTGCCTAATGATAAGGTAAAAAGATGAGCTTACTGCAAGTCCTATTGTCTGCAGTGAAATACAGAGGCTGAAGACTGTTATCTAGCACACCGCCCACCTGTTGCATCTGAAAATCAGTCATGCAGCACTGACTGGGAGACGGCATCCTGAGAGGACGATTCAAACACCGTAAACAATAGTGGCACTTCAAACGCTTTCGAAGCGTTCTTGTTTAAGGAGAAAAATGGAGAGAACAGCTGTAGGATCTCTGATGTGCCAAATGAGCACACAAGCAACATCAAAGACACGCTCTGGCAGCCTGCAATTACAAGCGTGCTGTTAGCAGAGCGGGCGTCCCAATGTCCGACGCTGGCATTCCTAAAGGTACAGCGGAAAGGAAAGCACGTGCTATGCAACAAAACAGGAAGTCCTGGCCGCCATGGCGATACAGCATGAGTCATGTGTCGAGCAGGCTGTCGCTCGTCTCCGCGCCACTTCTGCAGTGACCGAGGTGGCAAAAAGGCCCCTAGTGTTTCTTTCACAGGTCACAGACATCTTCAGAGACAAATGATGGAGTAAAAGAGAGAGATGTTTAGCCAAAGATGGGATTGTGAATTGTGAAAAGAGGGAAAATAAAAAGATTCCCTTGAAATTTTAAGCTTCCTGTAAAAACATTTTCTGCTTGGATGAGACGAAAGCTGACATTTCTTTTTCCTATCCTGCGGGGAAACCCAACACAACTTCATGCAAAAAAATTAAATAAAAAAGACAGCAAAATTGCTCTTGGTGGAGCATGCAATTTCACTACTAGACATTACAAAGCTGCCTGAACAGTCTTCTTTGGTGCTTACGGTCTACACAGACCTACAGTGCAAAGGACATCCAAGTTCACCCTGATCCACCTTCTGCCATAACAAATAATCAGCATTTCCATCTGCAATTAAGAAACTCAACTTCTAACCTGAACTTATGGGTTCTGGTGACAGGTCAAACTTAGCTGTACAGATAACCTCTACTGCTAAGGCTCCAGCTGTATAAAACATACAAAAATGTATGCTGTCATACATGGGTCAAAAGCACAGACAACAAAACACACACTATGTGTGTGAGAGCATAAAGTGGTTGATAAACTGCGCACAGCAATGTGTCTCAGTTCAGGGTGGAAAGAAGCAGACACGGAGGGCAGGGCCCACGCAGTTTGGCGAAATGGAACATATCACCACTCATCACCGTCTTTCAGTTTTCGGTGTTTGTGAAATTATCATGAACGGACAAGCATAAATGTGTGTGTTAGATTTTAATTTGGAAATTACGTACCAGCTTCCCAACACACACTGGCCTCTCTGCCCCGGAGTCTCATTCTGCTAAGCAAATCAGGCCAAAATCAGGCTAAGCACATTACAAAGAAGGTGGGAGAGGCACTCTAGTGAACTCATCAACATTTTCTGGAATGTTCATTGCCATTAGTTTATAGCCAATATATAGAACCAGGTAAGCATCAAAATGTCAGACTGACCAGCATGTTAAGAAATGCTAAAAAGCTCTGAGAGAGAAACTAAAAACACTAGTGTGTCCACAGAGTTTACATCAATAGCTGTGAGTGAAAAAAGCCTAAGCTAACTGACCCAATGTTTCACCTCTGCATTCAAGTGTCTGCTGTAAATGAGGAGAGGAGAAGGCCAAATCTTGACACACACATGCACCCACACAGAGCCAACACGCTACACTGCGTGCATGTTTGTGGGTTATTTGTCGGAGGCTGAGTTCATATATTGGTAAGAACGAGCACTGGTCAGGTCAAGCCACACACAGAGTCGAAAACTCCCACTCTACCACCAAGTTAAAAGCACAACTACTGTATCACAGCACCTAAGACCAAGCCGGCTTTTCAACAGCCCACCCCCCTCTGCAGGGGTCACAGCTTTGGGATGCTCTTTTGGAGGACACAGTTTGGAGGAAAAGGGCTGTAATCTGGCATTGGACAGGTTGTTCCAATCTGGAACTGATTTGAGAAATCAAGGATTTTTTCCTCAAACAATCACTTGTCAATATCACATGTCAGTCCGTGCAGGCATCTACCACCGAATCTATTTTTGTTAGAAGTAGCGTACGCCAACGGCAGGCATTAAACACGTCTGGCAGCGCTTGACAAACTGGCGATTTATCGCTGGATGTGAAATGCTTGACTTGCTTCAATCCTGGTATAAGTACTACCTCACCTCGTCAGTCACTGAGGTGATTTGGCACAAGAGCCGCGGTCGTTTAACAGGCAGAACTGTCCAACCTGCTGAAAATCAGC
This sequence comes from Chitala chitala, assembly GCA_025773905.1. Taxonomy (NCBI): domain Eukaryota; kingdom Metazoa; phylum Chordata; class Actinopteri; order Osteoglossiformes; family Notopteridae; genus Chitala; species Chitala chitala. The sequence continues at coordinate 5,486,252 of JABJVR010000106.1, read as the reverse complement.
TAAGAAAAACACTGATCACACGCATCGTGGGACGGACTCCGGGACCCCGCGACGAGTTTGCAGAGGAGCGTCGCGCGGAAGTCTCCGGACAAACCCCACGTCATAAGTGAGCTGTGGTGAAAGTGTGACAAAGATGGAGCACCCAGTCAACTACTCCTACACACTACAACATGGGCTGCAACGTTAAGAGACTAGAGAACAAGAACCATAAAACAATAAAATGACAGCCAGTCAAGCACGAGAAAGAGATCTTTCCATTCCCCATTAACGTGATCACCGCATGCTGAGCACTCTAACCGTTTCACTTCATCCACAGAAAGAGAGATACAGTTTGTCTTCACACCTTCAAAAAAAACAATAAATCTGTAAAGCATGCACTGGCATGAAAACATGCCTGATCTATTTTCCCAAAAGGCCTTATGTAGCAAAGCAAAGTGGTGATTCATTACCCCTCCCCCCCATATTTGTGTTCTGGCAGCAGCTTTCATCCCTGATGTTATGTCTGCATGCCATCAAGAAGGCGTAGGAAGCTCCGCAGTACACCACCATTGGCTGACGCGTCATCGGCCTCGCTGGCCGGCTGGGAGCGACACGAGCGGCTGCTGTAAACAGCGGTTAGACGGCCACCTGCACACCCGGGAATCCTTGGCCGCTCACAGCACCAAGTACCGCTGAAGGATACTTGCATTTTGATCTAAAATTAAAAAAAAAAAAACAACATCAAAGGACAAGTTGACTGGCCCATAACCTTGCCCTTACGTCCCTGGTGTTCAAGCTGCAGTGTGCTTGGGAAGGAAACAAGGATACTGAAAGGCCTTCTGGAAACCCCCCCCCACCCAAACTGAATTATAGGCAGACAGCAACACATCAGACCCCCTTTCACAACTCCAGTATCGAACGACACCACACTACTGTATAATGAGACACTTGCACACTGTCATTTCCAGGTGCCTCTTACCTTTCAGAAACACCCATTTGAGGATGGGGTTCAGAGGGGTGAAGAATGGCAGCCAATCACTGTCTTTTCACCCTGCTTCTGGAGGTTGACAAAAACACAGGACCCATTATGCCTTCAAGTCACAGCTTGCCCTGGCTACTTGTCACGTCTGCATTGAGATGTTAGGCTGACATTCGAATGAGGGAATACCCGCCCTTTAAAGAAGGGTTGCTACCGCGTTATTACACTTAATTACAATTACTGAAGCACGGATCTTACACACAGGACTCACCACTCTGTCACAGTACTACTGCACAGGTAAAACTTATTTTACCAGATATGAGAGTCAGAGTCCGCCACAAATAAAGCACAGTAAAGCACCATGCAGAAAGTTTCAACACCATCTACTGAAGCCAACATCAGTTATGCAAATACGAACTCCTTTCGTATACTTATTAAGCAGCATATCATTACCCTGAAAACCACCCAGATGCAAAGCAGGGCACGGCCGCACCGTGAAGAGTGCTGGATAATAGGACTGACGTAATACAGTGTATAAACCCTGCTCAGGTGGAGGTTTATTTTCCTTGGACGTCCGAGATAGTCATGAAATAAGAATCTGACTAAAAACTAAACAATAGACGCTGGTAACACTTTAAGAAATGTTAAGTAGAACTGCTGTTCAAATAAACCCTGGCATGTCGGAGGCGTGTTATGTGAACGCACACGCACGAGTCACGCCACTTCGCACTTTAGCAGTGCCCACTCGGGCTCTGTTTATCACAGCGGATCACACGCTCCCTGACCCACGACACTGGTGAAAAGTAAAATGGCAGCATCGTTCTGCCAGATCGCCCCTGGTTCCCCAGCGGCCCAGCAGATTGGCTGCGTTGTGCAGGGCTGCCTTTCCCACAAACGAGCTATCCCGTTGACGTTTTTCTAAACTACAGAAGATTTTTCCACGCACTTTGAGCTGAAGGCCCCATATCACCAGAATTTGGTGGGAATTCCATGATGCGGTGGCACAGTGTGACCATTAGGGAAATGGAGAGGACAAGAGATTACTGTCCCAGGCTGGACACAACCACCCCGCTCTGATCTCAGGGAGGCTGGGTCTGACTATATTGGGAAGGTTCTGGTTATAACGAAAAGACCATTCATCTGGGTGTGATTACAGGGGTACTGGGTCTGACTGTCCGGAGATGGTTCTGGTTACAATGATAGGACCATCCCTCTGTATGTGATCTCAGAGGTACTGGGTCTGACTGTTCCAGGAAATGTTTGTATACGGACTGAACCACCCTTCTGTGACGTTAGGGATACTGGGACAGACTGTCCCAGAAAAGGGTCTGAGTATAAAGGCAGGCTCACGAATCTGATTTCACAGGGACCAGTACCAACTGTCCTAGGAAAGCTCTGGGTATTAAGCCAGGACTACCCTTCTGTGATCTCCAGGGTACTGTGTCTGAGAGCGCTCTGCCCCCTATCTCCAACTATAGCACCTGACCCACAGTGGAGTGAAAGGAGTGTGGAGATAGCGCAGAGCTCCTGGCTCACCCACCGGTGAACTGGCTCTAATGCCTCTGGAGGACAGATTACATCTCTGGCTGCGAATAGCCCCCCCCCGCACATTAGCCGCTCCCAGGCTGCCCACCGTAGCCGGCCTTCCTGGCCTCGTCTCCCCCCCCATCTCCTCTGTTTTCTTTTCCTCTTCCTGTGCTTCGTAAAATTATTTTTTTCTTTCTTTTTCCACAGATACAGTATGACAGGAAGCACCGGGATCACTCTAAATGCACAAGTGGTGATGAAATGTGAATTCAGCAGTCGTTTGAGCACAGCGCTTCAGGCCGTCTTTAACGATGTTGAAACATTTACTCAAACATGATCCCTTCGGGGAGCACAGTCTGGATGAAACCCTCCCGCCCCCCAACTGCAAACTGAGTTGAAAAGCTCTCAAGGTCACAGTAAAATAAAACTCGATTTAATCTCTTAATTTTGGTCTTTTTAATTGCAACAATAAATCTGTGAAGAGAATGACCTAGTACTGCAGCACTATGTCAGGAACACATGTACTGCAAGAGTTCACGTCTCAGTCCTGGACATCGCATCTACCAAAGTGCAGAAGCTATGCTGATGCGGACAACCGTAAAAGCCTTCATATTTTCTCTTCTCATAAACCTTACAATTTTGCCCACTGATGCAACTAGATATTTTACAGGAAGCAATTCATGTTGACATTTGTCGACAAGAGAAAACCAGAGTTCCTCCCTTGACTTGAAACAGTGACCTTTAAGTAAAGCTGTATATTTAGTTGCCAGTCTGCGCAGCTGTTTGCTAGGAGCTGCACTCCCTGCATCTAGCTAAGAGCAGCAGTCTGCATCGCAGCCCTGAAACAGGCGAATCTCTTCCTTAAAGGTGGCGATCGGGAGCCAAGTTTCCAGGCTCATGTAACAGAAATTTGCCCTTCCCTACCTTTTTAATTTAGGCTAAAAAAAAAAGTTTCCGTCACTAATACCAGGTCAGAAACAAAAATTTTAAAATAAAAAAATAAGCATGCTTAAGAGATGGCTGAAATGTATATGAGATCATAAATTAAGTTTACGTCGATAGGAATGAAACACTTCAAACATAAATTTATTATACCTAAAATTAAGACCCAATTTCAGTGTCACGGATGGAAAAAACATTTTTAAAATACTACCGCAATTACAAGGTGCTTTAAATGTTATATATCTACCTTGCTATTTGGTCGTGATTATTTTACTATCGTTATTTATTATTTCGCTGTGGGAGAAATGCTTCATATTGTTTTACTTTTATTTAAATCAAAAAGTGTCTCCCTAAAAGACAAATGTGATAAATCAGCAGCATTTAAGGACATTCTGTGCGTGAAGGTGGGCACTGTGGGAGTCTCCGCACGTCCATAACACACACTGACATGAAGCCATGCGTCTGTGCTGTGAACATAAGTCTTCATTATCAGAGACAGACCTGATTCCAAAACTTCAAAGTATAAAATGTAAGCACAAGGAAGGGAGAACCGGAAATTAAATATCTGTAAGAGAGTCTGTTAAGGAAAGGATAGGTGGAGAGAGGAAAAGACAGCCAGAGAGAGAGAGAGAAAGAGGGACAGAGACAGACAAACAGAGAGAGCGAGAGAGACAGAGAGAGAGACACGGCATAATTCAGATTCAGGTATTTATCTCAATATATTTTAAATCTGGCTGGGCCAATATGAGCACGAGATGTTTACTTGCAGTATGTGTACAGTGTTCGTAGCCCTAACGCGGCACAGTGTTCGTAGACCTAACGCGGCACAGTGTTCATAGACCTAATGAGGCACAATGTTCATAGCCCTACTACAGCACATGAGCACCGTCAGGGAGGCAGGGAGTAGGCTGAATAAGCCACACTGAGACATGAGACCACACACAACACCATTATTGTTTCCATACTCCTCAACCTGTATGGTCTCATCATACTCCTGTAGGGTAAAATGGCATTTTTGATCATGCATGTCTCACACACATTTTTTGCATGGGAAATCGCAATCCATCCATCCATCCATTATCTTAACCGCTCATCCCTGGTGAGGGTCGCGGGGAAACCTGGAGCCCATCCCAGAGCACATAGGGCGCAGGGCAGGGGACACCCAGGGC
>JABJVR010000106.1:5470804-5481556 GCA_025773905.1 Chitala chitala | reverse complement strand
GGAGGAAACCGGAGCACCCGGAGAAAACCCACCTAGCACAGGGAGAACATGCAAACTCCACGCACACAGACCCAAGGCGGGAATTAAACCCCAGGCTTGGCGGTGCGCGGCGACAGTGCTAACCACCACGCCACCGTGCCGTCTGGAAATCGCAATATGTATGGGAATTTGTAAAATTGTCCTAAAATCCACCTCAAAACCACAGTTTTGTCAGTGCAATGAGCCAGAAGCAGGTGATAGGATGGAGAAGCCATTCCCCACAGACAGGTAGGTTGGAGTGTCTAAGTATTTGTATCCCCTGTGACACTTACCCTGAAAAAGAGAGCTCACTTGGACTCCATCCATTTTTTGTCCGCCTTTCCCTCTTAAGGTTATAATGGTTTTGTTTTAATGGGAGACTAATTTCTCCACGTTCAATGAAAATTTGCAAAGGTCAGTTTAGACGGTAAAACGTCTAATAGCATTCCATTTCCATTAGAAGACGGAGGGCAAAAAAAAAAAAAAAAAAAAAAAAAAGTTATTTTCGTGGTGGAAAAAAAAAAAAAAAGCTACAGATGAAGACGAAGGAAGGTTCTGAAACAGCTACGCATCGTTTAGCTGAATAAGTGTTTCTCCTATTTTTGTTTTGTATGACAATGTACTTTAGAATCAAGAGGTCTATCGTATAGGTGCACCTATTACTGAAGAGTCTGCATGGGGCTTTGTACAATACAAAGGGAAAAATCACCATCTAAAAAGTTTGAACAATTTGCCGTTAATATATTTTCAACAGTGTTTCTGGGTGTAAATTTTAATGTGACTAATGCAAAAAAAATTAACAGTCACTGGAGCAGATACCGTTGCACCTTTTCTTAAAGTTAAGACAAGCTGTGACATGCAAGTGATGAGCTGCAGACGGCCAAACTGGCAACACACTCTTACAATAAGCAACGTAACTGACAATCAGACTATCCTGAAACATGGCTGTTTGGTTAAGCATGCCAGTTAATACGACTAACCAAAATAACACGCTCAGTATTTTTTTTATGCGTATCTGCGCTGATTAAGAATGTCCACTGCTGAAATAGACAAGCTGTTGTTCATTATTAATGTTAATATGGCACTGTGATAATTACATACTCTCGTTTTTATTTTCCTGATTAATTTAGAATTACATGTTATTTTGAATACGTGAATGTCTGTAAAACATGCATTTAGTCAGCACCGCTCATGCAACAGCAATGCAATTCGGTCATGTAAGGTTTAGCACCATGTTGTAAGGGCAACTACAGTTGTTTGTAATGGCTGGACCTTCAGGGGGTTGACAGGTTATACATTCCCCCTGCTAGGCGAACACAAGCAAGCCCAGCAGGGTAAAGCTAATTTCCTGCCATAGGGCGGCCTATGCTATTAACCTATTGAGTAGGCTCAGGGGTCACTGCACTCGCTGTGACCTCCTGCAGAGGTGGTCTTGGAGGATGGCGCCGGGCCTGCTGCCCGATACGTGTATTTATTTACTAATGAACCTATCTTCACTGAAAGTAAATGTTCTTCTCTGTAATCTTAAACTACTGTTTCAGAAAAGCAGAAACTTCTGTAGAACTGGCTACTGGCTCTCAAAGGTGATTCACAGGCCTTCAAGTTTAAAAGTACTAAAATGCTGCTACCTGTAAGAGGATCGAGCAAGAGCCGTTTGACAGGTCAGGGCTTCTTAATGACACATGTAGACATATGTAAACAATAACCTTGAAATCTATAATTAATCTCAAAAGGTCCTTCCAATCACACCAAGTCCTTCCATGACCTTCCAATTCCATACAAATACAAACTAATTTGATTGTGGATATTGGTAAACAATGACTAAAAAGATATATCTCCAGTATTTAATTTAAAGCAATTAAAAACTTAACTTTTATTTGAAAGTCACAGTGAAAAAATTTTATTTTGTCAAATATGCCCATGACCATCTACAAACACGTTATCACCATGTATCACAGGCAATGTGATAAGCATAGTCAGAGTGGTCAGAAACACCTTGTTTTGAAGTTTTTCGTGTTCAGCCTGCTGACAGGGTCGCAGCAAGCTTTGCTCCTGACAGCCGTGCGCACCCCGAGCCTGACGGCGAGGTTGCGCTCCCAGCACAGCCTGTCAGGGACACTGCACATGTGCGGCTCCTGCCGCACCACCGTTTATTTGACTAGAAAATTACCCTCCGTGTGTTTAATGTACCTCCAGCACTGTCATCACCAAATATTTATTTGTAGAGGAGAGGACTTCGAAAAAAGGCCAGTGTTCCTTTGCGTATGGGCCATTTACGGAAATCCTGACATCCAATGTGAGAGGAGGGACAGCTCTTCATAAAAACTCACACAAACTCTCGTAGCACGTGGACACAATGTGCAGCCGCAGGAGTCCAGAGCGAAGTCCATGAAAACAGTGTGCCTGACCTCTGTGGCAACATACACATTACCTGCGTTTTTTCCAGCTCCTAAATCCTAATATCTAAATAAAGGTGGAATGTAATTGTTTTTGTAAAAATAGTCAATTTACTTTCCTGGCCCATTAAATGGCTGGGTGAGGTCAATTTTGCCAAGACATCACAGCAAAACACAGCAATAAAACCAATTAAAATAATACACGCAGCCCTTCACTTTACAAACAGGTAGGATTCATATCCACACAACACAGACACGCACACACATACATGCGCCGAGCTTCCTGGTTCACACACATTGTGGCCGTTGTGCAGCATGCCACATGTTGTGTGACAGCCGTGGTCGCCTCTCAGCATGTCGCAGTCACAGTGAGCTTTGTAGCAGCAGCAGCAGCGACGCAGACTCACTCACAATATCGTCGAAGAAGCCCCGTACACAAAGCTGTCGCTCTGACAAGGGACACGGCACAACCACCACTCAGTGTCTAAATCAGTCCAAACCAAGCGCAACTAGCCAACAGAACTTAGAGAAACAAAATGTGCCCTGAATAATTTAAACTTATTACATTCAGTGTGATGATAAATGAATGGCACTTTTAATAAGTGATTAACACTAACAGCACCTGAAAAGAGGAGCATGCCATGGGAATGCTTCTTAGTGACCTCTGTCTCTACAGGTCATACAGCAAGGTGCTCCAAACTCAGTCAATGGAACAGTGTGCGCTGGAGAGGGACATCAATCATTCTAAATAAATCATTTTAAAATCCACTTACCACCTAAAGCAAACCTATTTTACAAAACGTCAGCCCGTGCAACACAGAAGTCATAGTGATTTAAAGTCCATTAAGCAAGATAATGGATTGTGTTTTGTTGTACATAGAATTGTTTCATAATAATTGTTTTGTATACAAATAGAAGACTTAGCTGTGAAAACAAAGACATTTCAGGTTATAATATTTGATATGCGACAAATGGCAAAAAAGGACCAGCACGCCAAGTTCTACATTTGTAACTCCTAATATTTAAGTCACTTTGCAGCCTCAGGGGATCGCAGCCGAATGCTGTCAAGAATGAACCGCAATGACTGAAAACACTGGCCACAGGGGGGCAGTGATGTCACACAGGAAATTGGCAAAGGTCACCCAGGCATTCTCATTACACAAAGTCAAAAAAACGTAGGTTGTCTGAGAACAATCCTTGATCGCAATAGCATATACAACTGTAAGTAGAGCAGGAAATAACACAAAAGATTAAGGCAGCAAAATGTCAAACAAATGCATTTAAAAAATGGTCACAAGACCAGCTCTTGGACCACCCAACTCTCACCTCACTCCCAAAGTTCAGAGTATGCATTTCAATACAGCCTTTTACACTGTTTACAGCAGTCTCCGTGGTCTACCCTTATTTATTATGACTGTACATTCGCCTACAAAACAGGAAGATTAACAAGGGGGGGAAAAAAAAAATCCACCTTCTCTGAATGCAAAGGAGAAAAAAGTACTCAAATTTCTGCAGCCTGCATGCACCTCGGATTCTTTTCACATGCTGGCATGTTATCAGAAGGCCAACCCAACACTGACCCAACACAAAGCTAACACTGACCATTAACACTTACCAACTAAGATTGCATTACAGGCTAAATATACATGTTATGTTGCCCTTCAATAATGTTTTTTTTTTTTTTTTTTAAAGAAGAGACACACAGAAGCAGAAGCCATCTACGCAGCCAAAAGGAGCTATAAAGGTCATGTTGTTGACAGAGCTGGTGGTGCAAGTCCACCCAAAACTCTGAAACTGAGAGCCTGCAGCATGGCGACCAGTGTGTCCTCATGGCAGAACAGTCGCCCACCCAGAAACTTGTGCCTTCAGGGTCCCGGTGTCACCCACAAAAAAAAAGTAACAACAACATTGGCAGCACGTAGAACAAAAAGGGTGCAGTTAGCACGCAACACAAACTGCAGGAACTACAAAGGAATTTAGGGGCATGCAGCAAAGCATGCATGTACAACAGCAGCGTTGCTGCCTGACATTCCGATCCTACTCCCGAGAAGTAGTGAAGGCTCCCGAGAAGTGTCTCGTCTCTCCTGAGAATTTCCAGGGAGATGCACAACACATGCTACATGGACCAGAGAAAACTCTGAGGAGATGGAGCACCAGTTTAACTTGCTGCCATTAAAATGATTATTCATCTGCAACTATTAACACACCTTAAAAATTCTATGCAGAAATGATTGGGGGGGAAAAGTGAAATTATAAATGCTTTAAAATTTAGTTAATATTAAACCATCACAAAATATTGACACTGAATGCCATAACTCTTAAGTCAGCACAATAACGTCTTAAAATGTAATTTTTGTTAACTGAGAAACACTTAGTTGGCTTAAAATGCCTTAAAACATTTTAGCCAACACATTTTTGTGTACTTTTTTCTTCAGCACATCAAACGCTGCTGATAATTACATGTGTGGCTTAAAGTGAAGACCACATACAGTAAAGTTACCACATGCCTTTGAACTTCCAAGTGGTGTTTATTAAGCTAATGTTTCAACCAAACTTCTCCATGTCCATAAATGGCACAATCTCAGTTCCTAGGCAGTAAACCAAGACGTTCTTACACTATTTGGCTTCTGCAACGTTTTTAACATCCTCTTTCTGGCAAAACTATATCTCACTATCAGTAAAGAAATTATTATTTCCCAATTCATTCTCTGGTTATTTTATTAAATCAAAATGGTTTACCAGAACAATTTCTGTTTCCACAGAGAAATTGGAATATTGCCTTTTCAAATACCTGTTACACTTATACAAGTAGCATGAAAACATGTTCATTCTGTATTGTAAACTAACTTTCCTCAGTTGCCACAATAAAGCTCATTTCTCAGGTTTCAAGTAATCTTTTTTTTAATTTTGAAATTCATTAATTTAGAATTTTATTAAGACGAGACAAAACCCAATTAAAGAGAAATGTTATGTCCAGTGCTTTTCTGCAGCGAGTTTTGCCCATTTACATTTCACAGCCATGGAGCGATGCACAAAGTCACCAATCCCTCTTCCAGAACGATCACGGTCTGTGCAGAGGGAGGACCCGCCTCATGCCCAGATCCTGCGTCCTGATTACAGGGCATCTAATTCCCACTAGTGGACTCTTTGGCAATAAAAGTAAAAGCAGGCTGTGGATACTCAGACACATTTACTGCGCCTGGGGTCCCCAGACCACCCGAATTCAGCATCATCCCAAAACTCAAAACGAAGAATGTCCATTTAGTTAAAACGGGAGGTGATCAGTAGAAACAAAGTGGGTTGGACCAAAAACAATCTCTGTACATTCCTTAACAGGATGACACAAGACGGCTGTCGTACAGGTAGCGAAGGTAGAGAAGGCAAACTCAAAGCACTAATTTCTCCTTGAATTCTGGTTCCATAGAAAAACTGCTCAACAAAGACATCAGACCATGAAGAATGCATTCAGTGAGGCCTTCTCCTTTATTAATCTCCTGTAATGTGCCATGAACAATTTTTTCATTAGTGTCACTGTTATATACATTAAGATGCACAAAACATTCTTAGCAAAAATTATATTGGCAAAATGTATGTGTAATAAGCAGCCTGTACTTCCAATATTAATAACAATATTTCAATATTAATATGTTTTTATTATTCAGGGTTTTTTTCATTATACCTTAAACCTAATATATGACGTTAAAACATCTTACTATTGCAAGGCATATGATCACCATTTAAAATTTTATGGTAAAACAAATGTAGCCTAAAATGAATTACATGTATTAAAAAGAGAGGAACAAAAGAACAGATGCTATAGGCTGACACCAAAGGATTTTAACGTGTATAATAAAATTAAAATGTTTAACTGTGTTATAAGGAGGCAGCCAAGAAAGTGAACGCAGTTGAACAGACATCCAGGTCACCAGACGGGGAAATCTATCACAGGAAGTGAAGAAATGAAAATGTGGAAAAAAGAACGAACAAGGAGTGGGTAAGAAAGGATGAGAAGGAAAAAAAAACTGCTGAAGACTGAGGAGAATTTTTTAAAAGCCACAAGGCGGTAACAAGAAACACCAGCTGTACAGCAATTGAAAGTTAAGAGGGAGCCGACCAATCAGAGCAGTTCCACAGAAGCCAAAAGGAAGAACTAACGAGGCCACGGACATGTCGACCTGCAGATGGGAGAAATGGTTCACATCAAATCCGTTACGATTCTCGATTTATTTACACTGTTCAAGTAATTTCAAACACAGCAGCAAATAAGCTCTTAATCATTTAGTGTTTTATTTTCTCGGTTTGGTGTTTACTGGGGGATCGCCGCTTCAGTGTGGACAGTGGTGGGAGCTGTAACAGCACTGTCAGCAATGGGGGGGGGGGGGTAGCTGCTCATACCACAGCCAGCCCACAGAGCTAAAAGCGCAAACTGAACATGAGCATCACAGCTGAACTAGAAGCACAAACCACACGTGTTCGGCCCTGCCTGGACATTTATGGCCGGAGTTTTCTGGTGGACATGGAGCGGATTTAAGAGGACGGAAACTGCCTGTCTGTTCTGCATTATGCAACCTGGGAAAGCTGTGAGACCTCCTGTGTCCTAATACTAACAGGACCGGGGGCAATATAACCTCGCTGTCTGTGCCCCCACGTGACCTCCCCAGACGGGTCTCGTCAGCGATGAGGTCGTGCCGTGACAGGCATTAACAGCCTGGTGTTCTGGCAAAACTGTCCCATCAGACAGCCTGGTGACAGCAGCCTTGACATCCTCCACTGGCTCCAATCATGTCGGCCTGGCGAAGCAGGCCCAACCTGCACTACATCCAAACAGTCTTTACATTGCTGATGCACTGGCGTTTCATGTTGAAGCTTTGCTACTGGGGTCTGAAAATGTAGTTACACACTGACTATCCCAGCCATTGGGTGCTACCCAAAGCACAAACCATGGCAACGGAATATATGAGGGTCCAGCCAGGGTAAATCGAACATTTCAACCTGTCTCCAAATCTGACACAGAGATGTGACCAATGTTAGCATTGCACAATTGTGGAGCATGTCTTGGGTTACACAGGACAGCACACCTTCAATGTTAAAACAAAGTCCTTCTCAGTTTACGCATCACCTCAGTTTCTTCGTCTCAAATCATACAGTTTTTTCTTTAATTCAGCAACAGGATTGCATCTGTGCAAAGTGCGAAATTATTTTAGCTTAATTTTTTTTTGTACATTTATGTCAAAAAAAAATTTACTGAGGAAAACAAAAGTAGCGGAACATTTAGTAAATTTATACGTAGTCTCTTTTGGAGAACAACAAGCACTTCACCTCCAAACTGTATTTACTTTATTAATTAACGACACAAAGAACATCTCAAGAGCCCTTGTATTTTGAACTTAGACTGGTGACAAAATGTACACAAATTTCAACTGACGTGAAATCACAATCTGGAATTTGGAAACATGATGGCTGAAGAACAGCGACACCCAACAGTAAAAAGTTAGGGAGAGAGACACCAAGCAATCCAGAATCCTGGTCCAGATGCCTAACCAATCCCCCCAAGCCATACAGACCAGAAGCACATAATTGATTTGTCGTTGAAGCCAGTGCTGGATTTACTGTCTGCACCTGGTCTGAGCTGATATGCTTCTTCCCCCGCCAGTCTTCCATTATACAAAAGCAGACACAGCAGCTCCCTGTATGGTTCCCTGCAACTTACGCCACAGCAATGTACCCGTCTGTGCATACCACATCCCTGGTCGCTCCTTAACACCCCACTCCTATCCTAACGCCTCTATGTGCAGCACAGGCCCAAATTAAGAACACAGAGGGAGAGATTACGGTGGTAATGACCCCGTAATGACTTCCCCTGCCACGGGAGGGGCCTGATGACCCGTCCCAGGCCCTGATCCTGCTCCTCAGGGTTGGGGCGCTCAATCCACAGGCACCAGGCATGCATTGGGAACGTCTCACACAGGTGGACTGAAAAAATCAACTGAGCGGGCCTATCAAGTAGGTCCCACTACAGCAGACAGTGCCACATCCCCTCACAACCAAGTACCAAAACCTGGCAAAATATCAAAGTCCTCTTCCTTTTATGGTGAACTCAATCAGATAAAAAAAGGTCAATTAGCTGCTAGTTAGTTACTTAAAATGAATATTTACTAATTTTGTCACTTTTTACTCTTTTGTTGCAGCTGTGAGGAATTTATTTTCCTGTCTTATCGATCCCATCTTGACACCAGAACCCCCTTTCCCACCCCCTATATTCACTCCCCCCCCACAGACGCTAGTCACATGACTCACACACTAAACTCCACAGCACCAGCTCGACGGTTCAGTCCCTGGTATTTTTTGGAGCTGTGACTGTCTATCACTGCATAGCAGAGCCTGCACTTAATTGCGCTTGTCAGGGCCAGGGATCTGACAAGAAGCCCAAAGGTGCAGGTCCCAGAGCGAGCTTGGGTTGCGGGTCTGGGTCGGGAGCCACTCCAAACCCACACAAGTATGTCTGACAGCAGCCTTTATACTATAGAAAACCCCCTCGTGCACTTTCAAACATTCCACTTAAAGGAGAGGGGAAAAAAAAAACATGTTTTGTAGATCCAGATATTAGTTTAAAAACACGAGATCGCATTTCGCTGTTGAATGTTTTCATTATTAATTCCAGTAATGAGCAGATCGTTGTCTGCTTTCTAGCTGATTTCATAAATAGATCTGATGTCACGCTAAACCCTGCGCACACATGACTCATAATGACATCGTTTGGCCTTGCTGCAGCTGGTTGTGCTTCAGTGCCTTCAAAAGTAAAACATGGGTGTAAAAAAGGAAAACAAAGAGAGAAAAATTATGAGTGTCAGAAAATATTTCACTTATAAACCTCTCGTTTCATTTATTAGGCTTGTGGCGATAAATTTGTTTCAACAATGCGCTTCTCGTCTGAAGTCCAGCTTCAAAGAATTTCAAAGTTTGATTTGTTTTGAAATATTTGAACTTAACTGTTCGTACCCTTCTTTAGACATTTCAGCTGGAACTGCACCCCTGTAGTCGCACAAACCTACAAAGTGAGACATTTCCACTGGAGCATCGCTACTGGAACGCAGCACAAACTTAAATCCTTGTAAACAGTAATTTAAAAAGCTAAACAGTTTTTAAATCAAAATTTATGCCAATAAACAGGGACAATCAGGTACAAATGAAATGTGTGACAGCTGCTGTTGACAACTATTGACACAAGAGAGGTTGGGTTTCTGAGAGGTCTGAACCTGAGAGCACTCCCACTGTCCGTAACTCTTCCACTACCCCCACACCCACCTCAGCCTAGAAACACTCAGAGGCCGTCATCTCCCCAGTCCTCACCCATTACTCCACTCCATTAACATTCCTGACCCGCGTGCGCCTGTCATGTTTACGAGGGGAACAGGGGCGACAGGGGAGCGGGTCATCAGGGCAGCAGAGGCTGGTGGGCAGGGGCAGAATTTACAGGTACGGGCAGTAAAGGGGCACTAAATCAAGCCTGAGTCAGGATCAGGGGTCAGTCCCCAGTGCAGCCCACCTCTCTGGCCATCCACTGATGTTTCATGTCACGCTAACGGCAGAGACGCCGGCGGGCAGCGTGGGCCGAGCTCAACTGGTACAGCCCTGTTGCCTCTGTGGTGGCCTGGGCCACAGGTCAGGAAGAGGGCTCAGGCAGAAGCATATATTAAAAAAAAAAAAAAAAACACGAGGCTACAGCCATCATTTAAACCACCCATTAACTCACCGGACCTCAAGCTCAGTCTGTCTGTGACATGGAGTCAGGAGGGGGAAGAATCAATCTGGTGCACGGCTCAAAGACGAAGACGTTTGGGGCTTTTAACATCAGCAAAACATTTTTTTTTCTTCACTGCCATTAACATTCTCTGCAGTATCCGCTTTCAACAGCCGGCTTTGAAATGGCGACACAGACAGACAATGGGTACAGTGCACACAAATACAAACAAATGGCCAATAAACCCAGACAGACACAGTGACTATCTGCATGGTTTCGAGGGATAAATATCGCCGTGGCATGAACTGACTCATCCCTTTAATACGCCATGGCATAGCTCTGGGCTCTGTTGTCAATTAGAGCCGTCTGCACACAGCAGGAAAACAGAGCGCCCAAATAGCAAACAACTGTTTCACGGGGAGGGTAGACAGAGGGCCAGGTGCATCCCATTTAGGGGCTACCAGCAGCAAAGGCTACCGATTCCCAGCAGGATGTGGGGATAGTGGACGTGGGGGAGGACACAAAAAAATACAGAGAGGGGCCTGGGGGGGGGGGGGGGGGGGGGGGGGGGGGGGGGGGGGGGGGGGGGGGGGGGGG
>JABJVR010000106.1:5418984-5432098 GCA_025773905.1 Chitala chitala | reverse complement strand
CCCCTCCCCATGAACACTAGTGTGAAAAGTGTAAACTCAGCTACTTCCAAGCACATCATGCATTTTTCCATGACCAATGTTGATGACACAGAAAGGCACTTCTCTGCTGTGGTATTGGTAACATATTTTATCAGTGAGTTAATTAAAAGTGCTGTAAATGCGAGTCAGGGGCTTAAGCGTGGAACAGCCAGTAGGTATAATCCTCCTCAGAGGCCACCAGAGCATTAAACTAGATAGCTAACCAGACAGCAACTGCATAAAAGTTGGTTTCGACACACAATAATTAAAGAGTCAGCCTCATTTATTGCTGTCGCTAACTCTTCCACACTCTCTGTTCATTTTCCATCCATTCTGGAGTCACTTCCAACGAGAAAGTAAATTAAGAAATCGTTTGGATTTCTTTATGGATTTCCACATCTGCTAAAAAGCTTAAGAGTCATCCCTTGGTTAACCCGCATCTCACTTAAAAAGGTATTAAAATATCAGTGTGCCTCAAGGGACGACAACGCGATCAGCGAACGCTTGGATGAGAACAAACTGTCAAACACACAGCAGGTAGATCATTTGTTAGGACGGACATTTGAGAACACACCTAGCAGGAGAGGAAGCCTCGTTCAAAGTGATTATTTCTCTAAATACAGGCAGTAAAAACAGTGCGACTATTAAGAACAATGAATAAGGCAGTCGCTTCAGCCCACAGTGGAATGAAAAACTGAGTAGCTCTGCTTTTTAAGATAGGCACAAGTGCTGCTCACCTCGACTGTTATACCCTCCTGTTCCAAGCAAAGCATCTCCCTGGACTTGACTTTCTGAGGGCTGTAGTAGCTGCTCTCTGCCAGGGTCTCCGTGAGCTGCTTGAAGGATGGCAAACAGGACACAAAGTGAGGCACTGAGGCATTTTGGCCAGCAGAAGGCACAGCTGTTAAGGCACGAGTTCTGCAACATGTGAGCAATAACACTGGGATCCATGTGCGCCGTTTCAGATTTACGGCTGTACCAAATGAAAAGGTTTAACGTTCAATTAGAAAATGTGTACACCGGTGTATTTTGAGTCTCTCAGAACTCATAACAACCTGCAATCTGTATCACTGTTAAGGAAGTTATGTTACTTCCATAGGTCACTAACCAATTGGAAGGAATTTTCCCACTATTTTTTGAACTGTTGGAGCAAAAAGTGGGCCATTAGCACAAAGACTTTATAAGGTCATATAAAGTCAGCAGGAGGTTACAGTCCCTCCGGTGTCATTTGAAGCAGTGGGGGAAATACAACTAAGCATCCATTTACATAAGACTCATCAATGTGTAAAGGCGCTCAAAGAGAAGTCCAGTTATCGTTTGATCATGTGCAGGGAAAGTAGCCAAACAGGCTATTGGGAATGATCACTTTCACCTTGGAAACAGAGTTGGGAGGGTGTGTTTAAAAGATCACCCCATCAGACACTGAACACAACCAATGGTTTACCAGAGCCAAATGAGCCCCTGGTCCTCTGACTTCATGCTTTCAATGCTTTCTGATTGCAAGTCTTTGTTAAAAAAAAAAAAAAAAAAAAACACGGCAAATGACTTACGGAGCACAGAGTCCTACTACCGTTAGAGATGTTGCAACAAAGATTAAAGCGTGGATCGTGTTTTTCGGTAATATCTGAAATAATGAGCAACTGCAATTTAAATTAAGCACATATTAAAGAAAGAAAACATTCTTCTTTCTAACATAGCATTTGTGATTAACAAAATTTGGTCATCTTTATCATGGTCATGAGGAATGCCTTGAAAATAACAATGAAATGAGAAATAAAGGTATGTCCTCAGCACATTCACATGGTGCCTGTTCAAAGTAAATTTCTACATACTGGATTCTTCATACAAATGAGACCATGAAACAAAGCAGGGGGGAAACTCAGAATCCTCAGCTGGGTGCAATTACTTTCAAGGCATGGCAATTAATTGATTAAAAGAAGTCAAACACCAGAAGAACAATCCTAAACATTATTAGAAAAATACAGGGTTGCAACAGGCATGAATGAAACTTCCCAACGCTAATGACTCGAGAAGCAGGACGCAACAAAATTTGAAACTTATGCAAGTAAACAGGATTACCCTATAAATTCATGTATGAATATCACTGGTAGCACTTGTACTGCCTGTAACACTGACATTAGCAGAGACTGAAGCTAATGCTTCATGGCATTACTTCAAATGCAGAGCAAAACATCGAACAAGTCAAACAAGATGGGTACACTTTAGTAAATTTAATAATACACACCAGAGCACCAAACTAAAACAGCAGCACACAGTAGCAGACAGTGTCTTGGTGATTAGACTGTTTTCCACTGAGAGGGAATACGCTTGTGTGGTCTCACCTTAAACGTGACAGTGGCCTTGGTGCAGTAAAAGCCAATTGATACCACAGGCTCCCGGGCCACATTCTGTAAAGGACTGCTGGGTCGGCCGCTGTCCCCAACCTCCTGGTAGTATCTCCGCCCGCCCCCTTCATCCTCTATTTCCTCCTCATCGCCTGTGCTGACAATGGCTGGAACAAAGGACCAGGCCCAGGATACCCAGCCTTGTTTGTCCTCGTCACCTGGCAACTCTGGACTCGGGTAAAGGCCCAAAGTCCCCTGGGTGTCCACCTCAGACTCTGCACCTGTAGAGGGGGTAGGTTACAAAAAATAAAAGGGGGGGGGGGGTTTAGGGACTGCTTCAGTGTAAGAGATAGGCTAGCAGCTGAGGCAGTTACCATTTACTGTCACTGCAAGACAAACATACACTTTATGCCCTCGTATTATTTCATTACTGTGGTCACTAAAAATGCAAGTAAACAGTGGTGGCGGCATGTAGTGGAACTGCACTTTTACTGCATATGCTGCATACAATGGAACAGAGTAAACTACATATGTAGTGCATGCCTTTAATAATGCTCCTGTTCTCTCATTTCCTAAAAGGATGGCAATACTGTAACACACCCCCCTTATTCCCCCACACCACTGAACCGGAACTCCGTGAAGATGTGCGCGTGACAGCCCGTGTCCCTGCAATCACTCCTCACAAGGTTCTGGTTTTCTGGTTCAGAGGGCTCTGCACATCTACACTCTCCACACTTCCCTGTACCAGTGAGAAGGGAAGAGCCCAAGTCACAGAGAGAACCTGGAGCGTACGTGAGTGTGGAAATGCAAACACATTGGCACAAGTGTGCCAGCTAGTGCATGCGCATTGCTCACACCATGTTCAGCGAGTGCCTTTGACTTTTGACCCTTGAACGCATCCCATGGCATCTGCCCGCACAGGGGAAGCTGATGTCACTCTTTAAGAATGCATAATCCCATTCCGCACAGGCTCACACGTCTCTCAGAGAAAGCAGTGTCGGCTGCGAGGTCACAGCTGAGGAATGCCACCAGCTTAACCAGCACAACGATGACATGTTTTTTAATTAAATCTTTCACTTCTTCAATTGGCAGCTGGACGCCTTGCCTGCTGCCCTCCCCCACACCACGACAAAAGCCTCACAGGTGTCTGTTGTATAACTTGATCCCTTTCATATTTAACGCTTCCTTACATGTCTTTAACTTGGATTTAGCAACCACTGGGAAAAAAGAACATAATTAGAAGCAAAGCAATCAAAAACACTCAGTTGCTGTTTTGAAGTGTTGGCAGATACCTTCTGATTCTGAGAAACTAACTCTAGTCTTTAACACAAGCCCTGTCTGGTTTTCATTTCTTTTCCATCAACCAGGTGTAAAATCCCTTTTTTAGTGCACACTCACTGCATGCATTTAAATATAAACGAAAAACAAATGCAAGAGATCTGAACATACAACACAATGCTATCAAAATTAGTTTCAGCAGACAATACTAGAATTCCAGCAGGTATGGGCATTCCTTCAGTTGATCTCCTGTGTCACCTTTCTGATGCTTACCTTTCTCACAGATAAAGCAGTGCACACTTAAACCAGCAGATGTCCTCCCATGTTTGTGATACAACAGAGACGCCCTCTAACAATGTGATCCACTACACTTACTCACGGCTGGCCCATCATAAAAGAACACGCACAAGCACACGCATGAGCCTTTGCTGTTCAACATCAACCCCATCATATGTAACAGACATGGGGCTGCAGAGGTGATAAAATATATGCATTTCCTGGTATTAAAAGTGCAGGTCTGTAAAATATGCCATACATCCCTCCTCGTGTTTATAATTTCTTTACCACTAATTTATAACCCATTTTAATGTTTGTGACAAACAGCTTTTAGACCACAACAACTTTAACATCTTGTCAAACATAAAAGCCAATTCGTGATTAACTGAACATTCTTGCTTTTTCATAGACGGTAGTCTCACATTTGTTTAAGTAATAAAACCTAAATAACACAGATTCAGTAAGGTGCTTGAGTACGTCTACCAGAACATACACTGGCAGTTCTGGGACATTTTCAATCTCTAGCATGGTCGGTAGTCCTTCCTTTTCAACTCTTGTTTCTCTTCATACTGTATAAATCTTTTGCCTTTTACTAAAGATTTCCGTGGAGAGGAGTGGCAAAGAGTTTTAAATATTTTTGGATGCTCTATGAGAACAGAGTTCAAATATTTTTAAAGAGGCCTGGGGGCTTAGTGGGTCGGGCGTCAGGCTGGGGCGCGCAAGTCTCCCGTGTGAATCCCAGCCCATTCATCAGGTGTGTCCTTGAGCAAGACACTCTGTGCTTGCTCCCCGGGCCCTGAAATGGCTGCCCACTGCTCCCCCTAGGAGGATGGGTTACATGCAGAGAACAAATTCGTCATATATATACTTGGTCATAGAACCTCTTTCTCTTCCCTTATACCAAAGGAAATCAAATTTAGTTTCATACATACAACCTTGCGCAAATTCCACTAACAGTCCACAAGGTGCAGCGTCTAAGGGCCAACTGAACCGGGCAGACCTTTGAGGCTGGAAGAAGCCATATTCCTTATTAACAAAATATAATGACAATGTCTGCCTTTAATGGGGGGTGGGGGGTGTGCAACGGTCACTTTCTGAACACTCGTGCGCTGTCCTGAATGCTTTTCATTCCTTCAAAAACCAAAGCATTATTTTTCCTAAAGACTGGCCAACTAATTTCAGCCCATTTATCACTCAGAAGTTTTACTACTTGTAGTAAAAGACGTGTGCTTTTCTGCATTTCAAAATCTCATGCACACATATGCTTTCACATGCTCATCTACATATGTCCATTTACATCACTCGCATACACATTTTCCATCTGAACGTGTTGGTTTATTAAGAAGAAAAAAAAAAAAAAAAACTGCATTAATAGTCCCTATTTAGATACTCTCTGAAGAACCTGCCACAATTAGAAGTCACAGCCTATTAATACAGCAAACCCTGGGAGAGAGAAAGGGGCACAAATGAGCCATTTCTCCCTCCCTCTCAAGGCTGCACTATTCTGTTACCGCGGTGTCAGCTATCGAAGCGTGGGCAGAAAAGAGGAGGGCATATGCCAGTGTCAAGAGGGAGGCTCTACACTACGTTCCACCAGACCTCCTGCACCGCACAATCTAAACGCATTCCACCAGAAGGTCCTGGATGATGTCAGGCTTCAAAAACAGTTACATTTATTCAGAAGCACAGTCTCCTTATGACCGCTTGGAAAAAATGTACTCTGAAGAGGGGGGGAGAAATTGAATTTCACATTACAGGAAGGCGATTTTTAATGTCACGTACAGGAAACAGGGTGAAATAACGTACAGTGAACTTCCAACGTACAAAGGTCCTAAATCTCATACATTTGGAAACCCGAAACTCACTTTCTGATTACTTACAAAACCAAAGAAAAAGGGCCTCAAGGAAAACATGTAACAATCGCACGTCACCAAACATCTCGCTTCCTCTCACATAACAGGGTCCGGGACCCTGGAGCATGGGGAGCCTGTCCCCAGCCGTATATTTTCGTGATGGGATACTAATTCACTCCCTGCATAGCAGTAGCATGACACCGAGTCTTACATCTGGCAGTGGAGCAGGAGTGCAGATCGTGCCAGCCAGCACTGGAGTCTAGCAGTACCCCCTTCGCCCCACCACCCCACACCTCCATAAATTAAATTCTCACAGAAGGCTGCTTTACCATACGGGTGACCTGCACCTTAATCTCATTTGCCAAGATTCGTCGAGAACGCCAAATGTCAAGGGAGAGACCGTTCGGGCTCGACATTTCCATCTAGTGCTCAGCTAATCTTGCAACGGCTTTATTTCGTGGGGTCCCCTGATTCTTTTCACATGAAAGGCAAGGCGCTGCATTTGATTTCCCCCCACATTTTGTCCCTTTTCCTGTTTCCGCAGATGGAGGGTATAACGCTCAACTGCTCACTGTACTGAGTTATGCACTTTCACTTTGCAAAGAGGTCGGGGGGGGGGGGGTTCCACAGGCACACGTGTGCCATAGCCAGACTCGCAAATGTCAACGTCCATAATGTACCCGCCTGCAAAACTGACATTGAGGCAGCAGTGCACAGTACAGCTGTGCTAAGGCTCAAACGCAGTACTACGAGTGAAAACACCAACAGGTAACGAGACAAAGCATGTCGCAGGCAGGTCGTTGTGTGGCGACTCAAGACCAGCATCGTAACACTGTCAGTCACAGTGCTTCAGGGGCCAGGTCACCATAGCGACCTGAGTGTCACACACGTCACACACCTGGAACAGTGACCGCAGTGTCCCTGGAATGGCCACCACCCTCATCTCCATCAGCATCCTTGCGCCCGCCAATTTCCCCATAGTACAGGGCAATGCCCAGCTCCATAATCCGGATGAACATGGGCAGCTGCTGGTCTGTGATGGACAGCTTGAGACTCTCTACCAACGCGTGTATCTGAGAAATCAGGGAACATCAAAGAAAGAGTGGGTTTGGTCAGACAAAACAAAATTAAAGCATTTGCGTGGTTCGTTCATAACATTCGATAGCATTAACGTAGCATTAACATGATCCGCCGAAAATTTTTACAGCACACGTGTCCGCGTCTCCACACATCATGTCTGCGTTCGGCTACTGAAATCTAAACAGATCATTTACACTGCAAGACACTTGATTTACAGCACGCTCTAATGGCATTTCGAAAAGATTAATAAACCAATAAACAAAGAGCACTTAAACAGTCAGAAGTAAACCACGCTCTCAAGTTAAATCTCCAAGTGGATGAATTAAGGTCAGATTTTCAATAGCAGCTGGCAATAAAAGCTCTTTAGAGACGAACATGTGCAGAATATTAATTCGGCGCAAGCTGAAATTAAATGATTAAAGGGGCTGAGTTTGGTTTAGAGCTCGCAGGAGTATTGCAGCACAGCACCAAAGCATCTCCAGGTTCTGAACATCTGGGTGGATGGGCTCTCACTTTAATGACGGCTGGTATCTTGGCATTGATGTTATCGTAGGTGAAGTGGAGCCTGGTTCTGAAAGAGCACTTGTAGAGCAGCGGGTCCTGGTAGACCTCAATCTTGCCACTAGCGTTCCTCTTGTCCAGGCAGACTGTGCAGTCGGAAAAGTCGATGGCTTTTCTCAGGACGAGGTCTGGGGCTGAGTGACACAGAAGAGCACGGCTTAACACTGGGCAGAGTGAGGAAAAGAAGAGCGAGAGAGAGAGAGAGAGAGAGAGAGAGAGAGAGACATGGACCAAGAGAGGAGGACTGCAGAGGCCAGACCCATCATCTGTAAATCCATTTCAAAATGCAGAAGCAGGACGGGTCGGAGAAGACAACACATTCTGGGATGCCCGATCTGAAAGGTCACCCCACCAGTGAAAAATAGAGCTCCTCTTTTCAGGTATCAGGTGTGTAGCGTTCAGGTGTTTTAGGTACAGTATGTATATCACACTTAACTGACTGGTACACGACTGATGATAGTACAACCTGTCAGACTGAAGGCTGATGATCCTACTGAAGGCACACTCTAACACACCCAATCTATATTGTGCTCAACTAGTTCTTCTGAATTTCTATTAAAACAGCCTTGCAAAATGCTTTCTCCATTTTATTATCCTTGGCTACTCGTTTTGTAGCTCAGTATAAATGAGTAGAAACTCAAAACTGCCCTCAGCAAATTCCATCACATCTCAGGGTTAGCAGAGCTTCTGTATTTCTGGTTGTCGGGAAGGTCAAATACAGTATATTTTGCTTAGTAACTTTATGCTTCCATTGATTATTTTTGTACACAGCAAGTACAATGCAGCAGGATCTGTCTAATCACTAAAGCAATGAAGAGCAGGAATCTAATATGTCTCAAAACTGGGAGCAAAACACAAGGATAGTTGAATTAAGACATCTACTCAACATAAAGTGATACAGTTAAACATGCCTGAGGCCTACTGTTTAACAAAAGTGATTTATGTATTAATAGCAACATACAGCAAATCCATATGTGAAGCCTACAAGTTCAACACTGAGTCTATTAGACACAGTGATAAGTGCATTAACTAAACTGTAAACAGCTGCACAGTAACTAATATTGTCAATAAATCAAGTTTATTCAGTAACATTTAATAATAACATTACAAGTATTTTGCGTAGATAGGTCAACTGGCAGCAGTACAAAACCCCTTGTGTCAGACTAGAATGGTCTTTCAGTGCTGTACAACACAAACTGAGCAGAAATGACCTCGAATGTTCCTCACTAGGCGGACGATCTCTGTGTACCACAATGTTAACGTACATGTCAGGGCAGTAGTTAGCACACGCAGCACAGAGGTTAAAGAACCTGCTGACAGCTTAGCTTTGCCTGAAGTACTGTATGGCCTTAACCCTTAATTGCTCTTAAAACCCTCAGTGGTACAAAAAGCCTCCTGCAGGTAAGCACTGAAGCAGTTTTGGGAAAAATAAAAAATCTGTCTAATCTCTAAAAGAACATCAGTTGCAACAGCAAGAGACATAACCGGTTTCAGTACAAAATGCATTTATCCTTTTTGACGCTCCTTAGCAAAGCACGGCAACAAAACCAAGGCCATTCACACCTCATCAGAATGCATTTCATTTAAACCGATGACAATACTACACCTAGAAACCACGTGCCATGTTGCTGGTACACACAATGGGAGCCCAGCACTCACTCACTTAGGCAGGGAAAGCCTTGTGTGTGAAAGCTCCGCCCGTACCTATGACGTCCATGAAGGCGCGGTCCCAGAACTCGTCCACCGTGAAACACTCGGCCGAGGTGATGTTCACAGACAGCACGATGTCGTCCTCCACGTACTTCAGGATCAGGTTGTTCACCACAACATTGACATTGTTCACCACCCTCCTGATCAAACTCTGGACGTATCCTGTGGCGAGTGTGAAAAAGAGGAAGTGGAGGTGGTTACATGCACATGACGGCGTGGCATGCAAGCATGTTGAAACGCAAAATGTGTGAGCTCCATTCCTGTATCCTGCAAGGAGAAACCCATGGTTTTAAGGAGCTTAATTCCCGGAAAGCCAGAATACTGAAAAAGTGACCTCTATGGTCCTCCGAGGCCCATAAATACTTTCAGGGCCTGACGTGTTATTTTTTGCCATGCTCTCTCCCTCGGACACGAACTGTGAAACAACCTAAATATCCATAAGAAAACATTTTTGCTTCTCTAGCTGGCTCTGCAGCACCACAAATCTCCAGAAAATTTATGGACCTCAGAAGAGCTGTCCTCTTCCTTCAGATGTGGAGTCCAGTTTAACCCGAAATGTGCACCACTGGCCTCAGGCTTGCCACTACGTTTCCTCACGCCCACTACTCAAAACCCGAGCAGGACCGATTCCCAAAGCTGACTCCAGCACTTCCTCGCACCATCTTATCAGGCGGGGGGGGGGGAGTTGTCCACTTAGCCCATATGGGACCTCACTGCAACCTAAAACAAACTGCCACTGTCACAGAACCTGGAGCACAGAAACTAGTCCTTACTTTTAAAAAAACGTCAGGAAACAAATGCGTTATGGGGTCAATTAAAAACTGCTACATTACGAAAACATAAGACGATGCAAATATTTTTCTATAATTACTGTGCACTATTACACATTTCATATACATTTTACATATATTTGCATGTTTTCATTATTTTTATAATTACAAGAATTAATAAAAGTTGTGGTTTGCCCCATTCAACATGTATGGTAACTAGATACTCAATTTATTTTTATATAGCACCTTTCGCAAGAGATTTCCCTCAAAGGTGTTTTACAGTTACAAGAAGGAAATTGTACTTATTAGAAAAAAATAACAGCTAATTGCACAGAAGCTAAAATTAAAAGTAAAATCAGATGAGAACACAGCAAGAATATGATATAGCGAAGGAGACAACCTGAATATTCCATAAATAACAATTTTAAATCACAATAAAATTGCAAATGTACTCAACATTTTATATATAATGTGTGCTTGTTATCATGGTAAAACTCGCGAATACTTCATGTACTGTACACTTCACCACAGATGGTAACAAAGTGTTAAACCAAGCACTTTGCATGGTTTGTGCTTGACCTACTCAAGCCCGAAAGCAGCTGTGGTCACATGGCTGTGCGTGCGTGTGCGTTTTCTTTTTTCCCTCCAAAATCTCTTTGAATGGAGCGTTGTTACGCACAGCTGGGCATGAGCAGCAGACCCCGTTGGTGCGGCAGTGCACCTGCGTGTGCGTTCCTGCGCGTCTCTGCTCCCGGATCAGATTTCGGCGGAGCCGAGGGAGCCGTCCCACAGCGTTACCCGCCCCCGCTAATGACGCACCGATGCAGGGAAACAGAAGCTTGTGAGGAGAAACATACATGGTAAGGTCATTACTCAACAAAGCAAGAACCAGCTTAAAATATTACAGACAGGGGAGTCTCAACCATAAAATATGAAAATATACAGCTATAAATCCTCCCAACCACAATGCCATGATTCATTCCTCCCACGTGCTGTTAAACACAGTCACTCAGACTCCAAGGTATAGCTCTAATGCCTTTTCCAAGCAAAATGTTTGCCTTCTTGCACCTGCCTGACACAGTGACAGAGATGACAATTAACACGGTATCAGATTTATCACTAACCAAGTACACGGAGAGACATAGTGGACATGAACAGTTCTGTCCCTCATCAGAGCCGATGTCCCTACTCTCCAGAAAAAAGGCGAAGGGTTAAATGCCATGACAGCGCGATTCGACTGAAATGCGGGATAATGCGGGGAATATAACGGTATTAAGGCACGGAAACCGAGCCAGCTACGGAAGGGAGAGGTGTTCCTAATCCTTAGCTGATGCTGACAGATGCTCTTAAAAACCACTGAAACTGTGACTGCGCAAACAGAAAGGAGAGAGGGTACAAACAGGAGCACCATTATAAGCTCTGGTAACAGAAGTGGTAAAATATTTTCAGCGCCCACGGGACACAGGCAAACATGTAACCACATAACTAATGGGGTGGTTTGGTTGGCTGTCCCTGTTAATGAGGGCACACTCACACTCTGCCACCCCGCACCTTTTTGGTTAAGGTAAGGGGGTCAGCAAGAAGGTCGTCTTTTGCACCTGCAGCCAAGGCAATAAAAGACAGGCTCTGCCCTCCCTCACAAGATCCCCAGCCTACAACATCATTCCTGCCTCTGGATTCAATTTACCCATCCATGGCGGGCAGCTCTCTCCATCCCACCACCACCCTTTCTGTAAACACCGGACGAGGACAGCACCTGTCCCACGGCCCACAGGCAAAGTGGCCCCACTTAAAATTTCTCAGCCGTGAAATGAGTGGAAAAACCCAAGCCGTTCCTTCGCGCACTCCCCGAGTGGGCCGGGGCGCCCTCCTCAGCGCCGCAAAGGAAAGAAACGCCATGCTGTATGCGCTCCCCTTTTTCCTGTGTGCGGAAAGTATTAGTGACCATCAGAGGAGCCAATTACTGGACTGCGAGGAAAAGGCTGACAAGTCAGAGAGGCCATCGAAACAATATACATACTGTATGTTTCTGCTCAGGTTTTATTTCAAGCCTACAATTAGAGTTATTACCAAAATAGACCATTTTATTATGGCATATGGCTACTGATGAATAAAAGCCTCTTTCAACCATGTTGTATAGTTCACAGAAATTTACAAACCCATTTACATCTCTGAAGAATTTTTTTATTTGTCTTCCAAGGACTGTTATGAAGTGATACACACTAGAAGAATTCCAGATGGCCATTATTAACCTGTGAACAGGCCAACATGTGTTGATATAAAGCAATAGCTTTTAGAAATGGAGTTTAATCACAGATTAGAGATTTACAGTTTCTTCACCAGTTCGCTGGGCTGTGAAAGCTGCCCTACAGTCACAAACTTCAGCATCACACGCAGTGAGCTGATCGCCCTGACACAGACAACGGTAGCAGTGGGAAAGGTGTTTACAGAACTGGAGGAGATGGAGCTCTTATTCAAACCCCCTTCACACGTGAAAGGGCCCCGATTGCTGTTCCATGCCTATGCCTTAATGACTTCTCCTCAGGATCAGCGGGGAGATGGCACAGTCTTCCAGACAGCAGCTGTTAATCCACAGTAAGGGCGCTTGGTCTGAACAAAACCTAAACACTGGACTTCGCACGGGACGAACATTTGGCGTGCACGTTTAGGCCAGATTCCGGCACGGTTCCCGCGTCACCTCAACGGGAATGCGAAATGCGAAAAAAACATGTTGTGAAATTCAAACTGCAAACACCTTCCCTGGCTGCCACGTCCTCACTGCACCGCACAAAGCACCCCACATGCAGCACTCGAGCCATTCCTTCCAGGCGGACCCCAAAAAGAGACAAGACGTAAAGGCTCGCATTTTCAGTCTAAACCGTGACCACATGCGGACGGAGAATTAGCAAATTAAGGTATAGCCGTAAGTGACATCTTTCAGTAGTGAGCACCGTCTAGCTGGCTGTATTTACCATGCGAGTTATTTTTTTTTCCCCCCCTAAAATGGGACCAGCATGCAGCTTGCATCAGTGAACAATGGCTGCATTATTGGCACAGGGTCGCCTTTCCTCCTTTCTGCATTTCTCCACGGCCGGAGAGACGACAAAACAGATGCATTTCCAGACACCGTTCAAGGAGAAAAATGACCGACCAAAGCGAAGTCTGTTGGGGGGGGCGCGGGCGGGGGGGGGGGGGGGGGGGGGGGGGGGGGGGGGGGGGGGGG
>JABJVR010000106.1:5367588-5414605 GCA_025773905.1 Chitala chitala | reverse complement strand
TATATCCTCTAACTTTGTTTCTGCATTTAGTTCAATACCCTGGAAGCCCATATCTAATCTGTCACACTTGTAGAAGAGGCAACAGTTTGTAACTGAGCAGCAAGTGCAGAGATGATGTACAAAATTAACAATTTACTGAGCCCTGCCTACCCACTTCGCACCCAAAGCATTCCTCCAGAAATCCATAATATTCCACCTTGACCTGAAACGCAAGCATGTAGAAATATGTCCTATGCAGAGATTTCAGCAGTGGTTTTACCAATTAATTCTTTAACCCACCAGACTAGTACAGAAGCATCACTCCCCATCACGGTCCCCAGTCTGCACAGCACTAATAAAACCAGCAGACATAATGTGTGTGGTCACAGGGCAGGAGGAGTATGACCTCGCCTCGCACGGTCAAGGACTAATGCCGACCTGAGCTCCATCCTTTAGCTTCAAAATGCACTCCATGGTGTTGATGGTAATGACCACGGGCTCCGAGCCCAGCTTGGTCCAAGGCACATGGATCCGCAACTCATGGATATGACCGCTGAGGAAGGTGAAAGGCAGCTTCAACTCCTGCAGACAGAGAGAGGAGGCATACAGCATCACACTTGGGGGTCGTGCACGTCACCACATACCATCAGGCCACGTTCTCAAGCTCCTGCAATTAAATGTTGAAGGCAAAAAAACACAAAAATGTAATTTGTAGGGACAACAATGTTTAAAATATTGGAGTCTTATTGTCTTATTTTGCAAAAACAAACGACGAAAAACATCTTAAAATGCCCTTTTAGAATGTATTTCCTGCAAGGTCGTCTTTAAGAGGATCACAAAGACTTGTTTAACTTAAGTGCTTAAGTAATTGGTCAAAATGTACACGCCAAAAGAAACATCCTAAGAAACCATAATGCTTGGTTCCTATTGTTCATTTCCCTTTCTGCAGCCAAAGGAAAATAATTAAACATATTTTCGGGGGAAGAGCCAATGTGGATTTACAGCATGTCTGCTTTGAAACCCATATTGTTTCACTAAAACGACCATTTATAATCATTTATTCTCAGATTATATACTGTATCCAAGCTCATGGGGCAATAAAGAAAGTACAAAAGAAGCAACATTTGCCAAGATTTTAGGCCAGCATTCACATCCAGAAAATAATGCATCCCCACTGTACAAAAGGCAAGACGCCTTCAGCAAAAATTCTCAACATTTTCTCCACTTTAAAAAAGCAAGGATGCATTCTCAACTCATGGAACCAAATACCATTCCATAGATTAAAAAGTACAAAAAACTGGACAAATTATCTTCCATGTACACCAAGACGATTGAAAATTAAACATCAGAATGACATTACAGTTAATATTTAAACAACTGGAAAAACTATTGAACTGCTATTTTTAAATACCAACCATAATTACTTAGACAGGTGAGCAACCATGAAACCAGCTGTGGGATCAGGTGATGGATTCTTTAAAGCAATGTGACTGTAAGGTCAGTAACTATTGCATGTGATTCTGACAGTAATGTGCACCCCACCTCAATAACAACATGGCTGTATTCTACAACAAGGAGGTTCACAACACATACCCTATTAAGCACTTAACCTCAACAAAATCAGGCACAAAAATACAATTAAGGAGTTATAAACTAAAAAAAAAACTAAAAACTGCCACATTTTAAGATATTGAAATCATTACAATAAAACTAAAGTAATGAACTCTAGCAATGTTAGTTTCATTTCATCTTGTGTACAATTAAATAATTGTTCTTTGGGCCCCTTTATGGGCAGGGACTTGGCCACTTCATACCTGCTCCAGAACGTCCAGCTTCAGTTCCAGCTTGCTGAGAACCACGTCTCCACCCCACAGAGACAGCTGCAGGTCCGACGGCTTCAGGTTCTTAATGTAGCGGTTCACATAGCTCATCAAAAGCGGCGTGACGTAGGACTCCAACATGGCGAAATAGCCTCACTGCTGTTCAAAACAGGGCCAAGTCCTTATTCAGTTAAATAATGATCACATCCCTCAGTTTACCATTTTGCTCGCACTGTTGTAAAGCGGCTAAAAACGTTCTTCATGGAGACCTCCTACACCCATCGTGTTAGCACTAACTTTTCTTGACGTTATTACTGTTGATGGAAGTCACACATTAGAAAATGTAGCAACACAAGTAAAAGCATCACATTTACTTTTTTACTTAGTTATTTATGTACTGTATCTTCCTAACTATACTGTATCTTCCTAAATGCGCATGATTACTCTGTGAATGTCGTCTGCTGTCTATAATTGCAAACCTAGGTTCACTGAAAATAAAACGCTTAAATACTAAAAGTACTACAGAACTAATAAAACAGTTCGTTTATAATTAAATTCTTGAAGTGTTAATCTGAATAAAGATGAAGAAGTTAATCTCACAATATTGATCTGTTACATCTTTTTGTAAATGAGCACGTTTTATTTAGATACTCATTCGAGCAATTAAATAAACGTGGCTGAGCAATAGCGAACTGCGTTGAACACCAAAATCTAAACACCCACATTTGTTGTTTGCAATAAATTGTACGGCTGTCAATGTTACACACAGTCTACCAACACTGCAAAACTGCGACAGGACTTGTTCAACTTTCCTCACTTGAGTTTGTATGGGCGTAAAACTTGGTGGACAAGTGAGCTATACACACCATATGTTACACATGACAATTTACATAAAACGAAAGGCAACTTAACTTTACCAACCTGAATCTGCTGTAAATTTGTATTATCTGGGCTTTAGTTTCTTATAGCAATTAACTGTAGGGGCTGCCAACGACCCCACTATCTGTAGCTCAAATTTTAGCAAGCCGGGAAAAAAATCATCTGATGACTAAATATCGTGTCAGTAAAAATAGTTTAATTAAAATACTATGAAGGTGTGTACTTTCATATCTTAGATTTTGCTTACTTGACTAACGCAAACTCTTCTGTTTTCTCCAGTTCCACATTGATTCATTCCGTCACCAGCAACGTAAACATGTACTAGGGTACAACTGCTAATACGATCGTGAATCTCTTCCGCATTTTTCACTTCCTGGTATTTTGTATGCGTCATTTCCGCTCAAATGTGTGAACTGTTTAGTGTACGAAAGGGGACTTCAATAATAGAGAACATATGTGATTGTTTTGTGTACTGATTATTTAAACAGAGTAACGTAATAATTCCAAATATATTAAATATGGTACTTTAAGACGGAAACGTACCCGTTACCTGAATCATTTGGAAAAGCCTAGAAAGACGTCTCTTAAGAACGATTTTTTTTTTTTATTTTGAAAGGTCACATGACATTGTACTATTTGTTGTAGTTTAAATGGACAGCCTAAACATGAGTCCTGCATATAGGTACAGAATCACTTCCCATTATTTCATACTTCCCTTGTGTACAATTTCATTTTTGCCAAAAGAAATAATGACAAAAAGCAATGTACACTATTGTGTACGTGATAAGGATTTCCTCAGAAATCTTCACGCATAGTCAAAGAATTGTCAGATAATAGTATTTGAAAGTCTGCTGTTAAAAAGTATCAGACATTTGAAGACAAGGTCATTACAGTGTGTTACTATAAGTTACCAAATGGACTGTGTCGTTTAAGTTACAAAGAAAGTTAAAAATCTGTGAGTGGTTTAATATATAAATGAACATGTTTTTCCCCACTTACATTTCAAATATGTGCCACATCCTGATATTTAATTGATTATAGACAAAAAACATCACATTCATTTTTATTTCCTGGCTATGTTACCGTTGGCTTTGAGCTGATCGCTAAAAATCCCCTCATAATTACAATATTAAACTACATTTTCCCAACCTCAAGTGAACCAGCCAGCACCTCAATGTTGGCAAGTGGCACGCTAACCAATTACCAGTTTAAATTGTTGATTCCACAGATAAATCCCCAGCTTCAATCCCTGTGCCAGGTTTCTCCATATGTTCGGCCAATGTAAAGAGTGTAACGCACCCAACCGTGACTTCTCACCAGCTCATGCACTGTATTTGAGCTCTTAAACCATTAGTCACTAACATAATGTGTCTTTAACAGACTTCATATGAATGGCCAGGTCACAAGAAAGCTATCCACAAACCTTACCTAGGTCAAGCACACATGTCAATAAGTGAACAAGTGTCTGAAATATTTTCAGCAGTATTTGTTTTTGATGAGGTTTTTTGGGTTTTGCTGGCAGCTGTTAACTTTGAATTAGAGCTGTTTAATATTTTGTTCTGATATACTACTAGAGCTTTGAAGCCAGACTAGGCATGTTGTAGGTCATGCCTTGTTTCATCGATTCTTTTTCAATATTTCTCCTAGTGTCGTAACCTGAAAGAGCACTTCTGGAGGCTTCACGTGATCTCACTGTTAATGTGAAATTGTGCAGTGCCTGTTGTTTGTACATTGCATGTATATATGCAAACCTAAGATTATATTGTTGCTTTCAGCGATGAGTGTTTAGTTTTTACATGTGCAACATAATGCCCAAAAGGTGCTGTTTAATACAACTAATTAGCCGCTATTTTTATTTTTCATTGTAAAATAAGTGGGTATAATTTCTAACAGTTTACAAATGTGTAAAAAGCAGATTCCTTTTAGAATTTGAAAAGAGCGCTGCAGGTATGACAAGAAGCATTAGTAAGTGCATAGAACAAGTTGTGAGTACCATTCCTCAATCAAAATGCCAAACTCCCACAGTAACATAATTTGTTTGCTTTAAAGTAATATTCAGCTAACTTAAATTTTTATCTACTGAAGCAGAAGCAGCTGTAAGACAGCTATTTGAACTTGTGAGGGAAACAATAACAGATAACATGAACTAAGGAAGATTCAGGCAAAACGAGTACATAGGTTTCAATGCAATTATTTTTATATAAATGTACAATTTTTTCCTCAATATTATTATTCAACAGTTTTAAATGTTTATCAATATTTTCTTTAGCTTTTAAACTTTTTGTTTTGATGGGGGTCAGATGTACCCCTGTACTGCCGCCACTGCTATATTATTTACATAATACCATTCATTTTTTTAATTAAATAGTTTAATATATAAAGGATACCTGACAGCTAAGACCATTCGCATTACTTATAATGTGTAGACTGGTTTGTCTAACACCCAGGACTAAACTCCCTGTCATTATCAACAAGGAAAACTTGCTCACCAGAGGTGAAACACATAAATGCACATGTCAAAGGCAGGAAATTTGACAACTCTATATTTGCTCCTTGTTTAAAATCCACTTCCTTGAATTTCCATCTAAATATAAAATGGATATGGTCTCCGTGGCTTTCCTGGCCACAGTTTAACCTCAGCAGGAAAGGTTATATTCCTTTTTGTTAAGGCTTTGGGTTAAGAAAAAAAAACAAGTGGCTTTCATTTGGTGATAGATTAAATATCAAACTGCTGTAGGGTTCATGCACTATGTTTTCATCTATTATTGTTACCTCAAATATATACTGTGTTTAGCTTTTGAAGACAGGCGACATCCTTGCTTTGAATCGTAACTGAAAGTCATTTAAGATTGTCACGTGTTTTCTTTTCTCTTTGTTTTTTGAAAGCTGGGGAGCAGTAAGGGGTTCTGTACTGATTGTTTTTAAATGTAAGTATATGTTGTTCTCAAGCAAGAATTAAGTTTGTGACACTCCTCTCTGTCGCATCATAAATCATGTATTAATTAGTACAGTATCATAAATATTGTACTAATTGAGAAAGAAGGTATACATGTATTAATTCTAGGCCTAACTTTATACCTATATATTCACTTACTGCTTTTAAATAAAATGAGTAGCTGTTATACAATTCATTAATACCACAAGTTACAAACTTTGTGACAAAAAAACGTCCTATCAAATGATCATAATTATACACAATTTAACATGCCAGAATTGACATACAGTATATCATTTCGTTTAAAGAAAAATTTCATACCGTCTGTTTTATTTTTTCTCAGTGAACAATTACGTAATGTTATTTGTTTGTTTGTTTGTTTGTTTGTTTGTTTGGTTGGTTGGTTTTTGACTTCTGCGATAAATTACGGTTACTACTCACTGCCAGTAGTAATAATTTTGCAAACATAACCAACCTGTAAACCGCTTCTGTTCACTCAGCGAGGTAATTTGCTTGTAGGTCTTGTACAGCTTTTGCGTAATCAGTAAAACAAACAAAATAACACTGATAAAAACTCTCGCCTTAGTTATTATAAGCATTATTCAAAGTCATTGAATATTATTTTAATGTCATAGTTTTAGTTTTAATGTAATCATCTAAAGAACAAAAACGTTAGACTTTTTTTCGAGTTGCATCATTACAGTCAGCGCATCAACAGTCATCGAATCCACATGCGGATTCGATGTCACGCGCAGACACACTCGCAAACGCAAGCGCGCGCGCTCGCATACATTCACACATGCAATATTTACATTTTAGGGGTCGCCTAATTTTTAAATTATTATTATTTTTTTGTTTACTATGAATACTGGTCTAAACGAAAATAACTGAATAATATAATGAAAGCTGGGCGTTTATTTTAAAACGTTTTTGAAATTGTTCAGTACAGAACGTTGTAGTGTTATTGTTATCACCGCTATCTTTGCTGTTAGCGGCAGTCGCAGTAGCAGGAGGAGTAATACCTGTTAGTAATAGTAGTAATGCCTGTTAGTAATAGTAGTAGCAGCATTAGCATTATTAATAGGCCATTCTGATTAAAACAGGAATTCAGTAAATAATGTGTGAGACAGTGCTTTTCTGATGGCCGTCCTGATTAAATACCAGTCAACAAAAATTAATGGAAAATGAGTAGAAGACATGAAACTAATTATTCGTAAAATTAGCAGATAAACAGATAACAGATAAAGAAGACAGTCGTACAGTTTTCTTAATTTTTGAACAAACTTGTTAGCAGAGAATTTCTCTTATGTGACAACAGAATGTGGTTATAATACATTAAAAAATCACCATGTAATTATTTTGCGTTTAGGTTATTTAAACTTGGTAACGTCTTATGTTGTTTTCTATAACATGCTTTCGTTTATCTAAAAGGCAAGTACAAATTTTGACAAATCATGAACTCTGCGTAACGATTAAGGCGTACTTACCTACATAAAAATATTGAACATGTGTTGCAGTAACTTTTATTATTATTATTATTATTATTATAACAACGTTTTAAAAATCAAATTTTAAATCAATAGTGGGATTTAAGAAAATATACCATATTCTACACGTTCCTCGTAATATTTCGAATGTTGGACATTAACTTTGGTTAAAACAGTGTAAACGAATTAAGGTTTACGATGTGTAGCCTATCAACATTGTCCCCACAGAAAAAGAACAGAACGGTTCCTGCTTGAAAAAGACGAAAAGCGTAGACCACAAACACAAAGTCATAAAGGAACCAGCAAGTATTTTTTTACAAGGCTAAAAAATTCTGAACATTTTGGCAACGAATTATTTACAAAAAGTGCTTTGACTTTTTAAATAAAGAAAGAAACAAATAACAAACAACACCAGCTTTTCGGTTAGCTTTAATTGCATGGCAATGGTTGGTTCTTCGATAAGCAATTTATTTAAATTTATTGTTTTCAGAGACAGTAGTTCTGTCATACTTGATAGTAAGTATTCATTATATTAAATCTCCTCTTGCGTCTGTTTACTGATCATAATACAAGAAATTTCACTTACTGTCACCAGAAAATAGTTTTTTTTATCAGTTTTTTAAATCTGCGTAAGGGTACCTACTCTACCGTTGTTTAGTTGGGTTTAGAGTTTTCTTGCACTCTAAGTTGTCGATACAAATCGTAGTTTTACCAATATATTCGTTAATATTTCCGCTTCGAACTAAAATTGCAATATATATATATATATATAACGAATTTAACTTGTTACGTGTGAGTACGTATTGTACAAATGTAGGTGCTAAATTTATCAAAATGAAAATTTAGAAACAAATATTGTGCTTTCAACGACCCTAACGTGCTCAAACTCAATACACAATTTGTCGTTTGTCTTTTATGTAAGTCATAATACTAAAATTTACATATCAAAGATAAGCATTTGTCCACAGCATTCAGTGATTTAATTAAAATTCCTGACGTTAAGGGCCGTTAATGACAGAACATATACTGTGTATTGTAATACAATCCAGTTTTACGATAAATGGATATTATTTTCTGTCCTGTTAATATGATCTATTTTTAGGTATGTCTTTTCAAATAATTGTACAATTACATATTTTAGATTATTTTAAATAATGGATCTCATTCTAAAACTAGAATAGAAAAATATGTAAAATAAAACACTGAGTAGTAACATGAGAGCAGATGAATTTCTGTGGTGGCCTGTCTTCCATAGATTAGTCTTTCATAGTTCATAGATTTCTGCTGTTGAAGCTGGTCTTGAAAAAATACGTCGCAAATTTTTAGGCATATATAGACATTTAACAAAGATTATTACAACTATATTTTGCATCCCATTAAATTTTTAATTGAACACTAGTTCTTTTTATATACCAAGAAACAGAACACGTTTCACTTGTAATGATTCAACTTCAAACAAAATAACTAATATTTGTAATAGTGCTACTACTACTAATAATAATAATAATAATAATGACAAACATCAGATTCATCACGTTTATAAATGCACAAGTATAAAACTGTAATGAATGTTCTAAATTAATTTCCTGCGAGTAGGTTTGAGTTCGTAAAATTATTAACCAGCAACAAAATCATAAAATGACAATTAGATTCACATTCTGAATGATAAGGGATTGATTAATACATATGTACGATTTTCTGCACCGAACAGTAATGCAGTAATGAAACTGATACTGATAAAATACAGCGTAGGCTTTTGTAGTTACACACACACACACACACACACACACACACACACACACACACACACACACACACACACGCACACACACACACACACACACAGAGCGAGATTGAAAATATGGCTCCGCAGCAAAAACACTTCGATAGAGTTTTAAAATAGTTTATTATAACGTTAATGTCTTAATTAAAACTTACCTGTTTTTCAGAAACATGAATGCCTTAAATGGTTGTTACGCGCAATATTTAAATATACCACTGTCGAAGCTTTTGAAACACGTATTCAGCAACACTATGCAAGCGAATATGTATTACTGTCTAAATTATTCGTTGACATAACGTACATCGTGGAATGAGTGTTTCTAACTGCTTTCGGGTTACGCAATCGTAGCCTAATTCTGGGACTTGTTCAACAGACACATTCAGACCGTAGCAGTGGTGTGTACAAGTGCTCATGGACCCAGTGGTGGAAGGAAACAAGAAGCCAGCGAAGTCGTTGGAACCTTCCCCTTGAACACAGCCAAACACGGTACGGTACAATTAAGCAGTAGTTGCTTTGACAATCTTCACTGGTTTTCCATGCGTTAAGTTTATTTATTGAGGGTGATTATTCCCGATATATATGTGATATTCATAGTTCCCCCCAAAACACCACTTGTTTCAATAAAAATAAGCACCATTTTCCTCAACATGAATATTAAACTTTATTTCTAAAATACATTTAAACATATTCCAAAAATAAAAAATGCGTTTTTCCTTTTACAATTCAAAACACTATTAAAAAAGCAGTATGTACACAAGATGTGAGAGGTTTTGGTTATTTACATATTGAATTGAAAACAAAAAAAGGACCAGTTTTGTTTCTTCTGTTTTTTTTTTTGCACCCAGTCCATTCCTTTTTTTTTTGCTCAGTTCATAATTGTCCTCAGGACACTTGTTTTGTTTGCAAATGCCATCGATGTTATTTAATAATTTTTTAATTTGTTTTAGATCCCCAGCCTTGGTGGCTAGTAGTCCTGAGATGGAGTGTGTGTCAGACTGTGCCGTCGCAAGTCACAGTTGCGCCGAAACACCTTTCCGCACCGGTCACAGCTGTAGGGCTTGATGTCTGTATGGGTGAGAAGGTGAGTTTTCAGGTTACTTCTTTGATTAAAGGTTCTTCCGCATGTGGGGCATTTGTGAGGTGATTCCTGTTTAGATTTGAAGCAAGCAAAGGATTATTCCCTTTTATTATTATTATTTTTTTAATTATTGTTTTACTATTATTATATAATCATATATTGAAGTTACAGAGATTGTTACTGGTACATGTATATATTATATATTGTATTTTATAAATGATGGATCCATGTTAAATATTGAATGCAATGTAATAGGAAAAACCATTTAAATATATAAACACTGTCAAATTAAGTGCATTCACGTAGTCAGGTTTATTTTATTTTGAAAGATTATAAAATATTTAATATATTGCTTACCTGCATATGTAATGTCTTATGAACGGCTAAAGTTCGAGACTGGCAAAATCCCTTCCCACATTCTTGACATTTGAAAGGCTTTTCTTTGGAATGGATGTATCTGCAAGTAAATACACAGATGGGATGCGGTTAACGTTTGACAGCCCTCCTTAATGGTGGCGACCGCGTTACTATACTGAACTCAGACACGCTACACCCGCTTTCCAATAGCACGACTTTGTTTGGGCTTGAGCGCCCTCGCCGAACGCATCCAAAACTACAGGCTGCTTTCATCCTCCGCTCGTAACAGAAAACACTCCGAATCAAAGTAATATCGCTTCCCTGGCTCCGTTACATTTCATGTAAGGTTTGTAAACCCCATAACCTGTTGCAACAGAACGTAATGTATATGACTGCATATGTCTATAACGATGTATTATATATGCAAAAAATGTTATGCTTTATGAATACAGTAGAGTTACTTTTCAGGTGAACTCATAAAGGCGCACTCCCCTTTCCCTCCTTACCTATGGTCTCTCAGGTGATCTTGTCTTCGGAAAGCCTTGTGGCAAATGTCACAGGTGTACGGTCTCTCGTCGGTGTGGGTTCTTTCGTGGATCAGCAAGTTGTATGACTTTGTGAAATGCCGGCCACAAAATTTGCAAATAAATTCCTTTTTTGTCTTCGATGGCAGCCGTCCTCTCGTGGGTTTTCTGTCCGGAGACAATTTGTTTAGTTCGGAAATCGCGCTCCCAAGGCCTGCAGTCAGCTTCGTAATATCTCCTGGTTTAGGTGGGTCCTCCTGCGTGGCTGCTATGGCGAGGTTTGCGAAGTCAAACCGCGGCCTGTCTTTTTGCAGAGACGGTATAACATGAGCGATGGCGCCTTGTTTCGGGTGAAAAAGGTGCGCGGCGAACGGTAATGCCGGAAATGGAAAGCGCGGGTCCACCAGGCCTTGGGCACCTGCCATTTCGGTTAGAGTTGACCTCAGTCCTTGCATCTGCGGGTACGCCAGAGTCCAGTGATTCATGTGCATGGTTTGTACAGCACTGAGACCGTACAGTCCCTGCAGGTGATCGACTGCCGCAGGAAAAGTGTTAACAGCCTGAAGGAAGGAGTAGTTGGTCAGCTGAAGGGACGGGTGAAGAGGGATCGGCGCAGGTAATGCCTTACTCCCCATTTTCATCGACTGGCTTCAGGAAAAGTCTGTTGCTGAATAATCTTTACAGTTCCTGGGTGCGAAACAAATTACAGTTACTAATATTATATGTAACCTAGGTCGCATATTATACGTCTTGAATTCCTAATAAAGAGCTTGTAAAAACAAGATAAAAATTACAAAACAAATACATACAAATATTAAATCATAGGGCACACAAAATGTATATCTTTAGGACGATTTTTTAAAACATTTTTTTGCCACTATTATCATCGAAATTACGTATTACATACATAATTTTTGTAAAATGTTAATGCTACATAGTTTTAACCTTTATAATTACTGCTGTTTTAACAGTTAATTTCCACGCTCTGAATTAATTTCAAAAGGAATCCCACACATGACAAGATGAACATTTGACAAAATGCAGTGGTTAAAGACAATCGCAAAATGTGCTGTGCAGAATCGCACTAATGCTTTCAACATGAACCTTCAACATGTAAATATAACGTAATTATTTTGTTTCAGCATTATTTAAACTCGAGTGATAATTTAATTAAAATCGAGTAGGCCTATGTATATTTGAATGCTAACATTGCTTATTTAAATTTGGGACGTCCGTGACGTGTTCTGTATTGTTAATGTCTGCAAGTGGTGTTATAAAAAGCACAGATTAATTAATGAGTGTGAGTGTGGAGCCAGAAAGGGTGTGAATGAGGCAGAATAGTTCTGCGGACGGCGCTCCTGTTTTCCTTAATCCAGCGGCAACTCATTTATCAACAATGGTGAACTAGAGAAAGGAAACACCTTTCAAACGTTACAGGGCGGCAATTAAATTACCACATCTTAATACGATACTTTCCAGGCGGGTTAACCATAACAGGGGAAAAAAGCTTTACACGTGTAGAATGTGAGAAACAAGAATATACACACTATCACCGTGCAGGTCACAGTTTACAAATAAAACATTTTGTTAAACGCAAAATGTATGTACGCAGCCTACACATGAACTACCACTAAAAATTTAACATCACTTCGATGACAAAACAGTATATGTCGAAATTTGTTTCCAGTTTTATAGATCACCAATATTATACTTTTTTTTTTTTTAAATCACTGTTGTACGTATACCGACTGCTGTATAAGTTATGATATTCGATGTCACTTAACAGAAAAGTTAATTACATAAATTGTCGATTGTGTTTTTCGTATGACCATTTAGAGAATGTTTCGCATTCCAACGTTAGCACATGCATGTATAAATTGAGGCGTGCAAAATATGCACATTGTTTTAACTGAAAAATTCCGTTGTTGATGCTGTTGCGGCCTTGTTAAACACATCCTTTGTGGCACGCGGTGGTTTGTAGATTTACCGCACCTCACTCCGGTGAATTTAGTTAATGAGGACTGTGACAGTCAGTGGGTTTTACGTGAGGCAGTGGGGCGAACTAGAAGGTTTAAAGGTAATATCCCCACAAACAGTACAAAACAAGCCCAATGCTTCATCCATTCGCCTGACCGATTTTTTATTATTCATTTTGAATGCTTAAGTAGCAGTTTCTTATTAATGCATTGTGTTTTGATTGTTACTGTATGTAAAGCGTTTCGGTAAACCTTGGTTGTTTTAAGTGCTACATAAATAAACTTTGACTTGAGTAGTACGCCAGTTAATTGTAGTCTAAGCACATGTCTTAAAGTTGAATATTTGCCAAATCGATATTTAACAGTCACACAGTATTCTGTCCACATTGAAGTATGAAAGTTTCATTAATTATTTTTTATGTTATAGACCGTTTTAATACGGTTTAATGTTAGGCACAACAGGATTTTGTGAGACATTAATTCAAGTCGAGCAGTGGTTTCATACCTCATTAATTATAGTATGCAGAGATGCTGCAATAACGTTAGCGATATTTAAACATCTTATATATTATAACTACCAAATTTGCTAACGACGTTATAGTTGTATACTACATGAGGTATGTGAGAAGCAGAAAATAGGTCATGTGTTACTCTTATTACTTCCTTGTGTTGTTAAACGAACCGTAAGACAACGCTTATGCCAAATTCGTCGGCGAAGTAACTCAAACTTTCATTTTTCGCAATCTTCTTTACATGGATCCCAACACCTCAAACAAAGACTGGAAATTTGTGAGTTTAGAATTGACTGAAACCAGTGTTCTTCAGTCAACGTAATATTCAGTGACGGCTCGCCTAACGCTTATGGAGTTGTTTGTAAAACAGTTGACAGATGTGTTGATTTTCATTCCTGTTATGGGTTTTTTTTTTTGCAGTTTTGCGTGATCTGTAAATCTGTTCATTCAGTATAATCTGAGTTAAATTCACACTGAATGTTCAAGATCGTTTTTTAGTATTTGTTTCTTGCTTTGATTTCTTCATTCCGAAGACATACTGCAATTTCGTCTGTGGTGGAATAGTTTTAAGTAGAGTGCAACACTACGTGACATCAGTTTTTCTGTACACGGAAAATGGCACAATTATATGCATGCATCTAACCATATTTTAGAATCTTACCCCCAGTAAATCGATGCCAAAAGTCGCCCACAAAGAATTCTGCAGTGTTTCAGTAATCCACAATGTTTAGGGGTAGCTGACGAATTCCAAATAAAAGTCAGAAAAAGACTCCCAAGGTCTTCCATATACAGTTCATGGTAGATTTTTAAGCGATGTAAAATGAAAGTATATGTTCTGCGCAATATTGCAGAAGAAGAAAATTGCAAATTGTCTCAGCGTGTAAAAGATCACATTTGCTTCTAGACTTGAAATAGACAGGCACTCAGCCTCTTGCTTGGTTCGAGGCAGACTTGAATGTGAGCTGTGAGCAGCAGGTCCTTCACTTTTTAGGGCTTCGGGCACTGACTTTGCGAGCCCGCCCAAGGACACGCCTTCTCCCGGTGATTAACTCCAATGTTCTTCTCTGTTTATTTATGTTTGGATAGCAACTACAATTCCTGGGGACATCGTTCGGCTCAACTTGCATATGACACTTTAATCTCGGAACTTTAACATTTTCAGTTCACTTTCTTGGAGAAATTAAAAAATAGCCAGGAAAATCCCATATTAACTGTAGTTCGCGTACCCCCATGGGCAATTGTTAAACTGAGAGGGCAATAATTTAGCAAATTATTTTAAGAAAAAAAAATGAGGATTGGGCCTATGTAATTGCCATAGTGTTTTAGTTTAACTTAAGTGTCTCCACCGGGCAGTTTTTGTTAATTATGAGTACAAAAACTTTTCTTTGAAGGCACTGCGATGAACGCGATATTTTATCTAATTGTCATCAAGAATAGATCGCAGCTGACATATTAATATTTTATGTATTTAATTATAATTTGTAATCATTTTCCCCCCACCGGCGTCCCCCCAAAAGCTACAAATAATTAGCAAATGCAAATTATTAACCACATATCCGATAGAAAAAAACATACTCATGCAGATAATTAATCTATTTTTTAAACTGAAAATTTACTTAAAAATATTTGTGGTTTTATTTTTATTTCTATTTGTGTTACATTTATAGTGTCAATAAAACATTTTTCCTTTTTTATTTTCTTTTTAACTCGAAGCAAGTAATTGTAATACACCATCCTAAAATTATTAAAATGTATGCAAATACATATTTAAAAATTAAAAATATATTTAGGGAAAAATAATTTATATCATGACTTAAATTCAGGGTTTTAATAAGTAATTTCGGAAGTTCTTAGAAGTTATGAATTTTATGTTTTTTTCATTACGTATTATAATACTGTTTTATAGACTACATTTTATTAAACATTGTAAAATGTTTTAACATAACTAACGAGTTAATACAAGTTATAAATATAATTTATGTTAAAACATGTTACCAGCAGATTAAATTTTAAAAAAGCATATTAAGCGATTTGTCAGTTAGTTTGTAAGGAAAGCAGAGACGTCAACATGCGATATATATACACTGGAGAAAGAAGGCTTTAAAACACAGACCGAAACCCACCCAACGAAGCAGTAGCAATGAGTTTTAACAAGCGATGTTCGATATTATATGAAGTAACCAAAAATAATAATTTTAAATTATAAAGTATTCCTCGGCGTGCAACTCAATTTAAGAAACGTTGAGAGTCGTGAAAACACATTTTACGAACTCAGGAAGCATTGATTCGAGATCTTTTTCTTTTCATTTAGTAGTTTAATTTTCTTTTTAAAATATAAATCCGTCAATTAGTTTACTATCTGAAATTTTTAAAAACACACACGTGCAGTAACATGTACACATAGAAAAGCAATACATTTTATGTAACTACTGAAACCGTCCTGTATGAAATGCAATTAAGTATATATTTATCTGATATTTCCATTCGGAAAAAAGGACAACTAAACAATTGTCGGTTACAACTCACAATCAAAAAGGTGAGAAGACAGAATGAGTTGTGTTAATTTCAAAACTTTAATCCCGAATGCTGTGATATCAGTAATTAAAACACCACCAAAGACAAGATAAAGTCACAAAATGTTTTTCCGTTTTCTCCAAAATATCCTACACATAGATTGGCTTTGTGTGTAGAATTATTTGTAAGATCTAGAAAAA
Organism: Chitala chitala; assembly: GCA_025773905.1. Classification (NCBI taxonomy): domain Eukaryota; kingdom Metazoa; phylum Chordata; class Actinopteri; order Osteoglossiformes; family Notopteridae; genus Chitala; species Chitala chitala. The sequence continues at coordinate 5,398,561 of JABJVR010000106.1, read as the reverse complement.
AAGGACAACTTTACTTCACTCTGTTTAATATATAACTTGTGCTCAAAGATACATTCCTAAGTATAAATAACTAACTGGTAAAGGATGGAACTCAAGGAACCTGCAGTCGAACATCTGCTAAGCGACTTTTTTTGTTTCGTTTACCAAAAACCAAGTCTACAGCGCCGCCTATCGACTAGGACCTAGGAAGCAAGGTATTATTTTTAGTTCTAAAGACATCGTCCGTGAAAGGTTATTTTTGATTTATCAGGTCTTTGGGAACGGTGAAACGCATACAGTACATCCCGCAAGTTTAACAACGATCGTGCTTAAACGAACACGGTCCTCTTAGTGTTGTCTAACATTTTGCGAACTGCTATGTATATAGCTGCACTTTTAAATGGATGCCACTCATACAGACGATGGCATTTGTTTACTGTGATGTTGAGTTATACCGTAAAGCTGAATTTATCTTATTCCAAAATCAACAATTATAGCAATGACAGTTATTAATATGAACAATTAAAATAAGTGGAAAATTAGTCATATTGGAAAGTTACATTATTTTTATAATCTCCATTCCATAAGTCTGAATGACATTAATATCACGCATAAAGTCTGTGAGCTTTCCACAAATCCCGAGTGCTATATTTAAGATTCAGAAAATGAACCAAAATGTCAGGTCTTGTGCAATGATTGGTATTAAATGTTGTACTTGTCATTATTTATGTATTATGTAAACTTCATATTGGCATTATCTTATAAAAAAATACCATCTTTTATTCTTTGAGAAATATGAACAAGTTGCGTCATCAGAAATGTCTGGCTTTCGTCACGACCAGAGTTTTTTTTTTGTCTTGTGCATGCTATGAGATATTAGAACGTTGTAGTTATATTTTGCATAATATTAATAAATGAACGATTATTTCTCACTCAGTTGATTGTGAGAATATAAATGAAACAGTATTTCATCATATTTTTTAAATAAGTGGAAACAACGCGCAGATAACGGTAAGAAGAATAATGCTGGTGTGTAGTTTACTTTTTATTGGTATCTCTGAGGTAACATGGTTTGGCTGAATAAACTCTTAATTTAGTATTCACGTCATCTCTACAACGGACACGTATTCTGCCTGTGTGGTTGTGTAATATTTAAGTGAAATGTGAAAATTGGTTGACGTTGTCTGCGCTTCTTACTTATACAGCTTTACAACATACACAGTTGTCATTTTAGTTACTGTTACATTATAGTAAATTGCAGCCTTTATCACGTATCGCTGGTCTAAACATTTCTAAACATTTATATTGCTAAGAAAGAAGCATTTAGGTTTTCGTTTTAAGGCATACTGCAATAGATTACTGGCGTCTATAAATGAGTTACAAAAATATATTTTTATTTCTATTTATTGCCACAGGGAGGAAAAATCGATTTGTAACGCCATCTACAGCCATTAACAATAAAATAGATCATTATGAAGTTGTGTTTTTTCTACAACACGCCTGCTAAAAACGATATTTCAAGAATAAATTAATTTCCAGATCCCCTTTTCAATTACTTCCAACATAGTTGAAGAAAATGTAGCACATAGCTTCCAATCAGATAAACATACAACATAACTTTGCGAATCAGGTAATCTTCCTTTATGTTAAATTGACTATTTTTCATTTAAACGAGTTATCGTTGTTTTATTACATTTATTATGTCTGTAGTAAAGACGACAGATTGTACTACACATTCAATAAATCACGAGTCACTTACGTATATCGATAAACATACTTTAGTGGAAAAACTCAACATTTAAATAGTTGGAATCTAATATTGTATAGTAGAAAATGCACAAATCCGACTATAATATGGGAGTATAAATCAATTTTTAAAACTAAAGCGCTGAAACTTTTTTTTTTTTATCATGTTGTATTGTATGTTGTATACATTCTTCCGTGATGCACGCTAATACGTAAATGGTTAATAATACAAATACTAATTCTGTTTATAAATCTACATTATGCTATATACGGTAGTTCTTCGTATATCATAGGCACACGAAGAACGAAGACTCATGCACGTCCCGGCAGTAAAGATGAGCTCAAGATCATAGCAGGCTTTCAGAATAAAGTAGATAAACAAATCGAGAGTAGTGCTTTTGTGATAAACTATTGCAGTATTCTGTACATCTTCTATCGTCATTAACACTGTGTTACTGCAATTTAATCGTAACTTTAAAGTAAAAGTAAAATAACAGAAACGTCAACGAAATTAACTTTTGTTGTCGTTTTTAATAGCGCATGGGTAATTCAATTAAATTGGTAGACTTATTAATTAACAGTAATATAGTAATAATAATGAACTTCTGTTCTGCATAGCTGTGGGACTTCAAGAGGCTTTATTCGCGCAGCTGGAAATAACGGCCACGCCCCTTTCTCTTGCCTTGGGTTGAGTTAACACGTCGGGCTGTCTTGCCGGATCTGTAGTAACAGCAGTTTAGTGGAGGGACCCTGTTCGGTGTCGCCTCTCTTGGAAATCGGAGCAGTCAAACAAGAGCTTTAAATATGATCTTAGAAAAAAAAAAAACCGAAGCATCATCGCAAATTGAAAAGATAAGTTTTATTTGCATAGGTTCTAACCATTACATTTAGGCAAATTGACCACGTGACAGACTATGAGGTCAATTGTTTCGATTCATCTGAGACCTAAACAGTTTGGTTTCACCCTCTGTCTTTACGATTAAACCTGTAATTATCTCAGTAACCTATAAACTCGAAAACAGACTCCCTGTTTGTTAGGGTTTGGGTGGTTGCGACATGAAATTAAGGTACACATAGGAAATACGAGTAAACGGTAAAAAAAAAAATTGCAATGGAGGCACAGGAATACTGTACAGTGCCTTAATTAATGAGAGTACGTACAGAAAGAAACGGTAGGTTTATGTGTTCTGTGTCATTCCGAGTGATGTTAACGACATACTTAGTTGTGTATGTTTGTCACTGCAAAATATTAATTTCCGGTTACCTCACCTTCCTGCTTACATTGTTGTTGTCTAGCTCTTATGTTTTGTTTAATTTGATTGCAATGCCCAGGAAAAGAAAATATTTATAAATGTTCTCCTTTTATTTTTAAAACACTATATACTAGAGATACAGGGTAAATAGAGTCAGAAGTTCTTTTACAAGACATGGTAACATGGCCTAGGCTAAGAGAGAATTAAAGAATCTAAAATGACTTACAAAATTTGTTCATCATTATTACTCTATACAATTTTAAACAAATGTTTTAATGTTACATCATTGAAAATGAAGAACAAAAGAGTTTACATGAATCTCTGTGGTGTTTTAGTTTTAACACAAATATTACTTTTGCTGAAAACGAAGAATCCTGCCATCGGCTGGTGAAATTACAGAAACCTCCCAATGTCGAGAGTTAACACCTCCCTTTAGCTGCATTACATATCTACGTGAAGATGCACTGTTGACATAAGCAGTGTGAGAATTTACCTGCTGTAGTATCCTCTTTGCATATGTTAGCCCCTTTCTGTAACTTCTTGCCATGTGTAAGGTCTCTCCTTGACTGACATAGGCTCACTTTCTTGGTTCCAAGGTTGACTGCCTCTCTGACACTGAGCACTACTTTGACAGGATGTGAGGTCCTTGGCGGTACTGTTGGTAGGTTAATGTTACCTGCTGTGGTTTTGTAGCCCCCCTTTCTCCACCTACACCCTCACTCATCCTGCCCTCATCTCTGTCAGGGTGCTGCTGTGAGCAGAGACCCCCCGCTTCAAACCATCATATTCTGACTAACTTTGATGCTTTTTTTCCAAGAATGTTTTTCTTCATTCTTCTTCTCATATTTTCACTTTATTTTCAGGAGCTTAAAGAGCGCTCCTCTCTTACCCTGAGAATGATTTTAAACTTGTCATGAAAAGCCATTAATTCCTATTTTGTCACGGTTAACTGTGCCTACACTGTGTTGTGTTTAACAAAGTCGCTTGCTGGTAGGGAAATATGACATGAAACCTAGAATTTTGACTGCATAGCTTGAGTTCACATATATGCAAAGAATGGCAACCTTTATCTTATTTTGGTACAATCCGAACAATAGATAAAACACAAAAGGCTTTGGAATTAAATTGTATTCATTACAACATCAGCAGCTACCATGGGAAAACTCATATAGGAGTGAAATTAAAATGAGTTTGAATGACTCTTATGTATTTTATCTGTAGAAATAAATATGGCACTGTTACATTGACCTCATGATGTATGCCTCGCCCACTTGTGACGTAACTGACATCTTACTGTTTGTTATCCTTTCTTTCCAAATGGTCGTAGTTTAATCCTGTTTATGGAAGCTTTATGACATTTTATAAGGGAAAATAAATGTGTATTTTATTGTCAGTCAATTCAGTAGGTTTTTTATGTTTATTGGTGCCATTTAAACAGTGCTCCATAGACTTACTGTAGGTAACTTGCTTATGAACCATAAAACTAGTTGCTGAAAAAACATTCCTGAAGTCACCCTGATGTTGTCTTCACTAATGTGTTCATAAACCATGCTGGGGTAACAGTAACTTCATGTTCACGCACTTTAGTCACTCCACGCACCCTTAGAAGAATGTGATTTCAATTGAGTGGCCCTGTTCAGATCAGATGCCTGTGATTATAATAATACAGCTGTGAAGACCCCTGTATGAAATACAGAGCATTACAGCAGCATGCTCAGTTGCTGAAGGAAAATTAACCACTGCATGACAGGATAAAATTGCATGTTACTTCAGATAAAAGAATCGGCTAACCAAGCAAATGTTTTTCTTAGGCCTTCCCTTCAACATTTGCCATCATTTAATGTTATTAATGATGGTTTTACATTTTTATTGTTTTGAAATGCAACATTTGGCAGCTTAACCACAACACCACCTCAAATGTCAGTACTGGGAACATTTAGTAGTAAATATTTTGGAAATATACTATGGTTCCAGCCAAGGACTTACCAAAGAACATTTTATGTTAATGTTCTGTGTTTTCAAGTGAAGAGAACCACGGTAACTAAAATGAGAGCCAAAAAAACCCGCGCAGAGTCATGTTGCAGCGTTTGCATTATTAATGCACATGCACAACCTCAGAAAGACCAGCATGGCTGACAAGTCACACAGATGCCCTGCAAAAATAAATCCTCAACTCTTTCAGAAGATGGCAGATTAGCGTATACAATACATCCAAATCATTTGCTAAATTTTCTCCTCATTCCATACATACTTAAGAGCGGTGGTAGTACAGCAAATAGTTATACGTCCCCTAAATTATAGAAGTCAGTCTGTATATGTATTACATGCCAAATTGGTCTCACTATAAATCCTGATTGAGCAGTCATTTTTTTAGTTTAGCCTACCCGTGCAACATGTCACTGTAATTGATACTGCTAGGGCTGTGGAACAGACCCTTGTACCACTGTGTTCTGTGCTTACTAGTATATCTTTATGCCTGCACTGACTCTTCTTTACCATTCTTTTCCCCACATGCTCTTGGCACCACCCAAGTGGAATGTTGGGTGAGAGCTGTTGACCCCAGTGTAGTATATTGGACATGGCCCTCACCCAAAAGGTCCCGTCAGCCTACAGAGAGCTACGCATAGACCTTGCATATATACGGTCTTCCTATTGATGCTCAGAGTGAAATGTGATTTTGACATGTGAAATGTTAACATGCCTGTGGGGGTTGGGCAGTTAGTCAACCTTGAACCCTCAAAGGTTTTTTTTTTCCTTCCACATTGTGGAATTTTTTTGGTTCCTGTCCTCCGTTGTCATCTGACCTTAACCTTATGTGATGTTTTGTATACTCAATCCTGTAAAGTGCCTTGAGGCAACGTTTTTGTGAGAAGTGCTACATAAAAATGAATTCATTTAAACATTATGGGAATTGTCCAAAACGGTAATTATTTTACAGTAACAACTAAAGAAAATGCCACAAGACACAAAATATGCATCATTTATACATCTAAACAGAAAAAATACAGAAATTACTGGTAGATTATTGTATCCAACATTTATTAGATATTTTATCCATCATGTTTTACAATAATGAGTTGGGTTGGCACGCTTTTCAGATGTGCATGCTGCCTTCCATCCTGAACATCACCCAATATACTGCCCAGGATACACAGTTGGAAAACAATGTTTCATATTGTCACTGTGTCTGTCCAAGGGGCTAAGTTTAGCATTGTGAATGTTATCACATTACAACTACACCTTTACAATTGTCAACACAGTTTGAAAAAATAAGCAATACTTATCATCTAATGTATTTTCTGTGAACACATGGGATCCATGAACTAATACCAGTGCTGACCTTTAACATAGCACGTGGGAATCAAAGGTTTTTATCGAAATTCATTTAGGATGTTTTAGAAAAAAAATATTTAGAACGATTCTCTAGAAAAACCAAGCGTTTAGATAGTCTTATTAGATGACAGGCAGTCATGAAAGGTGCCACCATAATGTTCTTCAGTGCCCTATATAAAACACTACTGACTGGATGTACCTAGGCCCACATTTCTTCGCAAAATTTGTAATTCAACATTTGGTGTATTTATACTGAAATAATATGGTTGAAAATAGTTTCATTTTAGAATTTAAACGTGATCCCCTTTCACGATCAAACACCATAAAGACGGAACTACTCCTGAAACATATTGATTTAAAAATAGTGTACGACAGAGCGAAGAAATTAAAGTATTGGTTAAACATACGAATTGTGCTCCGCCACTTTGACTGACACTTTTCCATTTCACTAGCCATTCAAGCAACATTGCGTCGGCCCCTAACTTGCACGTCTCTGACGTGCATTTTAAGTCACATCTACGCTAGACATTTAGATTGTAAAGTGCACAATTCAAATCAGCTTCCAATCTGCATAGGTGACATTTTCATTAAGGCACCCGAACGGAAAAAATGAAGAGAACAAAAACATAAACAGCGAGATTCCTGGAGCTTGTATTCATCCTAACGCCTCTGAAAGGGCTATCTCATGCCACGTTACAATTTACAGCACAAGCGGCTCCATTTCATTTTCAGTCTCGCATTTTGCCTCCCACGCCGGTTTTTGTAATTTTAAAGAACCAATTCCTAAACATGAACAAATCGCATTAACAACACTGATTAAACAAACGTCCAACAATCTACAATCATGCTAACGAATCGCACCACTCTGTATGGTTTCCCATAATACCTCATGAGCGCACATGTTTACTTCCTAAAGGCTACAGCCCCTGACCGAGTACGCTAATATTGGCGTAGGAAGAGACCACTGCGCACATGTCTATTGAACCTACTATCCAACCAGGGAAAACCTACACGGGAAGCTCCGTCTCTTTGGAGCAGCAAGTTTGGAAGCGCTCATTATTGACGTCACAGGATTGTCACCAAGAAGACAGCTGGAAACTGAGTATGAAACTTAACTACAGTTGGCAATAACACACGTTTTAATTTAATACTTTCGGGACAACATTACACAACTGCTTTCAAAAAATGGAGCCGCCAGCGCCGAAGAGGTGGGTGACAAATCTGTTGAGCCCGCGTGTGAGTGTGCGGTGTGTTTGATTTCGTTTGTGTATGGTGGGCTCTTTTTTTATTTGCCCGTGCGTTTTCCTGCGTCGTATTTACATTGTTTTCGTTTTTACAGCAGGCACAGAAGAACAGGAATAAAAAGACGATTGGTTATTAATTTAACTTCTATAATAATTCTATACCCTACGCGTTCCATACGCTATTATACCCGTTATACCAGTTATACCAATATTCATGCGTCTGCCTGCAATGTCCCTCGCCTTTGTGTCTTAACCCGTTTCCTCTTGAAGTCTTATCTTTCTTACATCCGATTGGCTGTATCTATTCAGAGTTCCATTTTTGCCATGGTAATGTATTTGCCAGCCGGATATTTTGTTACATGTCGCACTGGTGCTTGTCACATTTCCAGCTTTCTATCTCGTGAACGCTTTCAAGCAGTATCTTTACATCTAATGAGTTATAGTTGCGTTTGAGCGTTAAAATTGTTTAATGTAATGTGTAATGGAATGAGAATGCTTGAGGTGGGAAATAAATATTCCTGTAGGTACTGATGTAGTGTAAACGTAAATAAATAAGGCCCAAGACGAACACAGCACAATTCTAAACAACAGTTCAGACCATCATAGGCTATTAACCAATTGTAGTTACTTTTGCATAGTTTTAAGTCTACGTATACACCACAAATATCTTTGTGCACATCAGACAACTAGAAATAACAGCAGAACACTTATTATACCATATTGAACCATATGACATGTAACCAGCACTAGTTTTGCTTTTATTTTGTATGCATGAACATGGTCAAGTAGGTTAAAAGCTTAGACTCGGAGTGACCAGGTAGGTGTCTGTGATATGAGGTTGCATAATAAAAACGCAAAAATGAGGGTAAGCAGCCACTGAATTAATAGGGGTTAACATGGTTTTTTTTTTTTTGTAAGATGGAGAAGGTATTTGTTATTGGTGTTTTTACCAACATTGATCCATGTCTTTATTTTACTTCACAGTAAGTTGAAGAAGCTAAGTGAAGACAGCCTAACCAAACAGCCAGAAGAGGTGTTTGATGTTTTGGAGAAGCTTGGCGAAGGGTAAGGTTATAATGTTTCTTCTCTTCTGGGTAGCAAGCCCTTTGCTGAAATGGAGGGGGGTCTGGTTGTATTGCCATAGTGACAGCAAGTCACACGGCATGCTTTCATTTCCACATTCAGGGTCTGTATGTGTCATTTATGTCATCGTTGCTGTGCATGTACTGGTCTTCTATGCATGCAAGCACGTGCGTGTTGCAAGCTCGTGTGCACGGTGCATGTGCCCTGTGTGTCTCTTACTGACTTGTAGTATGACTGAATCTTATTGTGTGCTCACTTTCATTTCTCCAATTGGAGGGTGCAGAGTGCTTTCAAACACCCTCATCTCTTCCTTCATGAGAGTGTGCTGTGTCATAACTCAAGTGTGAGCTCCAAAGCCCAGATAAACACAGTTGTTGGGGTGGTTATGCTGGACTCGTAGTAGAGTCGGACCGGTATTCCACTATCTCCCGTCCATCAGCATTTCCAATGTTCTGCGTCGTGTTTTTATACTGCGACAAAACACTGAACTGTGTTTAGTAGAAGAGGCTTTAAATGGCAAGCCTGACTGACGCTACACTGATCCACCAAGCAAAACTCTGACTTTTCAGTACTGTTATAGTCTCCATTCACAGAAAATAAGGGTATTGTTCGTATTTTAATAGTGCGTTTCTAGGTAGCAAAAGACATTTGAAAAGTTTAAACAGAAAATATTTATGGATGAACCAAAAAACAAGCCTGAAATGCATAATGTCAGTAAGGGAACCAAGTACTAGGTAGGTAGCTACATAATGAAACACAGAAGCAGGTTTAAAAGGTGACTTTTCAGGGATGTCTTCAGCACAGAAAAACAGGAACACTCCTTCAGGGTTCTCCAAGGTGGGGGCAGCCATGGAAAAGGTTTAGTCCTCTAATGTGCTTAGAAGAAACTGTGGTGTGGTAATGAAGGATATCAGAGGAAAAACAGTTAACTGTTTGGCTTGTTTTTCCTTTCAGTTTTTATTACAGGAGCCTTTTCCTACGTTGAGGCATTCATCGCTGTTGGGATTGTCTAGATCAGTACAAAAAAATCTGCCTGTGTTTCATTTAAACTGTACTTAATTTTCTGTTTTATGTAATCTCTACATTTTGAGTTTACTTATTGGATCCATGTCTTGTATGCAATTTCTAAAATAAGATTCGCTAGCATGCAATCCCGCTTATCCGTTATCACACAACACACACCAGGGCATTGTTGTGCATCTGGAAACTGTCCAGTGAAAGTGATGTTCCGCTGTTGTTGTGCAGGTCCTATGGCAGCGTTTACAAAGCCATACACAAAGAGTCTGGACAGGTGGTCGCCATCAAACAAGTGCCAGTGGAATCTGACCTCCAGGAAATAATCAAAGAGATATCCATCATGCAGCAGTGTGACAGGTAATGACAGAGCCAATGATATTGACATGCAGTGTAAAAGCTTATATCCATCATGCAGCAGTGTGACAGGTCCTGACAGAGCCACTGACACTGATATGCAGTGTAAAAGCTTATATCCATCATGCAGCAGTGTGACAGGTCCTGACAGAGCCACTGACACTGGTATGCAGTGTAAAAGCTTATGTCTATCATGCAGCAGTGTGACAGGTCCTGACAGAGCCATTGACACATTGGTACACTATGTATAAGCTTATACCATCCTGTAGCAGTGTGACATGCTGACAGCCACTGACACTGTGCAGATGCTTATACCTATTATGCTACACTATGACAAGTTCTGGAAGAGGTACAGATGCACTGGTGCAATGTGTTTAAGCCTATATCCACCAAGCAATCCAACCAATTCATTCATTTTAATTTGACCATTATCTTAATTAAATATCAATTACCAGTGCATCCTTTCTTTTCATTCTTCCTGATCATTTCCATCTGTCTGCACTTAGTTGTCTTAATCAATTGAGAGAAAGAGTTATAAAGAAGTTAAAAGTGATCCTCTTGTGCTTTAAGATCTGTAACAAAAATAAAAGTCACACGTTACAGTGTCACTGTAACTGCTAAATCTGAGCAGAAAATGTCTGGACAATTAAATGTTACAGAGCCGACCCGGGCTTGAACTTGCAGCCAGCACAGAGTTTCCAGACAAGAAAGTTAGTCTGCTATGCCAAAGACCCAAGTCCCTCACTTGGGGGACTAATCGTACTCTTGTCCTGACTACTGGGCATTCTCATTGTAGCACTTTCACATACCACTTCATTAGCGTTTTGTTTAATTCAAACCAGTCATCATTAATTTTATTCAAATTGTAATAATGAACAGTAGAATCAGCTGTCTGTGACAAAATGCTTAATCAGGAACAGCGACTTAAATGATTGTTAATAAGAAATTGATTTAAAGCTGTAACTTAATAAAATAAGAAGTAATGTTAAGTCTTTGTCATGCTTTTGAAACTCTTACTAAAAACTAAGATCATTTGAATTTTTCGATTGGCACAGCAATTGTATAGAAATAATGTTTATTTGGCATTAAGAATCACTTAACAGCAGAAATTGGCTGAAACAAACACCTGCACCCTTTGTGGCCCTCCAGGACCATGATTAGTCACCCCTGATGTAGAGTGTTCTCATTCTGAACATTTGTCTTTTTCCTTGCCTGTTGCATGTGCACCCAGTCCCTACGTTGTGAAATACTACGGCAGTTACTTCAAGAACACAGACCTGTGGATCGTCATGGAGTACTGCGGAGCCGGCTCGGTCTCCGACATCATCAGGCTTCGCAACAAGACGGTGAGAGGGCTGTGCGCTCGCGTGCACGGCACTGTCCGGAGTCACGCAAGGCAGTTTACCCGTGTTCAATACATCACATTCTAGGACTTAAGCTTCAGGACAGAGGCCCACGTTCCTCTTACCTCTGTACACATTGCGGTGGAGTTTGTGCTCTCTGACAAGCTTTGATGCTCACTGTGAGACTGGCTGGTGTTTCTAACACAAAGAATTTCAGATGCATTTCCATGTGAAACCTTGAATACCATAATGTATTTGCCTTTGTTTGCATTTAGCAGCACCTCTTTTTTTGAGTGAACTTTTCCCAGAAATTTTCAAACTGTGTTTTAAAGTTTAGAAGTACTTGGCAAAAATAGTTACTTATGAGTGTTGCAGGCTACATAAGGGTTAATATTTTATGTTCTCCCCCCCTGCTTGAAATGGGTGAAGGATGGTCTGTCATTAGACATGGATTACTGACTGGGGGAGTATGTGGGGGGGTAGTAATCTTAGAATGAGCTGTTTGGTTCTGAAGAGAGCAGAGTAAATATTAAAAAAATCCACAGAAGCTTTGAGGAAGTGTGGAGCTGGCCTACACATTCCAGGCACCGTTTCCTCTTGTGTTGTCGATTTCAACGGGTCACGTGATCCCTTTCAAACCCACGGGGCCAGTCTTCCTCCTCCTTCTGAGGTTGCTGAATATGTGCTTGATTACTGTAATAAAAAAAAAAAGCGATTTGAGTGCGTAGATGGAATGGCTGTAAAAGGTGCTGTGTTGAAGCAGGAGAAAGTGCAGCTGTTTGCTTCAGTGAGCCTCTCCGGAGGGGTCCTGATGGCTACAGATTGTGGTATAATTGTCCTGTCACGGCTGTAAGGCTTCATATAAACAGTACTGAAGTAGGCAGAGCTTTTATGGTTTTATAGTTCTTCACGTGCAGCATCTCGGCTGAGCTCGTGGCAGGCTCTGCGGCAGAGAGGGCCTGTGGCTGGATTAACTGGCCGTAACCCCGTCCCTTTTTCCTTTGTGACCGCTGTGAGTCTCGATGTATCTTGAAGGAAGCTGTAAAATGCAGCCTACCAAACACCTGTCTCCAGGCTGTGCTCTGAGCTAGTTAATAGGCTTGATGAGGAACGTAAAGTAAGGAGATAAATCACAACAGACATAGGGTGTCCTCAGGGGTCCTGGGTTAAGGAAGTGATGGAGGAAGGGCAGTACTGACATTTTTTAAAAGCCTTGGACCATTCTCCCAGGGCCAGCCCCCCGAACCCCCATAGTCCTGGGACATCTTGAATGATCACAGCTCAGAGCTCAGACTGGGTGCTCTGATGTGTTGAATATAGAGAGCTAGTTAACAGTGCTCACAGCATCTTTGGCTAACTGTTGTACTGCGTGCTTTTTGCACATCCGTGTCATTTAGGTGCATCTTATTGCTTACAGTTGACACATTTCTTGTAAGAACAATGCTTTAGTTAGAGCTAGAAGAAGTTCACAGAAATGCACAGTATGGTACACTGTTCTTATTCACTATTCAGTGTGTTTAAACTAAGAATGCAATAGTTTGCTGATGTGGGGCCACCTGAATCCATTCAGTTTGGCATCCACAGTTTGACACACGTTGCTGAACTGAGTTCATTTTATTTTTATATGGCGCCTTTTACAACAATTAGCCTCAAAGTGCTTTACAGTTTATGACAAATATGAATAAGTAATTTTGGCAACTGTGATCTTTAATATGCTTTGTTAGCCTGCTAACCTGTTGGCTGCAAATAGGGATGTAAATGCGTTTTCTGTTTGGATGTCACCTATGCGAGAGATGCAGCCGGTCCACAGCTAGTTACTGCTTTTTTTGTTAGAACTTTGTAAATTCCAGAGGGAAATGACCTCTCTGCATTTAACCCATCCCCTGAGGGGAGCAGCTGGCAGCCAGCCACATGCGGTGCCCGGGGAGCTAGCGCTGAGTATCTTGCTCAGGGACACACCTGGCTGTGCTGGGATTCAAACTGGGAGACTTCCGCGTCCCAGCTGATGTTGCACTCATTGAGCCACCAGGCTGCTTTGCAAGTTGTTTCCATTTTCGTATGGAAAAACCAAATGTGGTGAGTGTTGGCAGTGATTATGTGGAGCTACAGAATGCCCAACATGTTAGTTATGTTAAAGGGGAAAAATAAAAACTCAATTCCAAAACATTTTCAAAAAAAAAATTTTTGTGTAATACGTTGAATACAAACTGCACCGAATCAGAGCTGTGTCTCTTAAAACCATGAAAAAAAACTGAGCGGAGAGATTTTCAAACTGTTGCATCCCTGCTATAAACTGGTGGTTTGTGAAGATTCCGAAGGGGAATAACTTTGCTCCTCAAGGGACAAAATCCTTATTCTCCTGTTTGTGTTTCTGTCACCAGCTGGGGCAGAGAGAGTGAAGAACTGCTGTTAATCGCTGTGAGGAGCTTGGTGGTTGTGGTGCATGGGGCATCGCTGTGAGGAGCTTGGTGGTTGTGGTGCATCGTGTACGTCTGTTACTTAAAAAGCAGAGTCCCCTGCTTCTCCTCCCAAACGAGTTTGTTCGTTGTTAGCACGCCAGACACGGAGGGGCTCCGCGACACACGCACCCACAGGAAGAGGGTTAGTAAGAGCGACAGCGGATTCTGATGCCGTCACGGGCAGAACGTGAGCTTTTGACGTCTCTCGCACTGGCAGCTCTCCATGCGCCACGCTGTGCCTCTTGGGTAACCGTTCTCTAGAAAGCATGTGCGGATAAACGCTCCTGACGAAGTCAGAGAATTCAGATGTTCCTCTCAGATGGTGGACTAAAAATATCCAGGCCTGTGGCACAGTTCCAGACTTTGCTCTTCCCTGACTTTTTTTTTTTTGCTAGCACGATAGCAAACTCTGTGGTATAAATGGTTTTAACAGAGGTTTGTTTTACAGTTATAGAGTGTCCGTGCAGAAAGTTACGCAGCGGAAGCGTTTTCTTTGGAAGCATTTGGTTGTCTCTCGTCAGTCACTCATAATGGCTTCCTTTACGGCCCACTAACTCAAATCATCGTGAAGTATTTATTGAATGTGTGCTCATGACTTGTAGCTGAGGAAATTAGACCTAGTGTTGTGAGCAGTTGTATGCTCCTGGATTCGTTATTTATATTTGACTCGCCGACAGGAAGTATTGTTTCATAAACGTCCATTTCATTTGAAAATGTATTTGCGCCGTTTAATAGGGTTTTAAGCTGTTTACGACGCATGGGGTGAGAGGGAAGTTATTGGTCACGCAAGTTTGGCCGCTTGTGAATATTGGCAGAGGGTTCAGCTCCAGTGAGCCAGTCCTGTGGAGGCTAGGGAGGTCCCAATGACCTGTTTTATACCAACCCTGGTGCTGTGTCATAAAACCAGGAGGACGTGAAGTCACAACGTGGGCATTTGGTGTGAAGAATATGGAAAAAATTTTGCATATGACTACAGCAGTTTTGCAGCATTTTATAGTTGTGGGAATGTTTCTGAGGTTTCCATATATGTGTTTTGTTTCCTCCTCAAAAGAATGAACAACAAGATGTGAATAATGAAACCATATTTAAAAGCTAGTTAGAATGAGACAGGCAGTGTACAGACTCAGACATACATTCCTGTTTTGCAGTCTTTCTTTTATAATTTTTCTTTTTTAATCCTACTAATGATTCATTGTCATCATTGCCACACAACTCTAATGTAATTGTTTTTTTTATTTATTAACCAGTTAGACTTTTTTTACAGTTTCATTTTTAACTGTTTGTGTTTATGGACAAAGCTTGGAGTGCCTGCTTTTCAGGAGTTACTGTTTTAGTGCAAATGTTTCCTCAGAACTGTTCTCCATGCACAAGCACACGCGTGGAAACCTTCATGTATGTATTCATAGTTCACGTGGATATTTTATTATTTTTTGCTCTTTACAGTCTGACGTTTTATGTGCAGATCTGGATGCTATTGATTTTAACTTAATATTCCCGTCCCATTTTTTTTTTTTAATTTTTAACATCAAGCACCAGTAAATTACTCTTTCTAAAGCGGCGGTTTGACAGAAATGTGTTCTGCAATTGGTGCTCTGAGGATATTCGGCTAATGTTCCACCTTCTCGCACTGTCTATTTTTCATGTCGCAGGTTTTGAGAAAAATATATGAACGTTTTGGCAGTGTGTTTTCGATTTGACTGTGTGAGAGGCACCCAGGTGTAAGTGGTGGAGTATTGATTACACAGATGGACGGCAGCCGGGCTCCTTGCCGCGCACGGTTCTGGCCCGCGTCCGTGAGCGTGCTGAGGAGCGCAAGGAACCCTCTGTGCCGAGAGACGGGTCTGGGAGCCGTTAAAGGCACCGTAAAAGTTCCACATCCACAATTACTCAGGCCTCAAGATTTATAAATCTCTCCCCTAATACTTATGGTAAATGTATTACTGGTTTATATGTAGAAATTGATTGCTGCCCTTCAGTAACGGCACACTTGATGATTATAAATTAACTCGTAAATAAAATCCTGCCGACTTTTACGGGTCCTGGCACGGTAGACGTGGTAGTTCTGCCTGACCCCTCAGGGTCAATGCTAAACAGATTGAGGAGCGGACTGCAAACGGAGCGAAGGATGGGCGCACACCAGCACCCGAACGGCCTGTCTCTGAAGCGCACTTTTTTTTTTCTTTTTTTAAACAGCTGTGGAGTTTTATATCCTAGGAGGGAGTGGACGTTTCTGTGCATTGCTAGCGCACTAGATTTCCAGGACAATGGTAAAATGATTTCCTTAGGCGAAGAATTCCCCCGTGGACGAGGTGTACGGTAGAGCTGGAAATGTTTACTGTCCAAATGACTACTCTTTATTTGCAGTTGTCTATTTGGGACCTGGAAAGAGTCAATAGGCATTAACAAAACGGCCGCAAAGAGGAAGTTAACAAATGCTGCTCGTTACTGTAACCCTGCAGCACGCTAATCAGTCCTTGCAGCTGCTTTTTATCTGTTACCCAGTGGTGTAATCTGTAGTTCTACCCCTCAGTCTCTTGCTTTATTAAGTTAAATAATAGAGTTTTGGCACCCTTGTGAATACCACCTGTTTCAGTGTCTGGTGTCCTGCCCTCTGATGGTTTGGGATCCTACCATGAAGGCAATCGCAGGATGTCAAACCATTGTGGCCTCTCTGTAGGTGACTCGCCTTGTCCGTTTTGTAGTCTTTAAATATGTTATACTCTTGTTACACCTCAACATGTTAATTTAGACCAGGATGTATTTTTATACATCATAATGTGGTCATGTTGACAGTGTGGTGCATAATTAACTTTATGCAATTTTAGATTTGGGGAAGAAATGAAGCATCTTATTGTGGAGGGCATGGTTGACAATTACTTGTTTGTAGTTTCCTGTGAGAGATAACATAGGCCTTGGATGAAGAATCAAAGCGGAACAGGTGGCAGAGTAAACCTGCATCAGTGACAATTGATTGGAGCTGCTGTGATAATGCACTTTATCAGTGGTGTCTATCAGTGTGCAGAGTTATATACAGATACACTAAGCTGGATATTTCTTCACCTGAAGCACCGCTTACGTGAATATCCTACACTCTGTTGCTGCCATAACAGGAGAATGGGTTAAAATGACTATGGCTATAAAAATTTCCAATGACTTGTGTTTAGGTTCTTGTTAACGTGGCTGTGACTGCTGCCAAACTAAAATAAATATTAAACGTGTTCGTTTGGTCAGCTGCTTACGGTTCTCAAAAATTGAAAGTGGACTTTATCTGAAGAGTTCTTATTTTTGTAAAGGTGAATATTCAACGGTTCACAGTTGAAATCCTTTTTTTATACTGGAGGCATAGGGTTACAGCATCATATTTACAGCTATCTTTTAGTGAGGGTGTGGACTAGGTTCAATATTACAGGAAGTGGTGGGATTCGGCTGCAGGGTATCGGTGAAACCTCAGGTTCTGTCGGCCTGTGCTGTTCTTGGTCATGGTGACAAGTCTGAAGTGGATAAATGCTAGGTGAGGGGTCAGGGATGTTACTTGGGTCAACAGAAGCCATGGTCACCCCAACCCAGTTAGACATTAAGTGCAGGGCTCCAGATAAACTTTTTCCACTAGTAGCACATGGCGTTCCTTACTGATAACGTTAGGAGCGCCAACAGAAAAATTAGGTGCACCATTAAAATCCACATGCAGCACAACACTTTCATATTTTTTCCATCTTAAATGTATTACTCATAAATGCTTTGGTAATGAATACACAATTTACAGAAATAGTCACAAAGTAGTGCTTTAAGAGAAATTAAATTAAATGGGGCTTTTTTAACCAAACACAAAATAATTAACTTACAAATGAAAACATAAGGTATGTGGTCAGTACGTTATTGTCATTACAGCACAACAAAAATCGAGCGATTCATATTTAAATTTGCGGTTCAGTCGGTTTTCCCTGCAAATGTTGGGCCACACCCAGAGCAAGATGTCCAATGCACGGCGTTCCTTTCTTTGCAATATCTCAGACATGTTAACTGCGTGAGCCGTTACTGTTAGAAAGAGCAGATCTTTGCTTTTTTCATCACCTGCTCACCTGCAGATTTTTTGTCTGAATTGTCCCCATCAGAAATTTAGGACTGTAGTAGGACAGGAGGGTGTGAATGATGTTTTCTTTTGAGACTTTTTCCAAAAATGGTTGCGAAATGCAAGTAAATGGTCGCAGTCTGGAGCCCTGAAGGAGGTGAAGTTAGTATTTAAAATATATGTTTTGATGAATGTCAATATATCCCAGTATGAAAAAAATCTATTTTGGTTCGTTCTTAAACAGCAGGTCAACTTAGAATTGTTGTAGAAATGTCACACAGGTATATAAAGTGTGACGTCATTGTAGACTGAGTAAGCTCTGTATGGCTGTGAGTGGCAGGTAAATGTATTCTGCAACAGTAAATGGTTTTAAAAGGGAGGGGGGATTTTGATGCTCGTCTGTTTCAGGGCTGTATGTGTGATGTCTAAATTGTAAAAACATATTCACTGTTGTACCATGCATGGCTTCTAAGAAACATAACCAACGACTTTAAGTTTTTGGGGACGGATGCTCGTTTTGGGTCGGCATGGCGAGCAGCAGCGTGTGTGGCTGAGGAGGAGGAAGGGGTACGCCGTTGGGACCTGTAACTGTCCAGGTGCTCCTCTGCTCAAACCTGGAGCTGGCAGCCAAGCAGCGTCTCCTGTGCTGGGGGGCGGGCACTCATAAACATCAGGCCCTGCGTGCTGGGGACCCGATTGAAACGCAAACGCTAACCCTTAATGACCCGTGGGGACTGCTGTTTAACGTGTGTCATCTTTGGCCTCAGGAACGAGCCAAAGGGCTGAAGGGGTTCCACCCCCTCCCCACCCCAAATATCCTCTGGAACAGACCAATTTCAAGGGACTTGTTTGTTTTTTCTGTTCCCGCCCTTTTCATTTTAACTCCCTCCCCCCTTCTGTGCCAGTCTCTGATGTTTCCTTACAGTATTGTAACCTACAGTTACAGCAACATGCTCTGATTTTGATTGTGTCAGAGTGCAGTTTGTGTGTGATATGCCGCCATGGGATCTCTGATTGCCATCCACCGCCCAGCTTTAGCTCCAGAGGAGCGACGGCCTCAGGTTCACTGTGGGCCAATTCCCAGGCCTTGGATCAACAGTCGGTTTCACTGAGCGTGCTGAGAGTGCTAACAGAATGCTGCCATTCAGGTTCCGAATGCACCCCCTGGCCTTTTCACAGAAGTGGCATTCTTCTGGAAATAGCCTCAAGTCCCTGCCCTGCACCCCGATGCAAGCTGTTCACTGGCTGGGTGTTTTATTGGCTTTCTCGGGCCTCACAGAACTTGGCTGTTCTCAGTACTTTTTTTTTTTTTTCTATAATAAAGCTCTTGTTCTGTCAGAGCTGTTGACCTAGCCCAGTATAGCCTAAATGTAGCAATTCCCTCACACGTGCTTTCCTGTCAGTGTCCCTGCTGCCCACGTCATGAATGCATAGACTATGTTTATATTGTGAGAATGGAGTGACCAAGCTGACTTTCAGCTGGACGTGATTGCCGTAGGCCCATCTCCAGCCTGTCCCTTCATCTGTGCCCACAGTGAGTATGACCTGCAAAGTATATATATTTGTCTTTGAAATACTCAGTGATTGCCATGTGCAGCCTGTGATGTGGGTTAATGCTGCCACACATCACTGGGGAGCAGTCGTGTGTGTGTGTGTGTGTGTGTGTGTGTGTGTGTGTGTGTGTGAATAGAGTCCCTTTGCACATGTCTGTCCATCCACATAGAAAATAAGGAAAATATTCAGCACTAGTGTTTTATAAAGAGGGAAAGGAGGAATGAGTCAGTTCCCACAGCAGACAGGTTGTCTGCGAAAATGTTGAATAATAAAGGCTGCAGTGATGGGTCAGATTATAAATGACTAAATTGTGGGGAGAGAGGGTGACTTTTCTCTTTGATTTTGAGGTGCGTTGGGTTGACTGTTTATGGTATGTTCCTGCTCTGACACCTGTTATACATTGTGTTCTATAGACACTGTCAGGTTATCAGAGGTACTGCATTCCACTTTCTTACATTTAGCAGACACAAAGTGACATGTCACATACATGTTACACCAATATTCGTTCTCTCCATTTAATCCGTCAACCTGGGGGAGCAGTGAGCGCTGAGCGCCTTGCTCATGGACACCTGGTGGCTGAGCTGGGATTCGAACTGAGAGACTTCTGGTTCCCAGTCTGATGTTCTACCCATTGAGCCACCAGGCTGCTTTCATAAATGCTAACATTTCTGTATGAAGTTGCAGTGTTATCTTTCAATGAAACATCAGGCCAAAACATGTGTCTGTAATTAGTAAATTTGCCTTAATTAGGTTTGTCAACTGACCATGCAAGCATGCTTTTCTAATCAGAGGTTTCATTTAGCACACTTTTTTTTTTTGTCGCCCACAGCTCACAGAAGATGAGATAGCCACCATCCTGAAATCCACCCTGAAGGGTCTGGAATATCTCCATTTTATGAGGAAGATCCACAGAGACATAAAGGCTGGAAACATCCTTCTCAACACAGAAGGCCACGCCAAGCTGGCGGACTTCGGAGTGGCCGGACAGCTGACGGTGAGTGTGCGTGATTTGAGAGGAGCCATTCCATGATTCCGTGCCCGCGTGTTGTGTGTGCCGACTTGCAGAGCTACAAAATCAGCATGTCACAGTTTTGAGTTTCAATAAGGCTTCTCGGTTATTTCCTGGGTCAAGTTTAGTAAATACTGTTTTCATAGATGAAAGTGACTGGGGTGATCCAAGGCTTTTGAAATGTGGAAATCAAACAGTATTTCAGTTTCTGTGTTGCAAGAACTATTAGTGACCTGTGTGTTCACAAGAAAAGCTCTTTCACCCGAGATCAGAACAAGCTGACAAGTCACTCCTTCCACTAATTTTTTGGAGGTCTCACATAGTTTGACAGCAGAACTTGGAGTGGGGTTTTCCCCCGACAGCGATCTTATCTTGTCTCTTCCTGTGGCGTTTCCCATGGTGCAGTGCAGCACCCTGCTTCTAGCATTGCAGGGCTCACGACTGTCTTAACTGTATGTGTGGCATGAGAGGAGAGCCCAACCCAGTTCAGTTCAGCTCCCACATCGAGCAGTGCGTTTATACCCGGGAGCACCGGGACAGATGGAAAAGCTACGGAGACGTGGGGCTGCTGGGCTGGGGGTCGGCTTTGACAAATCGATATCCTGAACCAAGTGTTGTGGTTTGTGGACCCTTAAGGTTTCTTTTGTTGATGTGGTCATGTGCATCGTTTTTATTAAAATGTGGTTTTCACTCGGGTCAACAAATCACATATTTTTATTAGTTTTTTTTACTAATTTTTACTAGCGCTTTGTGACAAAGTGCAGAAAACAACATTTTTTTGTGGAAAATAATTAAAATGGGGGGGGAAAAAAAGCAAAAACCCAAAGCCATATGGGAGAACTGGGCGATTATTACTTAAAATGGATGTAATTCTATGCTATCATGGTTGAAGGTTGAGTTTAGCAGTTCCATTTCGGTCATGGATATGTCCTGAGGGATTTTTTTTGGTCTCATAATGAACAATAAAAAGGGAATAGTGGCTGAAGTTACGTATGTTTTCTCATTTTCAGCAGATACTTTCATCCCAGGATTAGATCTATGTTCTCTTGCACCATGCCTGCACTCTGAGTTCACTTGTTTGTCCTTAAGTGACCTGGATGACACCAAACATTGCTATTTGTTATTGGCCGAGATTGGAGGCTTTCCTGTTGCCATACCTGAAGAGCAGGTTCAGCTGAACATTGTGTTTGAGGTGGGGGTGGCAGTGCAGGAGGGAAAGAGAAAATGGCTCACGTTGCTTTTTAAAGCATCAAAGGAAGTTTTACGAAGAAAGGCAGAGGAACCAAAAGCTGCATGCCAGTATGGTGGACTGTGTTGTGGTCCTCCAGCATTTCCCACTAACCCAGGTCCACAGGTGGGTGGTTTCCCCAAACGGCCCCCCTGTGCTCAGCATGTGCACCTCTATTACTTACCTGGCCAGTCTGTTTTTTTACACTTCGGACACTTAGCTGCCTTGCTAAGCACCTGATGACTTTTATGATGTCAATAAAAGCTGCAGGATCATGGACCCTTATGCTCAACGCTGGCCACAGCACTAAAAAAGGGGCAGTTCAATTTATTACAGCTCGTGTATATAATTGTACGATTTTTTTTTTTTTTTTTTTTTTTAAAGCTTATATATATCTGAGATTTTATTAGTTTCAGGTTGGTGGATCTGCAAAGCGCGTAGCAGTTTGTCATTCCGGGTTTCGGGTGGAGCGGCGGTTCGTGACATGCAGCAGTGTGATGTGTTTCCCAGGCCCGTCAGCGCACGCTCTTTGTCCTACCTCCTTCTTCTTTTCCGTTGTTTTGTGCTCCCCCTTCTCCATCTGTGTGCTTCATATGTTTGTTTATTTTATTTTTGTCTCCCATGAAGGACACAATGGCTAAGCGCAACACTGTGATCGGCACACCTTTCTGGATGGCTCCCGAGGTGATCCAGGAGATCGGGTACAACTGCGTTGCAGACATCTGGTCCCTGGGCATTACCTCCATAGAGATGGCAGAGGGCAAGCCCCCATATGCTGACATTCACCCAATGAGGGTGAGTTTCACCAGAGTCTGGAACATGGGCCTATTTCAGACAGTCCAGCATACAAAACAAGCAGCAGCATTCACCGTACCAAATGCCTATTTAAGTATAAATATATATTTGTTTAATCTCTTAAATTACAATTACACATACTTTACTGTTCAGCTATGGTTGGCAGTATGCTTTTTAGCTGAACTGAATCACAGTTAATCATAATAACCAATGTGAGTCATCTCCGCCTGACCCACCACTGTTTAAAACACTACAAAGGAAGAATGATTGGAAAAACTATGTCAGAAGGGTGTTGTGAATGAGTTAAACTGATAAACAAGCTCGACGGGGGTTTTAGAACGCCGCCTGCTTCATGTGGTTTAGAGTGTTGTACTGTATTGATTAGTATTTCAGTGGTAATGAACTAACTGTTCCTTCACGCAATCACGAAGCCCTGAGATGTGTGCTATTTTTATTAGATCACATAAAGTAAACGTTGCCGGTGAGTGTTTTTGATGAATGCCATTTACAGCATAAGATTTTTCCAGCCCGCGTCTTGCAGCCGGCCTATTGCAAGTTAATTTTCCAGATCGACTGAAAAAACAGAAATCGAATCAGAAACGCTGCTTTGGCACGGAATCTACATAGCAGTGGTTGTTTTAGGAATTGGCTTGCTTTAATGTGGTGATTGCATAGCTTCAGTGTAAATTTACTCTGTAAATTTATCCTCTGTAAAACTCTTCCCTTCTCTTATGTCATTCTTTTGTTTCTTTTGGTTGCTTATCAGCTTGTATTTTTTAAACGATCATGCTTAACTCCATGACACCAATGCTCTGAACCTGCTTTTATATATATATATATATATATATATATATATATATATATATATATGTTTTTTTTTTTTTTATTTAAATTTTTTTTTTGTATTAAAGTTGTCCCTTGATGTTGGTAGTATTGAGGCAGTTTCTCAAGTGTGTCTCAAGTGTGTCTTAAGTGAAGAGGTGAGAGTTTCATTACTGCTCAGTCTGTAGTGTTGGAGGTGTGAAGACACTTTATCTTCCATGGAACCTGCACAGCGATGGCCGAGAATGCAAAAGGTCGGGGGGACTGAGTTGTTGAGCATGGTTAGGAACAGCAGAGGCTGCAGTGGGAGGTGTACCTGGTCATACTCTGTGCCCATGCCCCTTATCTGTCCTGCGAGCCCTGAAGGCTGCTACCTGTGTGTATGAAGCTTGACAGCTCTGCACTGTAAGTCTTCCCTTCATTTTGTCCATCCTTGCTTTCTGGTGTTCGGCTGCTGCTTTTGCTCCTCCTCCTCCTGCGACTCCTGCCTCTTCAGCTCCTGGTCTGATTTGGAAGTAATGTGATGTTTTACCTTTTTACGTGACCGGTGTCCCTCGTGCTGTTGGTCTGTGCTCTGGTGTTTACGATATCTGTGGTCTGCATGCTGCTGTTGCTGCATAGAGCTGTCAAGGCCAGGAAGCCAGCATCATGCCAGCCTGACGTTCACAGCTCTGCTGCACTGCAGATGAATGTTAGAGCTGCTGTTATAAGGCCTTTCTGTCCTGCATGCGCTTGGGCAGGGGAGGAAACGGCAAATGAGAAGACAGACTTCCCCTTATCGCTATGCAAACAGCTGCTCTCTTTTACTCAGCTGTAAGCTTTTTCCTTTGTCTGCTGCCTGTCTTTCTGGATTAAATGTCAGCTAACTGTCTGTCATCAGGCTCCAGTATAGCTTCAGTGGGGGGAAAAAAAGGGGGTTGAGTCACAATCTCTGTAAACGGTGTGTATTCTAGCTGCAGGTTTTGACATTGAGATGATGTCATGACCGAGAGGATGGCGGTGTGGGTCACGGGCAAACTGCAGTACTGTTCACACTTTGTGTCTTTTTCACACTCTGCCGTAGAGTGTCTGAGCGGCTGTGGTGCAGAAGGGCTGACGTAAAAGTATCATGGACAAATCATCTTAAAATTCTTTTTCTGTAAAGATGTAGAAAATGGTAAAAAACAATGTTTGGTTTGAAATTGGGAATGCCTGAATGTTTGTTGTATTTTTTTTATTTCTTAATTTTTATTTTATTATAATTTATTTTTTTTTGTGGGATGTGAAGGGTCACTTATATTGGACTGTCTTTTTTTCCCCTCTGAAAACGTGATGAAGTCATACTGCTGGAAAACCTTTAAATGTAAAAGTCACAGATTGTAATACACTCATGAAGTTTTACAGATCTCACTTTGTCATGATATGACAGAATGTTAAATCTCATGGTCAGGTGATCAGTTTACCGAGAGGAAAATTTGACAGAAATGGCTTTCCAAGCTGTGTCGTTAAAGCGTCTCTTTGGATGTTGCAGCAGGCCTGACGTGCAGGCCTGGTGTCCCAGCTCTGCTGCATTAATACACCGCTACACTAAGCGTAGACCAGTTGTTGTTCTTACAGAATAAACTTGGCCTTCTGAAATACATGAACCTTGTTTTTGTAACCTTGAGTCATGACCTCTGTGTAGTCTTGGCGAGTGGATGGTGCCTCACTGATTACTTGCACCTTAAGTAGTGACTGACTGGCAGTGCCTTGTACCTCATGACTGAATTTTGATGGGATGGTTTTTGTGGTGATGGTTTAAGCACGGTGTTTTACTACAAAGACATAGCCTAGTGGTACGGTGGACCCTGAGTAAATTGCTGTGCCTACGTTTGGAATAAAGTTCCCACTAAACCGCTTGTCATTGGGGGTGGTGTTGTTCGTTTCTCTAGTGTACAACAGCAGCATGGATGTCTGGCACAGTGGCATGATATAGAGCCATGTGGTAATGAGACAGAAGTGCTGTGTACATTAAGATGCTCGACCTGGATCCAGAGGGTTACGTTTTAAAATCACTTGGATTTCAGGGAGAGCAGCATTCTGTAAAAGCAGCAAACTGTGAGTTCTGTCAGGGTCTTGACTTGCACTTCCCATGAAAATCAGTGTTTAGTGAAGGGCTGATTTGGATGAAGTGGTGGGGAGGGGGATCTTGTGTTTTCAAACAAGGTTTGAATTAGGCGACCAGGCCAGCTGTTTGAGATGTATGTACCAGCGGAGGAAGTGTTGAACATGTCATGGCTGATGGTTGGCTGGTTTGCCCTCTGAGGTGTTGCATGTAGGGTTAGCGTTTGGCCCAGGTCCAGTCTGGTGCTCTGTACAGAAAGAGGACCAGCTGGCCAACAGGCGTGCTTAAAGCAGCACTCCCACCCATGGTTAAGTACAATATTGTTTGGCTTTTGGAAAATGTGCTGCTTTGAGGTCAGTGTAGCAAATGGATGGATATATCAGAGCATGGCTGTGTTCTGTCACAATATCATCTTTACAAAATAACCATTTTGTAGCTTTGTTTTGTTCTGTACCTATAGTTTATTCACGTGAGCACAATGTCTGTGGCATACAGGAGTGTAGGATGCTGGAAGTAATGAGTGGCCATTGACATATGCTGGACTGACCCAATGTTGTGACACAGGTGTGAAGCCCACCAGTCCACTTCGTTCCTTAAACACGGCAGCGTGAGTGACACTACTCAGACTAGAACCTGTTTGTGTACAAAGTACTTTGTCCATACTAGTCCTCTGAAAGTCAGGTTTATAAAGCATATTGTATCAACACAGTTCCATCATTTGCTGTGTTTGTGTGAGAACATGAACAATACTGTAATGTTTGCCAAAATCTGCTGCATTTCATTGAATGGACCAGAGATTTACGAATTTGCCCACTTCTCTCTCCCTTGGCCTTCAGTTTACAAGTCACTAGTGAAACATCATTTACAATACATTAAGTTTGGTGTGTGTTTACGTGTGTGTGGACCACCCAGGGGAGCGGAAGCTCATCACTGGCCTGTCCCCGTGGGTGACGGATCAGGTCTGCTCCGCTGGCAGCCACACGCTCCAATCGTGTCATCTGGACCCAGCAGGACCGGGCGACCTGCACAGAATTAGCTGTAATTCTAAAACAAACACGAGGCCACACAGCTGTGCTCCACGACACAGGAAGAGCAGAGAGCTGCACAGATTGTTCAGTGTGATAGACTAAAGCTGAAGGTCCAGGGACCTGGCTGCTGAGTTGTTTTTTATGTCATGAGCTTGAACAGGTCTCCTACACTCTACCTCCCTGTCGGATGATTGCTGCTACCAAGAATGCCTTTCTGCAAGTGTTTAGTGCTTAGCTTTGAAGAGGTGTCCAAGTGTCCAGGTCCCCACCACCACTACCCCTTTAATGTGAACATGGACTCCATTAAGTTCTAGGCATCGTTTAGCATTTCATTATTTTTCTCGTGTGAGCACCATCAAGAGGAATTTTTTTTTTTTTTTCCCTCTGCATTGCTGAGGTTGTTGGAGGGCTTGGCATATTTACACAGGTTTTTATTGCAAGTCTAATTATGCAATGACACTTTGAATGCTCTCTGTTGGTTTTGCAATGCCTTCTTGTTGTACAGCTTTCCATGGAGATGTGAGCTGATTTGGGGAATGGAATGCTCCTGTCTTAATGCCACATCAGGTAACACACTTAGAAAAAGGAGATTTTTGCCCATAATGCATTTGTATTCTTAAGCAAAACACCAGTAGTATCTGCCACCCATGGATAAGATGTTTACTCCATGGTAACATCTGGAAGTTTAGTCATGTCAACTGGACTTCTTTCTCCTACAAAGACTGAAGAAGCTTTTTGGTAAAGGGTGAAACGTTTCTGCGTAAAGGAAAAAGAAGTCCAGTTGACATGACTAAACTTCCAGATGTCCAGGTGAGGTTGACTGAGAATTTTCATAAATTACATGTTACCATGGATGTCTATGTTTCAGGCCTAAGAATTTTGCTAAAATTCAGTGTCTACAACAGTTCTTGTAGACAATATTCATTCCTACAGTGGCCAGTAAAAGGCCGTAAATGCACAGTTAATTCCTCAGGTGATGGGGCAGCAAGGAGTATGAGGGAAAACTGCTGTGTTTGTTTTCAGATCAGATTCAGAAAGGACGAAAGAACTTTCTGTTGAATTTTCTGGCCATGTAAACGTGTAAAAGGTAAATGGCAGAGCAGCATGAGTCAGGTTGGAATGGGGTGAGATTTAAAACTCTAATGGTGAGGCTGAGCATGGGAAAACACAGATTTTGGCACGATGTTGTGACGATGCCAGGGATGTGGGAATGGACCGTAGAGGCCTTGGACAGACAGTGGCCCATGTTTGGGTTGTATTCAATAACATTTGCATTTGATTTTAAGAGGCAGCTATATAAAGGAACAGGCAGAGATGAGGGAGATGACACTGTTGCTGTAAACGTGGGCTGGCACGCCTTTTTATGGCTCTGCATAAACGGTAGTTTATGATGCCGTTTTTTATTGTGCATTGTGTAAGAGGGCACCTTTAGGAGGTAACCATGTCTGATTTTGTGCTGATCCTTCAGAAATGCAGGACCCCACAGTCACCATGACAAGGTGGGATAAGACTTGGTGTGCATCCTTATCACGCTCTCATTGCAGTCGGCCTTCACCTCTGCTTCGAGGAAAATATTTTGTGTCAAATTGCTACCCAAATTTTATAGACGTAGCTGTCCTTTCTGTGAGACTCTTCCAGTGTTTGTGTGTTCAAAGGTGCTTCTAGAGAAAGATAACCGCTGACAGTAGTTAATTGGTAATTAAACGACTCGATGCCTCAGTAAAACCCAGCTACCAGTGTTTTGATGCTGAGTATGTAGGAAGTGTTTCCATTTTTTCCAGTGTGTTACCGCTTCATTTTCCACTCCTGTTCAAAATGACATGCAGTCAACAGTTCATTTTAGGGGGGATGTAGCCTGGTGAGACCACCAGTCGTGCTGAGCAGCAATTTATTAGGGAGTTGGCAGATATATGGCAGATACTTGATTTCACCCACACTGTTTTGTTAAATGGATGGGGGAGTTACAGGGCCCCCACACAGGTGATGCCACATCATCTACTTGTTTTAGACACCCCCCTCCCAAAACCACTTCCTAAGTCTTAAAAGCTTTCAGACAGTTGCAGTACAGCGCTGGAAGTGTGACATGAAGTTACTGGGCAATTTAAAGAAGGAGCCAGTTTGCATAAATTTCATATATGGACATAACGCAAAGTGCTCTGTTCTAGTGATGTGAAATGAAAATGGCTAAAGGTACACTGTCATGCTTAGTAAAATCGATGTTTGAGCCATCTTTGCATATTCCTTGCTTCTGTTTGCACAAGCAGGGCTTTTGCAGTGAAGTAACATTGATTAAACACTTTGCTATCAGGTTCAGCATTGAAAGTTTAGGCAGGCCTGACCAGTAACCTTTTTACCATCACCTGGGAGGTTTGGCAAGGGTAGCAGCCTGTCGATGGGACCTCTAGTGAGAGGAAGCCGGGGCTCTGGCTTGAATCAGTCTACCCTCAAGCAAATCAAAGTGCTTTTTGTGTTAATGTGGCTGGAAGTAATGTCCACTGGCATGTCATCGGGTTAAAGTGGAAGAATGAAGACCCCCTCCACCTACTGTCCTTCTCTGTCCCGTCAGATGTTTATAGCCGATAGGAGATAAGATTTTTCCAGTTCCAGATCTCTCAGTGCCAGCTGACTGGAACCTTTGCTCTCCATAAACTGAGAGATGTGACCCTGGCAGCAGCGAGAGTATTTTATTTGCAGCTCATCCTCGAGGTGTGTCCACAAGAAGGTTAGGCCTGGGGAGCCAGCAAGAGTTGGAGATAAGGATCGTGCCATGGGCCAGCCTTTCCATCCACATCTACCTTTTCCAGTGTGCGAATTACGGAGTTCTAACAGTGGGACAGACTGACTTGATGGTACTGAAATTGTAAGCCTCCGTTGGTGGAAATGATTGTATATTAATTCTTTTGGGAGGTGTTACTTGTTTGTCCTTTGATTTTAAATTTTTGCGTTTCATTATTCAGCAAGCTCACTTCCAGGCTTTTTTTGAGTAATTGGCAAGACAAAACATCCACAAGAACCAAGCTGTGAATTTTGAGATTGCAGAGAGGAATATATATATTTTTTCATTTGTTAACCCCTTAAGTTACCATGGAGACATTAAAACACCACAGTATGTGCCGCACTAGCTGTAATGGAGAAGTGAAGTTTGGTATGTTACCTGCCTGGTGGCTCAATAGGTTGGGATGCAGAAGTCTCCCGGTTCAAAGCCCAGCCATCAGGTGTGTCCTTGAGCAAGACACCCAGCACTAGCTCACTGTAACCTCTATGTAAAGTGTAAGTCGCTTTGGATAAAAGCGTCTAATAAATGGACATATGGACATATTTACATGTTTCCACTATCTGAAGTGAATCTTTCTCAGTGAAGACAGTTCTGGTGAACATTGCTGTGGAACATTAATGTCTGAATGTGGTCAAGACTCATGGTGCTATACATACAATACAATGAAGTGGTTCTGAAATCCAACAGGGTTGGTGATGGAGGTCTAAAAGGGAATGATTGCCTAAATCCCACTGTTCAATTCAATTTCAGTTTATATAGCACCTTTCAGTTGCCCAAAGTCACTTTATAGTGTGCACTTGTGCCTGCATAAGCGTAGAACTGGCCACCTCTGCCCTGCAGTCTGTCCTCCTCCTCCTCCTTTCAGCTGTTCCTGTGAAGGGTCACCACAGCAGGTCCCATGTCACCCGGCTGTCCGTAGGTGCCTGTGGCAGTCGCTGGTAAACTGGACCTCGGCTGACCTGATATAGGAATCTGGTTTATGGTCTACGTGTTTGATTTGGCATAGGTTTTACACCTGATGGCCTCCGTAACGTAACACTCACCATTTATCCAAGCCTGTTGGATTCTGTTGTGGTCCCACCTGTACCTGCACAGAACCGGCTACGTTACTCACAGGAAGACATTACATACGTTAACACTTTGTATTTTATATTGTTTAATCTCAAAAATGGACTGTTAAAATGTTAAACAACTGTAAAACATGGCAAACAGATGTAACTTAAGCTTCTTAAACACGTTCCGACATGGAACTTCTCATTAAATGTCCTGTGTCAATGTTGTAAAATGGCATCGGCTGTACAAATGGCCAAATAGCCCGATTTAAATTTAGCCTTTTAAAAAGCACTTTATTAATTGTTCTGTGTAAATAAGATTGAAAG
The DNA here is from genome assembly GCA_025773905.1 of Chitala chitala. NCBI lineage: Eukaryota > Metazoa > Chordata > Actinopteri > Osteoglossiformes > Notopteridae > Chitala > Chitala chitala. The sequence continues at coordinate 5,368,007 of JABJVR010000106.1, read as the reverse complement.
TAACACTTTAAACCTGACTTTGATTTGTGGCCAATATGTTTGAGCTTTGACACATTACTGTAATCACTGTAAGCACATGGACATTTGATGCAGTCCGCGTCAGTAACAACAGAAAAGGACTGACACGTGTTTGACTTCCTTTTACTTAATTTTATGCGTTCATGTTTATTTTGAAATCGTGAACACAGGACTGTCTCCATGCTCTACCATTGTGTGCAACCTGTCCATACAATTGCTCTGTTATAATTAGTTTTTTATACAAAATAAAAAGGTGTAAACTTGAATAAAAAATGGGACTTCAATGTCATGTAAATTTTTAAATCCTTTATTATGTATCTATTTGGCGGCACGGTGGCGTGGTGGTTAGCACTGTCGCTGCGCACCTCCAGGCCTGGGGTTCAATTCCCGCCTTGGGTCTG
>JABJVR010000106.1:5337965-5367488 GCA_025773905.1 Chitala chitala | reverse complement strand
ATATTTAAAATAATGTCTTTTTTAATTCTGGCTACTTAAATTCATTTCGGGCTACCAAAATCTGAAGAGTGCCTGCCACAAAGGGCTACCAGGAATTTTTAAAATTTGCAAGCCTTGCGATGGTGTTGGCTGTTTTTGTCCCTACACAGTTTAGTAGTGATGGTAGAGCTTCTGAGGTTCTCAGGTTGGGATGCTGTGTGTTACGAGGCTGGCTTCTGTCCTCAGATGCCTTTCTTGTCTGCTCAAACCTTTATTTATTGCATCTTACCGTCCACAGTGCTCTCCTGCAGCACTAAGGCCCCTCTGATTCCTTACAGTTAATAAAGACTAGCAATCTATACAGTCAGTGTCTGATCAGTAGCAAGAACATGCGATCCAAAGCACATACCTTTAACATGTTCAGTTTGTTTTTTGATATGCAGTTGTTTCTGAGTTTTGTTTGCATTTCCTTATTTGTTTTCTGATTTGCCGTTTTGTTTTTGTTTTCTTAATTGTTGTGTTTTCAGATTTGTTTTTGTGTTTAATTTGCTGTTATGTTTTCCACTCTAAGTTTTTACACTTTGACAGTTACATCAGTTATTGTAAATTGTACACGGTTATAATCCTGGAAGGATCTATGTAATCTTTATGAAACCATGTAGCGTTACGTATCCCACGTCATCTTTAATCTGTCGCTAACTTTTTAGGTACAGTAACTTTACACAAACAAGGAAAACCACTTTCAGCACCAGTATTTGTCATTAGTTTTTAATAAAACAGAAAAATGTCTAGATTTATTTTAAAAAGAGGTTTTTATATGTTCACTGTTCTCAGAAAGTAATTGTGTTGTGCTTTCTGTCTGTTGTATGGCTGGTTATCAACAGTGTATGAACAGGGTGGCAACGTAGTCAGAGTAACCCTCCGATGGTTAATAATGCAACAAAGCACAATCCGCTCGTTTGCAGTGATCGTCTGGTGTAGACCGCCACGAAAGGCATGGAAAGAAGGGGAAACATTGTTGGGCTGCTTTTGTTTGGAGTTTCCTTTCACCTAGATGTTTTTTGAATAATATTACTGAACTGAATGTCTTCGTTGACAGAAATGGCTGGAAGAGATATGTAGACTGCATGTCATAATCCGTGACCAGTCTGTATGCAGGAGGTCATAGTGCTGATGCTTGTTCCCTGGAGTCAGATTTTTGGGTGGGGACAGGTAGCTGTTTTACCCACTGTACCCTTGCTGCCGTACTCCTGTGTATGCAGTCTGGTGGATGAGTAATGGTGACACTTATGCAACACTTGTCATTGTAAGCGCTGTTACCCCCGGCTGTTTTTAGCAATGAAATAGCAATGCAACAGTTCAAAATTTTCTAGGTTCTGTTTGTATTTCAGTTTAAGAGATAGGGTTTCGATTCTGTGCAGTTGTTTTCCCTTAACTGGAAAAACACTGCAAAACATTAACAAGCTTTTGATTGGCAGCAGCTCTCACGTGGATGACATACACACAATATGCATTTGCATCTGTTTTTGCAGCTACGTTAGCTGGTCTAAAATACATTTTAAAACGGAGCTCACAGTGACTAAAATCAGTAACAATAGTCATCCACAGTATGGCTACGTTTGCTGAGCCATGGATGCCAAACCAAAATGTTCAGTTTTTTCAGAGAACCACTACTGGACAATCTTGGCTGTAAGGGTGTCTGAAACGGACCGGTCATCTCCACTGGGCAGCAGGCAGAAGTAGAGGTGTCGAGTCCTGTTTCACAACCATTTTCTTTCATTGTCATGGTTTCCTACCCAATTGCTGAATCACCAGTACGTCTATGTGGAACATTTTTGCTGACGTGTCTCATATCAACCTTCCGAGTTGGATACTGTCCTTTAAAATGGTGCCTTTCAAAGTTCAGAAGTCATGGACCATTTAATTGGCATCTATCAGATGCAATGTGGAGCCATGCCAGAAAATAAAATGAAAGAAAAAAAAAAAAACTCAATGTATGGAAACTATGTAATATTGGATTTTTTTAAAAACTGCTAGTGTTTTACAAACACAGTGGAATGTTTTTCAGATTTTCAGTAGTCTAACGGTGTTGTTTCCTTTAAAGTAAACCGTTTAACATTTTAAGAAAGGTCACCAGATCAGACCACCTGGTGTACACTTGCAGACCATGGGTGCTCCATAGACTGCTCTTTTAGAACCAGCCTTTAAAATGATTGTAATGTCTGTGTTGGTATCTGTCAGCATGTGCTGTAGCTCTGAATTTCATTATGTGTTTTACCTAGTCATGGCACATTTGATCAACGTCATAATCATGCACTTCTTGTGAGACGCTGTTCCTGAGAGGGTGACACTTCTTGCATGACTTCAACTGAAACGAATACGCGTGGCACGTCCGTGGTTTCCGTCTGCCGCAGTGGGACAGAGAGAGCTACGGGGCTACATTAAACACAGTGTCTCCTGCTCATCTGCAGCAGGCGATTCACTTGAGAGAGTCTCCCGGGGCATCAGCGCTGTAATGAGGCTATTTGCTTGTTTAGCCTTTAATATGCCTAGGCTTAATGAGCGGCTTCCCGCCGGGTGAGTGAGCTACTTCACGCGGTGAGCAGGTGGGCTGAGAAAGCAATTATGTACCGAGGGCCACGAAGACCACCAAAGTGGACAGCGAATGCAGACAGATCATTAGCCCTTTGTTATGGCAGCCCTCAGGCTGCAGTCTGTGTGATCTGCATGCGGGGGTGCCGGGATAAGTGCACCTTGGGCTTGATTGACCAATTGCAGGATGCAGTAACTTAGTGGGTCAGAAGACTTGAGGTGTCAAGGTGGTATGAGCTTGAGTACGAAACAAAAGGCCTTTGCCGTTATGCGTGTCATTCATTTAACTGTGTAGCATTTTATGCAGTAAAAAGTGAGTCATACTTAAAATGTGTGTCTTGGTATTTTTGATCCATTCTTAATACCATTGTTAGTATAATGTTATACCATTTGATTAATTTCTCACTACTCACAACAGTTGTCTACACACAGCAAAGCAGTGGGTATCTCCAGGAACAGGGACAAAGGCAAAAGCTACTCTGGAAAAATTAGGACTCTGTAATAACCGTGAATTAATGGTTTCTTTCTACTGATATTTTCAGTCAAATCAAAGAACCTTTTTTGACTGAGAAATATTTCCTCAGTTATGATTTTCTGTTGAGTTACATTTTACTCATACAGCTGACACATTGAGGAGGGCTTATGCAGCCATGTCGTGGAAAGATCTCAGTTTGTGCACTTTTGTTATTTTCATCTCAGTATTTCCAAATCAGGCCTAATCCCTGGACAGAGGATGCCATATGCATCTCACGTGCATTGCCTTAACTGTAGAGCTGCAGTGTCCTATGTACCCCCTCCTCCCGACACAAAGCTAAGCGATTAAGCAATGTTCTCATCCTTTTTGTTTTCCATGATTGGCCGCTTGCTTTAGTCCAGAAAAGTCGTGACGTTCCCAGGGGACTGTCACATATCTGCATCCTAGCCTGATACTCTACCCATTGAGCCACCAGGCCTTTATACCTTTTTATTTATGCTGACGCCTGTTCTGTTCCAACAAATACTTAATGTCCCATTAGATTTGTTACGTGCTAACATGATGCACCTTTAATGAAAATAAGTCCAATGCCATTTGGTGTGCAAGTTGGCAGTTGGAGAAGGTCTAGGGTTAAGGGAAGATGCGGCCGTTTCTCTTCAGAAGTGGTATTCCCTCACTTCACTTCTTTTCAGTTTTCCTTCCCTCTAAGGATTTCTCAGATGACCTCCCCTAGGACACATTCTTGTCAGGCTCACACATCCACTTGCCCTGCGGCCCTCTGCCCTGCAGCCACTCGCCTGGCCGCCCCGTGCCCTGCCCTCTGCCCCTGCGGCCACTCGCCTGGCTGCCCCGTGCCCTGCCTTCTGCCCTGCGGCCACTCACCTGGCCGCCCCGTGCCCTGCCCTCTGCCCTGCAGCAAAAAGTTTAAAGCATTAATACCTCAGGGACAAGTATAGTGCCATTTGTTTTGTAGTCTATATTGATTAGGGATGCTGGGCGTTTGTTCAGGATTTGCATCACCAGAATCTCCTCCCAGCGCAGGATTACACCTCTGGCTGGCCTGGTAGGATTGTGGAGCTTACAGGCTTTGCTGGGTTTTGTGGTGCTGCTAGCGCTCGCGGCTCATATTGTTCCAGGCCGAGCCAAGTCCACTCTGCTATCTGATATTGCACGGAGACTCCCTGTGGGTCACAGCTGTTTGCAGTGAGGCTTCTGCCTAACAGCCAGTGTCTTTCACAGGCTCTCACTGCAGTGGTGCTGCCAGACGTGAAAGGCGAGCCCCTCGGCAGGGACGGTGGCATCTGTCCATGTATTTATTCACTCATAAATCAACCTGGTGTGCTTTCCTACCTCATAAAAATAGACGTCCTCACCGAGGTCCCAGTTGTTACCTGACCATTGAGCACAACTCCAGGAACATATGAAAACTATCTCTTTTTTTTCTCATATGTCCTAGATGATGTATGAATATTTCCTGGTGAGGTTTTCTTACTTTATGAAGAAAAGGTTTTTATTGCCTAAGCAGCAATCTCCAGAGAAGCAATCAGGCAAGAAATCTGATGTTGAAGATCACTGGAATAGCCATTTATATTTCAGTGCTTATAAAACTGGAAGGTTTTAGTATCTGTGTATGAAAAAAGTAATCTGGGACCAAGAACGGTGATAAATTTAACATTTTTTTAAATTACCTGCTGTTTCTCCAAAATTGTTTAATAATTCATTTCAGGATGTTTATACAGTTGCCTAACACCAATTTACATAAGAATATTTCTGTTTGAATAGCATGCTTAATGTGGAGCAGTGACATTCAAAGAAGGATGAATTAAGCATTCATTATTCTGTAAGTGTATTGCTTCAGAACAAAAAGACAAACTAATTGGCTGCGCTTGTGCCTTTCTTTTCTGAAATGCCATGTTGGCTCATGTGAAAGGATCAAACCCTTGTTTCTAACATACTCTTAATTACACATGTCTGCCTGCAGGTAGGTGAGTTTCACAGTATTAGCATAAGGACAGCAAGCACTGCTGAGTGACAAAGGCAGTGCCCGAGACTCATCCACACATTGTGATCGTTGGTGGCTCAGCAATCCCCCCCTAGGGTCATCCTCTTTGGAGCTGCATGCAGATTGTGGAAGTTAAAAAAAAACATCAGCTGAAGAACACAAACACAGCGGTGTAGTTGTGGTGTTCTTCCTTCAGGGTGAGCTAGTATCGAGTACCAAGCATGCTAACTGGCATCTCGGGAGAAAGTATAGCCAACTTTAAACCTGTCTGAGCTGGCTATATGAGATGAGCATGTGGGTCTTTAGGCACCTGCCAGGTGCAAACTGTCATGGTCCTCATCTGTTAGTGTTTAAATTCTGCTGGCAGGTGCTGTGACTTGCAACACGAACAGAACCGAATATTTGACCTGTTTACCTTTGTGATGGATGAAGGATAACAGGCAGCAGCAACACTAATAACAGTACAGAAATCATGAAAGTGGAATCATGCATGTGGATGGAAAAAAATGGTTAATTATCTCTAAAACGGTGAAGCCAGCAAAGTTTGTGTCAGATAGTGTAGAGATAATTGGTGACTTTGGTGACGTGTGTGTGATCTCATTGATGTTTTTTCGGTGATCTGCTGCTCTGAGAACAGTTCTTGGCACTCAAGACCCGACAGATCGATGTCTGTACTGCTGGTTGCAGGGCATCTAAACACTGAGTGGAGATGTTCTTTCAGGTGTAGAAAATTGCATGGAGATAGCCAAGTGTTTTAAACTTGCACGCCAAAAGTTGTATAGATGCCCACCCCAAAGCTATCTTTCCTTGGCTTGTGTTTCTTTGTTTGATGGATGAGAAGACTGGGATTACCTGTGTCAGTGCTACCCTCAGTGTTTCTGAGTCTGGATGTGTCCTCCTAGGCTCTGCCACTGATTGACTTCTATATGCTAACATGAAACACAGTGCAAATTGCATGGCAGATTGCATGCTTCATTTCTACCTGTGTGTTCCTGTATGTGTGTGTCTGTGTGTAAAGCTTCATTTGTGCCTGTGTGTTCCTGTACGTGTGTGTCTGTGTGTAAAGCTTCATTTGTGCCTGTGTGTTCCTGTATGTGTGTGTCTGTGTGTAAAGCTTTACCTAGAATCAGCTTATGGCAGAACAAAAAACTGCAAAAAGGGAGAGGTTATAGAGAGAGGTTCATAAATTCATACAATTTTTTACATGATTAAAAATACCAAAAATTAAGTTTAAAACTATAACTTCACCTTTAGAAGTGAAACTGCCTACTAGAATATTTGGCAATACAGAAGCAGGTTTTTCCCTTGACTTTTTTATCATGTGGTGGTATGAATTATGAAAGACCTGTCTTTGTCGAAAGGTCTACTTGACTTCTGGGCTTTTCAGAATTCAGAAAGGAAACTGCTGGTGCCGGTTCCTGTCACTGTCCTGTGCACAGTTCAAAACACCTGTTTTCTATTTTCTGCATCTAAATGTAAAATTTATCATGTCTTAAAGCCAGCCTGTTTTAGTAAAAAACCCTGGAAAACCCAACACACTGGTGTATGTTGATTTGTTTTCAGTGTAGTAGCTGAAATGCATGCATGTAGGTTTGCTGATGTTTACTTTGTGTGGTTCTAAAGAAAGCCCTGACTGTGTGTGTGTGTGTGTTTCTGTTGGTTGTGTGTGCATTTCAGACGTGATTAAGGATGACACACTACCTAACGGTTGCCTCAAGCACTGCACTGCATTGTGTCTGTGTTCTGGGCAATTTCGGCGGAGATTTGACCATGGCGTCGACACCATCCACGGCCAGTTGGATGCCCCCCTCCCCTGCTTTGCTTTGCATGTTTGACCGTCGGACCTTCAGATAAGAAAAATGACAGTGTCACTGTTGTTCTTTAGGGCTTTATGTTGAAAATAAAACCATGTCTCAAGCAAGTTAGTCAACTCAGGTGGGAATTGGGAGCATTACAGTACCGTGGGTTCTGTGTCAGGATTGTCAGTGTAGCTTCCAAAGTAAAAGTTGAAGTTTGTTAGAAAAGCGTCGAACACAAACTGTTGTTTAGCTCTCATTTCGTGTTTCACCTAATAAAACTGTAACATGTGCATCCTCCCATCACACACAATATTGTTGCTAGGGTGGGGGGGAGGAATGCTCATTATTGCTGTTGTCAGTTTTTGGTTTTCTCGTTGTATGGTCCCGGCCATTTCCTATCATCTTCGACCGAGGATGGAACCGGAAAATAAATTGCCTTTTGTGAGAAATTGATATTTTGCTGTATCCAATTTCCAGACACCTGGTAGAAAGGGAGGTGAGAGAAAGCATACATTGGTTTGCACACCAACACCCCCCCCCTCCAAGATCTTTAAGTAGACATGTAGACAATGGATGGGAGGTGAAGTTTGTCTGCCAGGGGCGACAGATTGGGATTGGAGGGGGCCGCAAGAGAAGCTCTCGCCTAAAACACCTCAGACTCCAGAGGGCTCTTCCTTCAGGGGGGCCTGTGGAATAATTATCCCATGCGTGGTTTCACTGCAGACGCCAGAGAACAGGCCAGTTCATGTGACAGAAACCATGGCTACGCTTGTGAATCGGTTCCGTTGGCCAAACGTGTGCGTGCGTCTGTGTATGAATGTATATGCTTGGGACACAACACGGCTTGGCCACCGTTTGTGTTTTTTCCACACATTTTCTTGTGTTTGAGGCACTCGCACAGTGCACAAGCACATGCATATTCATGGACGATGTGAACTATGAAAAGAAGCACTGTATGTGTGTCTATGCAAAAAAATACCATTCTTATTTGTGGGAGTTGTGGACATACAATTATTATTTTTGCAGAAATATTTTTTTTTCCATAAATGCAAGCATTACTTTGTATAGATGGAGAAAGGTTAATAATTAACACATGAGGTGATAATTGGTGCTGAGGTAAAATAATAGCTACGCCTTGAGTGTAGGTTCTTGATTTTTTTTTTTTTTCTTCCTATTCATGCCACCTGTCTCACAAACAAGAAATACTGTGGGAGGGATAGCAAAATAAATAAATAAAGATGCATTATTCTCTGTTTATGTCAGCTCAGTCATGTAACAGATGGTAATTTGCAGCAAAACTCCACTATTGCCTCGTAACAGCCCATAAATAAAGATTGCCATGCTATGAGTCTAGATGGTGGCAGCTTTTGGTATGCCATCACTAAGCTTTTTTTTTCCCCTTCTTCAAAGCCTTTTAGACTGCTTGAATTTGGGTTTTTATGTTAAATGTCTGACTGTGTAAATGCTCCGCATTAACATTTCAAAGCCAAAAGAAGCGGGAGGGGGTGATTTGTGACCAGACAGTATTGCTAGCTGTACTTCCTTTTAATGATCTTCTGTTCAGCACTGCAGTGTGATAGTGACGGACAGACTGAGTGTCTGGCGTACCTCTGGTGTGGAGGCAGCCTTCGGTAACTGTTCACAGCGGTGCTGGAAACGAGTCCCTCCTCAGCTCTCTCACGTGTCTCGTTACCTTCTACAAAATAATCTGATTGGGGAAGAGGACGTTTTGTTGCTGTTGTCACTCTATGGGTTACATCTTCCAGGGATTAAAGCATTATTAAACTGTATTTCTTCTTGCTTTCTTCATGCCGATTTTTTTTTTTTCTTTTTTTTTAATCCAGCCTTTCTTTGTAATAAAGATATTTAAAATAGTTTATATATTCAGACAAATGCATAAGAGCAGAATGCAAACTGTGATCCAGATGGTTGTGGAGAGGATGGAGCTGGGCAATTGTTTGTGTGGCTAAGAGTCTGCCCCCCTCCCCCCACTGTGATTTTGCACATCTATGCTTGTGACACCTAGTGATCCCCCACTCTGTGTCTTGCTTCATCTACACAGCTGAAGAACCTGAGCTTTGAGGAACTGCAGATGCGTTTGAGCGCGCTTGACCCCATGATGGAGCGGGAGATTGAAGAACTGCGTCAGCGCTACACTGCCAAGCGACAGCCCATTTTGGACGCCATGGACGCCAAGAAACGTCGGCAGCAGAACTTCTGAGGCCCGACGGTGGGGAGTGCTGCCCCCCAGTGCCCTGCAGATCATTGAGCCCTGGCCTCCTGGAGCAAGTGTGGCCTCCCTATTGGCCTTTGAAACCCCGCCTTTGACATAAACGATACAAACCATGCCCATAGTCCCAAAGCCCCACCCACTGGGGGCTGTTCACTTCCTCAACCCTTTTGTGATTTTTTTGATTCACAATGGGGTCCTCTAAAATTAATATTGCCCCTGTCAAACCACTCGTAATTGATCTGGCCAAACCACATTTCTAATTGGTGTTTTACTCCCCTCCCCTGCCCTCCTCTGTACAGTCTGCTGCTTGTCACCCCAAGATTTTTGGGTAATACAAAACAAAGCTGTTAATAACCATGCTAATGTACTATATTTGTTATTTAAGATAGAATAAGATAAGGATAGAATATGAAGTGCTTTTTGGGAAGGCTGTTAGCCCCGTTCTGTTTTTGTCCAAGTTTTAAGTTTTCCTCTCCAGTTGTCTTTCACAGACTTTTAAATGGGTGTGAAAGAGTTGGACTCCAGAATGTTTGAAACCAAAGAGACTACTGAAGGAAGCATGTTGTGGTGATACATTGGGTGCCTTAGGAAGGTTCAGTCTGTGTGCTCATTTCGAGCACAATAGATAAAGCAACAACTGCTCCCATGTGTAGTAAGAACTGTATTTGGAACCTTTTAAAACGTGAAATTATATTCTTAAACGTTTTTTTTTTTGTGAAACTAGCTTAATTTTGACTTGAGCACCTTTGGGGGACCAACTAAAACACGATAATTATATTGACAACATGTTACAACGGCATTTCTGACCATTCATGGATGTTTTTATGATCTTAATAAACTATTATTTACATTTGTTTAAGAAATGTGTTCTCTACTAATTATAATGTTTTTTTTTTTTTTTTTTTACAAAGTCCTGTTTTTGCTTTGTTGCGTTCCTTGGCCTGCCAGTGCAGTTTTCTTTAGCTTTCTATTTTCGGTGCTTTCCACATGCCTGCTGATTGGTTACTTAAGACTCAGATTTTGCTGCTTTTTTCCTACACTTGACACTACAGTTGCACATGCGTAACATGGAGGCCTGCATATATTTTAGTTGTGAAATGCCTTCAGGTTTTCTGTCTTTGCCCTATCGACCTTTTGACCCATTTCCTTAATTTATATTGCCTTTCAAAATAATCCTGTGTGGCATCTAAACATGCGACTGATGCAATTTGTCCATATGTAGAGGTGTTCAATATATATTCGTTTAACCACTGGGGTCAGACTTGTTTCTACAGACCTCTAGCAAAACGTCATACCACATAGAAATAGGATAAGTGGTGATATGTTGAAGGAGGTTGAATGATCGGTTTTATATTAAGGCATGACCAGAATGCACCATTCCAAATAGTTCTTTGAAAATGACAGCGGGGTCACTGAATATAGAATATTAGAAAAACCCACATTTGGGAGACAAGTTGTTAGCTTCATGTTAATTTCTTTGTAGCAAGAGTAAGGGTTTCAAGACTAGAATCATCTGTATGTTACAAGGAGTTCTGTTCAACTAACATTAAGAATTTTTATAGTTTAAGATGGAGCACTGAATTTTGATGTTGAATTATAGCTCAGGGGATTACCTGGTGAAGTTTGAGGTTCTCGTTTTTTAGACGTTCTTGTTACATTTTCATTATTTAAAAATACATTTTAACCAAAGCTGACAATCACGTACATTCATGGTGTTGTGGCTGGACCTCATGAAGCAAATGGAGCTCACTTTTCCATGGTGTTGTGGCTGGACCTCATGAAGCAAATGGAGCTCACTTTTCCATGGTGTTATGGCTAGACCACATGAAGCAAATGAAGCTCACTTTTCCATGGTGTAGTGCAGGCAAAGTGTGAATTATACTGCATTACCTTTTTTGTATGATGGAATGTGTCCCTTTAAGTTTTTCAACACAGGTCAACATAAAAAATAGTTTCTGTAAGATGGTATGTTTATCAACAGGTTTGTCAGTTCAGGAAATTTATTAAGTCTTCTAACAAGCAAATAATGTGAAGTGATTGAGTTGATGGTATCACTGTATACCGAATAATGCAAATAACTACATGCTGAGATGAATATAGAGCTAAGAGGGAAGACAAAATGCACCCACCACCCCAGCATAGTGGCCAAGAGACCCAAATCCCTTCCAGCCTGTGTCCCTCTACAATACAGGTGATCGTATTTAACATGCCTACACTGCTATGCTATTCTTGGTCAAACCGTTTGTCAGCATATGACAGCTTTATGTGCTCTCTGAAAGCAATCTTGAGAAGTGTTCCTGTGCTGGTGTCCCTCGAGCCAAGGTTTCGAATGTTTTTTAGAAGAGCACCAGAGAATATTGAAGGACGTCGTTTCCATTTCAGAAATAAAGGAATTTGCAAAAGGACGGTTGTAAAACACAGTGCTGTCCAGAAGCTGTGGAGATTAGTCCATGGTTGTTTTCCACAGTGACTAACGAGCAATGCCAGCAGTGTCTCAGACACCATTTTCTGTTTGGTTGTTTAGTAGTTTTTTTTTCCTCGTTATATGGCCCTAAAATGACAAATGGGATGACCCATTTAACTGCCTCCTTTCCATTTTGCTCACAATTCCAGGACACAAACATGTCAATTCCCAGTGTCCACTTAGCCTGTTATTGCTTTAATGTGGGCATTACACCTCGCTCTACTGAACGAGGTGTTTTCAGTATTAGTCAGAGATCTGCATTCGCAGTGCATTGCAATGTTATCGGGGGATGTGTTTATGGCCTAGTGAGGGTGCAGTGTGAGTTGTGTCTTTTGCTTAAAGGTGGTTCCTTTGCCATGCTGTGATGTTGGTGTGGCAGTAGGTGTATTAGGAAAGTGACATGTTGACTACCCACAAATTTTTGTAACAGGAACGAATGCATGTGACAACTGTGTTGTCCGTAAGAGCTTATAACCGCAGAAAATGCAATTTGAGAACAAGATATTTTTGTTTGTATTCAACTTGTTACAAAACAGTTGTTAATCAGCAGCGGACGAGGAGAAAAGATCACCTTTCTTTAACTTCCTGTTGAATACAGCCACTTTGGGTGTTCAAAACCGTTGACCAGATGCACTGACAGACCTTGGGAATATTTGAAACAGTTTTGTAACCTTGTACTGAACGTGTGTAACTTATTTTCTGAGATGTATTTTCCTACAAAACACATTAAACCACAGCCCATATCAGAGATGTTTTCACTGTGGCTTTCTTAGTGCTTCATATGAGAACAGCAATGCTGCCATGCAGCCAAACTGACTGCACTCTGCACTGCCCATTTGAACACAAGACATGTCCTAAGAGATGCTGCTGGTTTACTCAGATATGGGCACACTTATTATTGGAGCAGATTTGACTTTTTGTAACAGAAGCTCTGAAGATGGACAGGTGGGTATTATCTGTGTACGTCTGTAGGTTGTCAGCACTGACTGCGTTTGGGGCTGGATGGGCTCTTGTTGACGTGTGCAGTTTATTGTTTGTTGGGTGGTGTCAGTTTTTCTATCCTGTTGAGTGCTTCCTTTCACCAGTACATGTGCCTGTAGCAGTATTTTAAGTGCAGTTCTTTTTTTTTTTTTTATCTCACTTTGCATCAAAAGCCCAGAGGTATGAGGCTAACAGGCTCAGTTTTAATGGACGTTACTCCACTCTGATCCCCAGCCTTTTCCACGGGTTTGCAACAACCGCATTCGTCAAAGTAATAAAGCACCACTTTTTTGTAGCTACAAGTCAAGAGCACAAAAAAAAAAAAAAAAATGAGTTAAGCGGCTCTGTGCCAGGTTGACGGTTCATACTACACGTGCTATTGTGACAGACGACGTTTTTTCGATTTTGTTTCAAGCAATGTTTCATAGTGTAATGAATTTAAGGCCTCAATTGTTCACTCATCTTTTTTGAAAATTTTCTGGCATTGTCTTATGTTATTGTGTAGATAGTGAATTTCAATATAATTGAAACCCACATCTTAAAAATCCATCTGAAGCCAAATTTTACATACACTTTCTCACAAACGTATACAGATATAGAAATCTGATACATTGTGACACTCGACTCACAATTTCAAGGTGAAAACTGATCTTCCCTTAAAGTATGATAATCTGCCTAATGATAGAGGATGTATTCAAAAACAGCTTTATGTTTTTAATGTCTCAATACTACCGTTATACAACCAAGCTCTTTCATAGAAGATACACGTTTTGGACATACTTTGGCTGATGTCACAAAAAGACCCTGAACATGAAGTACGAATGTATAGTGAAACACGTCACCTACAGTATATCTTGTCCAACAGTCTGGAAATTTGCACCACGAGCATTCTGTACGTTTCATAATAACATGACATTTTTGTTTACAATGTATAACTGAACAATTTGTTTTGTTCGCTGCTTTCTCTGGCTGGCTATTGTATAAAATTTAGGCACACATTACTTACTCACAGTGGTCGCTCAAATATGTAAGCAGACACACTGGTGGAAAAAGCACATGGCGAAGGTTAGTCGTGGCGACGAACAACAACATGATGGTTATCACCATCCCAGTAACACCGAAACAGACAGCTCGTCATGCAATGTTTTTACAGTTCACAACGTTAACGGGTAACTATTCATACACATTTCACCCATTTGTTGGCATAGTACAATCATCCATGTTTTCAACAGGATATCCCAATCCTCTGTATAGATTTCATTAATTTATTGACTCGTTTAGACTATGTTCACTGGGAGAACTTCGGCTCATATTCGACAAGCTTGCCATCAAAGATTTTACTTTGTGCGCGTAATAGTTTCGTAAGTTGACAGACGGGATCTCCTTTATGCCTTCGTCGAAGTCGCAGCTTCTCATGGCAATCTCCAGTTGCTTCTGTCTTTTGTAGAAGAGGGAGAATTTGTTAAATATGAGTGTGATGGGAAGAACGACTACTAGAATCCCAGCCAGAATACACGCGGATGCGGTCAGCTTTCCCGCTATCGAAACTGGGACCACGTCTCCGTAGCCCACAGTGGTCATGCTCACAGTCGCCCACCACCAGCAGGCAGGGATAGTAGTCAGCCCATCGTTGTCCTCTTTCTCCACCGTGTAGGCCATAACAGAGAAAAAGGAAACTCCCACCGCCAGATAAAGCAGCAGGAGGCCCACCTCTTTGTAACTGTTCTTTAACGTAGCCCCGAGGGAGCGGAGTCCCGTGGAGTGGCGCGCAAGTTTTAAGATGCGGAAGATCCTCATTAGCCTCAGCACCTGTGCCACACGACCCAGGTTGGCGAGAGCAGGGCTGCTCTCCGCCACCAGGTTTATTACAAGAGTAAGGTAAAACGGCAATATTGACACGAGGTCAATCAGGTTCAAAGGATGTTCAAAGAAATGAAGTAGATCTGGGGCGACCATAAATCTAGCAACCAGTTCGAAGGTGAACCACCCTATTCCGAAATGCTCCACAGTCTCAAACCGTGGGTCCTCAAGCGGCTGCCCTTCGCTGTCATATAAAGTGAACTCCGTCATACTATGCATGCACATAGTTGCGATTGAACCCAACACAACAAGAATGGACAACACGCTGATTATCCGGCTGGCAACAGAATAGCCGGGATTGTCAAGTATTAGCCAGATCCTTCGCCTCACACTTCCAAGTGGCTGTTTGTCAAACTTAGTCGCGTCGTTGTAAAAGTCTAAAATTTCATCGAAAGAAGAGGACGTGCTCCCTTCCTCGCTTTTGTCGTCCCAGTCCTCGCGACCTGGCTCCATTTTCCTGCAGTGATAGGCATTGCTGCAACAGGAGTCAATGAAGAACTCGTTGATGCCCCAGTATTCTATTTCTTGGCTAAAGGAAAAAATGCATAGTTCCTCCATGACGTGAAGCCGACCAGTGTTGTAAAAATTTACCACATAAGGAAACAGGGCTGGATTTCTGTCGAAGTAGAACTCTTTTTCCGTATCATCGTAATCGTCGCACAATTCTAGAATTGACTCCTTGGACTGGCAGCGCAGTAAACGAGCCAGCCGTGTCTCGGGAAAACGAGACAGCATGTTTGACAGAAGTCTTTTCTTGAAACCTCCGACGTTAATGCGTATTGCATTGTCCTCAAAATGAGCTCCGTTCAGCTCCTCTAGACTCTGTCCTGTCATGTCGAGAGTGCAGAATTCAGAAACGACGGTAACAGGTCCTAATTAAAAAGACAAGATTAAACAGTTGAAATCTTTGTTCTGTTAAATGGCACTATGTATCCCTGACGTGTTGTGAACGCAGAAAACAATTCGACGTCGATCCATCAAATAATCTCCCAGGTGGTGTTACTCGATTCAGTTTATGCTTTTTTCATTTTAAGCAGCCAAATGCAAAATATGCTGTTCGTACATTTTCATTGCGAATTTTTGTAACTAGCACTGGATCCAAAGACGATTGTAATTATAATTTGTATGTTCTATTATTTTATACATTCGTCTTTTTCTATAATGCGCGTTAAATACGTACAACATTTTCCATATAACCCAACAGAAAGTTATTTAAAATATGTGTTATATCGTATACACATAATTACAGCATTTGATTTTTTCCCTCCGTAAAATAATCTCACATTAAAATTTACCACTGAAAATACTGCGCAAGTTCAGGAGGGAACGACCAAAGCGCGTACTTACTGAATGAAACGTTACGGTCACGGTCTTTCTGAACGCAGCCAGCCTTGCAGTTCCATGTGCTCCCGAGGATAAGATGTGGAACTTGTGGATTCGTTTGGCGTGTCTGCTCTTCTGACTTCAAATTGTGGAAAAGATGATGTCTGGTGCCCGCGTATGTTATAAACGCGTACAAAGGGGTTTCCCGGCAGCCAGCGCGATGCTTTTCTCTAGACAATATTTTTTCCCATAGATTTCCCCCTTTTACTTGTTACTCTTTTGTGTCGTTAAACGATAATGGGTATCATTTGGAAGCTGTGGACAAGGAACGTAAATCGTTCCCCAAGGCTCCGACAATGGGGCACTTCTACGGAATTCCGATCGTCTTTGGTCTGTTGATGCGCAACAACGCGTACCATCTTCGGGCGTAAGTGTAGCACCTCGGTGGTGCTAAAGGGGACAGCTCCTGCTCGCCAGCGGCTACTGTAAATACAGCCGAATGCGAGAATAGGCGGGTGCGACCGTCTATACCAGCTGTAGTGACGTTCCGCTCAAGGCCAACTACAAAGAAATTGTAAAACAGAACGAGGAGTGAACGTGATAAAAGATTTGAAAATGAATTGCATGTTTCATGTCATATTTAATAATAAATTGATATGATGTCGTTTTTCAATTTCCATCATTTTTATCTTTCATAGATGTAATAAAACGTAGTGTGTATCCTGATTTGATTAATACCGTGTGTGGAGAATTGGGCATCGCTGGGTCACAATTTACGTTAATGATAGGTAGATAATTCGTAAAGTTGTATCCTGGTTGTGGAATACGTTAAAACACACTCAGTTATATACAATACAGTTATATTTGTAACTTGACTTAGGTATAATTATGCACGCCTCGCAGTGTGATTGTATTATCACTTCATGGTAGATGGGTTTTAATGGTAAACGGGTAGATGGGTTTTAATAGTTTTAATGGTAAATATATTAGCTGTTACGTATAGTTGACTCAGATGTTCATAAATTAAAACATCTATTAGGCTAATTATTTATAAAATCACATTTGTAATTTGTTTCACTGTAATGATCTCTACCATATTGCGTTATTTTGTAATGTCACGTTATACCCCGATATACTTGGTTATACACACATACAGTAATTACACAGGTGTGACAGTAAGCCACACCCTCAAACACAAGTGGGCATTACACTGTATATATATATATAGTGTATATTATATACATTACACTATAATATAGATATTTACACACATATATGTGTGTGTACTGGTCAGTAAAATGTATCAATATGACAACAAGTAAAGAAGAAAAATACATAGAATAAAGTACAAAGTGAAGGTAACTTTTCAGGTATTAAATGAAAGTTATGCATTTTAAAGGCCACATTACTCTCCAACATTCTTAACACCTGGATTTCATAACAGTATAAATTGGATGATGCTACAGTGGCTTATAATTGTAATATTTTTTATTATGTGGGATATAATATTAAAGAAATTATGTTTATATGCTATATACTCGACAGATGTATTGTGAGAGCATTAACCTGCAGTAAAGTAAACTTCATGTTCTTCTAGTGATTGTACTATACAGTGGTGTAGTTGTCTTGGTAGATGTCACTACTGTTCCTTCTATATTTTCAGCCTATGCACTGTTAATATGCATACATGACCAAAAGGTGGATATACAGTAAATCGTTTTTTTTTTCAAAGTAGGTATATGCTGCATAACTATGTATACATACCACTACACCTGTGGTGCTACCTGCAGAGTAAAGCAAGTTCACAGCAAAAGCCAATCACTTAAATTATGTTACAAGGCATGTACACATTCATTTGCATTTAGACGATTAGATATTTGTGGTTTTAAATCTTAAATTTGTGTCCCAGGGCTTCATGGGGTTAACTAAGTCACATGTAATTTTTTGTTTTTGGTGAGTTGAGATTTTTCATATCAATCTAATCACACATTGCATTAACAGCACAGTTTTAATTATGGCCCTAGTGTGTTTGATTCCTTATCAGTAAGGTTTGCTGTAGTAATCTGCTCCTGAAAGTTATACAGTTTCTAATAATTGTGCACCATCTTCTCACTGAACTGTAAGATTATTGTTCTTTAAGGCTCATTAATCTGCAGGCCAGTACATTTTATTTTCCTTGGCTAAATCATGTAATTCTGAGCATCATCTACAGTATTCATGGGGCAGCCTAACGTATGTTGTTAAAAACTGAGTACCTTTAAGAATGCTATGTTAATTGTCATGTTAACACAGACTGCCTGCCAAATTAGTTTCCATTAGTATAATGACATTCTCATTTCAGTTAGGTCAGTTAACAGCATGTGAGGTTATGCTTCACAAAAATAGCTTTGAAGACAGCAAATTTGGCATATTCTGGATCTTATAATAGACAGGTACATTTCCTCTTGAATAGCTAAGTAATTTTTCTTCACAAATCCTGAAAGATCTGTTTGGCAAAAGCAACTACATTTTTGGAGGTTTTGCAAACATATTTTGAATTAGGTCTAATTGTGTTATTTTTAAGAACAAAGGAATTTTTTGAAGGGTGGGGGGAAATATGATAAAGAATCTACATTTCCATGGGATCCTAGATCTGGTTATGTTATTAAGAACAACAGAGGTTTGTCGTTCCATGAAAACCTCTATGTTAAAGAATTAGAATTGTACGTTTTGCATGGCAGCTGATGTCACCCGCCAAAATGCCACCTGCACTGCTTTTAAAATAATCTCTTATTGGTTTTCATGTAGGGTCATTAAAGCTCTTATCATACGTCGCATGACAGCATGGCTAACGTTGGAGGGTGTCATTACTGAGATGCACTCGTTGTAGCTAAACCTAATCCTTTATTCGCACCAGTCACATTGCATCTGCGCAGTGTGACAGAAGCGGACAGCATCAGGGCTTGTCTCTCTACGGCTCGTTTCACTCTCGACGCGTTTCGCTTGCTACCGTTTCGCTGAACGGGTCACAGCAGGCAGAGCGATTAGGCAGGATTTCAGACAGGAGCGAGCGCTCACGCATGGGGATCCGTGTACGCTTCTCTCAGTCTGTGCAAGATTAAGGCGCAAAGAAGGGAAATTAACCATGCAGAAGAGAAATTAAACAAGCATAGTAGACACATTTAATATATGAGTAAAACCAGGAATTTATGGTTCTATAATAATTATTCTATACCTAATCAACAATTGTTAAGGGAAAAAGTCAGCCTTTCACAATAAATTTGTGATTATGGTAAAACTTTTGGGTGTGTGTTTATTCAGGGTTTTACCCACAGTAGAGTAAATGTTTTTTTTTTTTTTTTTTTTTTTGTAATTTTAAAATGATTTTTAAGTCATCAATTAAAAGATAAATTTTTAATGAATTGTTGGTTGTTTTGTTATTCAGACTCTGAACATGGCAGTATATGACACATAAGAACAGTTTATAACAGTTTGGTAACATTGGGTCAATACAAAAAAATGCAGCATTATTCAGTTGGGTGAATTATTTGTGTAACTGCTTATTTCCACATCTACAACAAGACACATGTCCTTTTGGTTTCATTTAAAACTTGGCTTATGTATTGCCTTCATAACACTTTATTCATTGTTCGTTTATGATATGGGCCTGAATAATGTTATACTCATTTGTCTTCCATCAACAGCTTCAGTATCAGCCAGACATAGGCACAGTAAAATGGGTCACACAGAATTGTCTAAGCTCATCATAAGCTTTTATGGCAAGCACCTCTATTTGCAGTACCTATTCTGAAGACATCTGTGCATCTTTTATTTGTTCCAGTGGGATTCTGCATTTAAGGAAGTTTATACAAATTTGCTTGGACCAGAACCACCCAGTCTTTTGAAATAGTTTTGTCTGTGAAATGAGTGTCACATGGTAAAGATGCTACTTTAAGCTACCCTTTGTATCTTAATTTAAATATTTGACATGAGTTTCTGGCAGTTAAGAAATTCTCCTCAAAGACTTTGATGCTTAAACCTCAGCCGTATTGCCTACCTGGTAGGAGTAGCTACACAGCTCAGATTTATGTGACAGTTCATGTAGTGCAAAGGGAGGCTTTATAAGCTGACTTAGTAAATTCAAGTGTTAAATTACATATGCATTTTTACCTCTATTGGGCAGGGAAGATCACAGTCAGTGTGAGTAAAAGTACCTGACACTCCCTCCGCTGTAGAAATAAACACCATACAGTTATGCCAAGTCATGCTTACCAAACATAGCGTGGTGCTGCCTTAGGATTTTACTCCATGTATCTGAAAACTCTACCAGGTTTAATAAGGTTAAGCCATAAAGCTGCTTTTGCTCCTTAACGCAATTTATAGAAGCCTAGTTAAGAAGATTTAAGAGGTTTAAAATAATACAGACTTGTCAAAGAGCAGCAGCATCCCAGAGCAGGCAGTGCAATACATCAAGTTGTCTCTCTAATTTCCTCCTGTCACTTAGAGTGACTTTCCATCACTCATTCTTTCAGTTTGCAATCACGTTTCCTGCCAAAAGGCCAGGAAGATGCCTTGTTCTCAGTTTGGTCTGTCCTGCTCGTCCAACCTGAGTGGCCAGTGAGACCTGTCAGCTTTCAGAGTGAGGTGCCCCTTCTGGAATATGCAGACAGGTGGGGGTGTATGACATCGTCTATCATGGTGCTCCTGCCTCCTATTTTTTACCATCATGATGGTGACTCCATTCAACCATCGGTACCTGTTTGTTCCCCTTCTGCCCACTGCATCTGGAGCTCAGGTCATTTTGCAGCATTTTGGGAAAAATCCAGCCGCTGCACTGTTAGAAGGTGATGAATGTTGTCTATAAAAGGTTGCCATATCCAGCTTTCTGAACATCTGCCAGTAGCTTGGATCATGCCGATGTGTGAAGGATCGCCCAAAAGGCGAAAGCAAGAAGACTGATTTAAGCATGCATTTAGTGGTGTCACTTATGAATATTCCTCTCTGTGATAGGATTACATATTAATAGTATATATGAGACTTCACTTGCAAAGTAGACAGTTCTAATGTAACATTACTGTCATCAAAGTGCTCTGTGATTTTGAGCACATTTAGAATATTATATTGCTTTCATCACAGAACTCAGATTTTGAGCAAATTAAAAATAAAGAATGTTCTATTACCTTAATTCTGTGTGATCTAAAATATATTTCATGGCATTTAGTTTAACCATGTTACTCTATGATGTATATATTAATTTATTTTTGTAAAATATCATCTCAAAAACATTTTTTTCAGTTTAACATTATTATTAAGTTACTGAAATGCACATTTTATGTATGTGGGTGTTATATCTTTTAAAAGAAAACAATTTGAAAAAGTGCTGGACAAATAAATATAATGTAATTAGTTTGATAATTAAAGACAACCATACCACCTATGTCATTGTTGAAAGAGAAAATAAAATTTTCCACTCACCATGCATTTCACATAAATTATTAGCAAATTAGCTATTATATCTAGATAATTTAATTGCATAATGGGTATTCAGTTCATCACATTTACCTGGAACACAGCAGACGTTAAGCAAAAGCAAAGTCACACTAAATTTATCTTCTGCATCTGTAAAGCACTCTGTTCCTGGAAATCCACAGACAAAATCACTGTTTGTTTGTATCTAGACAGATATACTGTGAACAAGTTTTACTTCTACCCCAAAGATGTGCATGAAAACGTCAGTCAAGGGTACTGTACATTGGAGCAACATTTACAAAATTGACCACTAGATGTCGACACTAAACACTGAAAACTACGACTGATAGTCAATGATACTTTTTAAGTACTACAAGAATGATTTTAAGATAAATCGACGAATTTGAACCGGCATCTTTTTGGCTATAAATTGTGCTTTTGTCATCATGATGACTGTGATCCAACTGTAACACATTGTGAAGCAAAATCACATCTAATATTTGCTAAATTCTGTTTTCATCGACTTTACAGCTCTGAAATCAAACCGTTCATCACTTCTGTGTAAACGTTGCTTACGTATAACAACATGTTGGGGTCCTTAGGTTACAGCTTTTTACTGTCTTCTTAGCATTTCAGTTTGCTTTTTGTTTATGGTAATTCTTGCACAGTTTTAACCTCCAGACTTCCTCCTGGTGTCCACTGATTTGTATGCTGACTTTGCTACACCTTCATTTTTGGATGCTCCCCTCTGGCATCACCCACTCTCACAGCACTCAGTCCAGAGCTGCTTGAACAACTTGAGCACTTAAGCTAAAACATGATGGATAGTTTCGCCTCTATATCCTTGAACTATGAAATTTCTTCTTGCATTCATTGTATTATGAATCTTTGGATAAAAGCAAATGGTTTCCAGAATAAATGAGACTTTGAATGGATCAAGAACAAAATTCACTTATTTCTGTTTCTGACTCACCACTTTGATTTAGGCATGCCAGGTTCATTCTTTCTCTGTCATTTACAATGATCCCAGCATAATTTTTGTTGGCATCACAAAAACATCACAAGTTCCCATTAATGTGACCTTCACCAACTCATCTGAATGACTTGATTGGTTTGGACAGCCACTACTAAGAGGGCATTTGTATGAATACATTAAAAATGATAATTGGAACAATTTAAAGCTATCTGCATTTCATCAACCCTTCTCAAAAGCAATTACCCAGCTCTAGATAACTCAGCAGCACATATTGCCTCTCCAATGGGAACTCTGACTGAAAAAGATCCAATTATACAGAGATTCAACCATGCACTATATTCTGATATGAGACACATTTATTGGATGCTGCAGTGCCTCTGAAAGTTTGCCACAAACAGGAGCTCCTGTTACTGCCTCCTTTTCATATGAACTATACAAAAAATGATTTGTGTGGGGGAATGGAGGTAGAGGGTTATGTGATTCAGGGAACATGTTTCTCTCAAAGGCCATACTATCTGAAGATCATGTCTTACTCAAGGTACAACAAGTAGTCTATTGTTATAAGGAGTGACACTGAAGGGGAAAAAATCCAAAAATATAATGTATTTGTCTAAACAACCTATCCTAGATAGAATATTACACTGGAGCCATGAACAGAAACAAATACAACAGTTAGTTTCCTGAACTTTTACTCCCTGGAGTCATTTCTTTGTTATTGTTCTCGGAGTCCTGCACTGACACGTCACCTTTTTAGACATAACTGTGTCAAGCATCTGGTATAGCTTTTCTGTAAGATAAAGCACAAGCATTTTGACACAGCATAGTTCTGTGCTGGATATTTTCTCCGTATTTAAATCACAAAGTAAATCCATCAGATTCTGCCACTATAAATTGAAGACATTTGTATTTAAGGGAAAAAAGTGGTATCACAATATAATAGGAAATTAACTTGTACGTTCGATATTTCTTGTATAAACAAGAGTATGCGGACGTCTAACAATAGCAAAGGCGTATAAATAATTTAATTTATCAGTTTGTCTATATATTTAAGTACATCAGTCTCGCTCTGATAAGGTCGTAAAAATGCAAAACTATGGTCGTAGAAGTACTTCGCTAAATGTAAGATGTTTGAAAACTGCTCACTTTTGTGCCCCTAACTTTCTCAGAAATAGGTAAAGCAACGTGACTACATTACATTCGTTTTTCTTAACATCTCTCCACAGTTTGTCTATGTAGAGCGCCACACCTGTGCCTGCGGTGCGGACCGTGTGTTTCCACCTGTTCGCACCCTCTGTAAAGGCCACATTATCCAGGAAGTTCAGGACAGCGTGCGTTCCGTAGGTTTTCCTTAAATGACGAGAATTTCTGCTCGTCTTTAACAAAAAATACTAATGGCACCAATAAGGATGTCGGGTCTGTGAATCCGGCGATATACTATTAGGGACGAATGCTTTTGCCACACAATCGTCACGAAGATGGCGAACTCGACTTTAGAGCGCTTGTTTGCGCAAAAACCGGCAAAGAGCACAACACAACCAGCTGATGACGATCGTTCATATAAGGTACAGCACTGACTTTAGCTTAAACATTAATTTATTGTGCGTTTATTGTGGTTGGGGAGTTTGTTTTGAAATAATTGTATAAATCTTCACTTTTGATTTGGTATCGCACTAAGATGTATAAACTGTAAAGCTCTAAAACGTCGAATTTATTTAATTTACTATGTATATTAAAAGCTGAGACTGAGGTGATTACTTTATAGCGGTTGTACCAAGTGTGCTCCATGAATGTGGAACATTTCAAGGTCTCCATGTATTGTAGGTCCTTTGCAGAAATGCAATTTGACTTCTCGGTCACTTTGTGTGTGTGGATATTTAGTTTATTTTTAAGTAAATCTGTATTTGCTTATGCGCAGTATAGTTGCTATCATTTTAAAAGATGTACTGCCTGTATCGTTTTTACTTAATCCTCCACTGTGAATTTTTACAAAGCATGTTTACAGTGCGCAAAATGCATTTCAGCCCTTGAACGTAACGTTCTTGTGACTGAAAAGTGAAAGTATTCCAGTGTTGGCTTATTGAAATCATCATCGTGCAAATAAACAACTTTGCCACTACAAATATCACTAAGGGTGTAAACTCAAGTTTCCTTACACGTTGGTGTACTGCAGGTTAATTAAACAAATTATGGTACAAAAAATTCTCTGTTGTGCCAGATACTTTTTATATTACGAGTATATTCACGGGACTAATTAGTTAAAAGGTTAGTTTTGTATTTCTTAAAGTATCGAGGATTATTTTGACGTCATTAAATTAATGTAAAAGTACGTGTATGAGTTGCCTGTTAAGATTTGCGTCAGTGGGTCCTCTAAGGATGAAAGGTGGTAGACTAAAAGCTATCTTTTATTTGTTGGTGAGAAGTACGAAGTACTAATCTGAACTACAGAATTTTGGTTCTTAATCTCGACATGGCTAACGTGTTACAGCAAAACAATTTTTTTGCAGCGATACGTATAATTTATGGAATACTTCTATGTGGCCTACAGTAGAAGAGTACAAGATCTGGTTTTTTGGATGGGGTAAAACGTGATAAAGTCAATGTATGACGAAGTGCAGTTTTAAAGACGTGCATAAATCCTTATAACAAACATAAGGTGTTTGTTTAAAGCGGTGTTTATTTTATGAGACCTGTGGCTCTAACATGTCAAGGAGTCACAACAAACGAGGAAAACAAATTTTGAGCACGTATGAAAGTCTTTTTTTAAATCAACCGTGCTGTAGTAATACATAAATCATGTTCATAACTACAAAAAATGAACAGTACCTGGGTTAAACCTTTTAGTTGCAGTATGTTTTGTGTCCATTAACACGTTTCTTGTTTTCATAATTTATTTTGTGATTATTTTACTTTTTTTATGCCCAGTACGTAATTGGTATGCAAAATTGGAGTGGGTTTTTGCATTAATCCACTGGATTTGGTGCAAATATTCTAATGAAACTTTGGGTTATTCACCAGGTAGCAGGAATATCCATATATTGCTGTATATCCATGCTTGTTTTAGGCAAAGTTGTCACTTGGATGCTTAACATTTAAAGAACTGCATGTAAAATGCAGATTTCAAGAGGGAGACGTTGCTGTATTATGAAATAATAGATTACCCCTCTAGCCCTGCCCTCAGTGAGTGAAAAATCATGTTGTATAAATTTTGGTTCAGGTGTACATTCCCTAATTGGTGGGTGAGTGTGGCCATTGTGATAATGTAACTCCAGCGGTTTTTATTTTTTATTTTTTCTTCCTGAAAGGGCTCACTGGATTTCTTGAGGATGAACGGTTTTGAAATATGCTCCTCACCCTATTTTGGTCGTAGCTCATCTCTCAGTGATGAGCAAGGCTGATTAAAGCATCTGTATTTCTCAGGAACTACCGTGCTGCTTAGTTTAATTTTCTGTTTATTCAGATTTTCAGTTTTCGATTAAATTTTTTCCACTTTTCGGCCAGTTCCAGTTTACCTGTATTGGAGCCCGCAAACCAGATGAAAACTCAGGTGTCCTGAAGTCATTTTCCAAGACGGTGTGTGTGAAACAAAGGAGCGTTAAGGCAGCCTGAGAAGGCAGCTCTGTGGTGACCCACAGCTGCTGGTTCCCATTCAACCCTGTGTTCCACCCCCAGTGGCCATGCTCGAACCACTTCTCCATGCCTTGCCCCTGTGACAGTCGACCATTGTCACACTGTACAAAAGGACACTGTCAATCTCCCCCCCCTCCACCCCAGACATGGGCAGAAAGAATGCACATTTCTTACCACTGGGTCTCAGCCTTCTTCCAGCACTCTCTGAAGTAGGTCGAACACAACCGACACATCCCGGTTCTTCTGTTGAACCATTTCAGATGGTATGTGGGGGAGAATGAGACAGAGATGTAATGGAGTTCTGGTACATGAGATTTCTTACAGTCCTACCAAAACAGTGGTTTTGAGGGTTTAAAAAAAAAAAAAAAAAAAAAAACTGCGTAATTAGTGTTGGTTGGAAGCATGGTAGTTTTTTTCCAGAAACAAAATTTTATGAAATGCCTTCCATATTTTTAACTACCAACCACTTATTTGCAAAAAATCTTGTTTGGGTTATTACAGCCTGTGATACGTTTTCTGATATTGATACACAGTTAAATTCAATAATGTTCTCAAGATTCAATTTTGAAGTTCACACTAATCATAATGTTAATGAGGTTGGAGGACCTAATAAGGAGGTTGGAAGAGTTAAAAAGTATAGTTTTCATATATGAATATGTCATTTTGTATACCTGATTGAATTGTGTGGTCATGATACGCTATTATTATTATTTTTTTTTTACTTATTTCGAAGATCAGTCTTGTCTGTTTGTTGCCATGTCAGTTTTTTGGTATTGAAAGGCAACTAATCAAGCTGCATTGGAATATAGATGGGAAAATTGTCTTAGATTCAGCTAAATTTACTGGTTAGTTTCTTTCCGTGGTTGTTTTTAACCCACTGTAGATTTGTGTAGTTAGATGAGTGTCAGTATGAGTCTCTAACCTTCAGAACTGATTCCATATCAGATCTGGGCTCTCTTTAGTTATTGACTGTGTAAAAATTTTGGCTGTATCTCACAGTTTATTTTTGTGGCAGTTTACTGGGAATAATGTCATCCTCCCCAAAAGGGCTAAGGAAAAGGCTAAGGAAAATGCTTTCTTTGTTCTTCTTTACTCAGTGGTGTAAGGATTGGGTTTATGTTCACATTCTGCCTCTAAACTGAGTAGAGAAGAATGCTTTATTTGTCAACATCATTGAACAGAGTTGTGGTCATGATAATGTTGCCTAGGAAATACATCAAGGCAATAACTGAGAGGTCAGATGGACACTGGTTTGTAATTGGGTGATCACTTAAGGATGTCTGAGTTGCCATAACTAGGTGAACAAGGATGCTATGATATTGTGTTGTCATTCTAGGACCTTACCCCAAACTGATTAAGGTCTGCTTGGATTCTTGGGAAGCTGTGTTCTGTGTTTGCATCAAGCTTAATAAAGACAAAATCCACATGAACAGATGAGGTGATGAGATTACGCAAATGTCAGTTTAAAGCTGTATTTTATTATGATTTATTTGCGCAAATTCAGATGTGTGTTCCCATTTTGTGCAAGTCTTCCACATTTAAACTTTGCACAAATGAAACATTTAATCATTCAATTGATTTACTCAGTGAAGAATTTCAGAGTTCAGTTAACATTATTATGGTTGCAATTATAACATGCATCTTCATATTTTTATTTCTTTAAAATTTAGCTCAAGTTGCTGGCCTCATGTACAGTATTTGAGAATCTGTGTACAGCAGGGTCTGACAGATACAGCGCTCAAGGCCTGCTGTGTATGTGTACACTTCTTTTTATACAAGTTAAGCCTTGTGGGAGGACACACCTGTACCATCCTCTGTAACCACCCCCCTCCAATAGGTGGTCTGTGGCTTTTGTACACCAACAATGGTCATTGTTTCACATGCCATTTTGGTAACGTTTTTTACACAATGATGACTTTTGAGTTTGAAAGTTGAAATAAGGTCAGTCCAAATACTGAGTTCAGAAAAGCTGCTCAAAGCTGAGGTGGAATTAAAACGGGCATGATGTGGCCCTCAGGGCCTGAACTGTAGCACATTTTACAGAGTAAGCTCTCCAACATGCTGGGGTAGATAGCAGATAGCCATGCAGGAAGTAAAAACTAATTGGTTAAGGTTGGGGTCCAATTAGTTCTCCGTTTCCAGAAAAATATATCATTGTGTCCTGGTAACATAATTGGATTCCCTCTGCCCAAGGTTACATTGAAATGTTCCATTATGTTTCTAAAAGGAATTTTCAAAGCAGAATTTTGCTAGTTCCGTTGTTGAATTGTTCCACAGTGACAATTCAATTTATTTGTATGCCTGTACTCCAGTAACTTCATTCTTTCTTGTTTAGTAGAAATTGTGTAATTCCATAATTAATTTATCCGCAGGTGGTTATCACTTCCTTTTCTTAGAAGAACATTTATTGAATTGCTGCAAGCATGGGAAATGTTTGCTTGTTTGTTGATGTTATTCAGTATTATCTGGAACAAAACGTTAAAGTTAAGGCAGTCGTACCGTTTATACCCCAAGATAAGGAAAATTCCCCAAGTTAACTGCTGAGCTTCACGAATTTCCTATTGAATGGCTTCAGCTCAGCTCACAAGCCTCTAGCTGTTGCGCTTGCACATGCAGTTTGCTAGAGTCATTGTGTAGAGCTGTGCTGTGATGTCACTCCCATCTTTGTTCAGTCTCTACATGCTTGTGGGCTATCTTTACATCCAGGCACACTGTCTCCTTGTGTTTATCACGTGCCACTTTTTGCCAGTGTAGGTAGCAACATCATGGAATGCCAACTGCCAGCACTTTTTTATTATTTTTTTTTATTATCCATTTACTGAAAAATGTCTTTACTTGTGAAATGATGCAAAGAGGCTTCACCAAGAAGTGTGTGATAAACCTTTCAGTTACTGACCATGTGTCTTTGTCACTGAGACCAACCTGGATGCTTTCATGTATTTTGCTTTTATAAAAAAATGAAACACTATGACACCCTCACACCGTTGTACTATGAAGCACAGAGTTTTGTGTATATTAAAGTAATGTACATGTTTTGGATCCTGCTGGCCACGGGCGATGCACGAAGTCCATCACTGGCCATTTGTGCTTCACCATACAAAACGTGAGGACCCTGCTTCAGCTCCACGAGCTTCTGTCACCGGCACTGTTGGCCTTGGCGACAGCCACAGTGCCCACACATGCAGCCCCCGGTGCCAAGCGGTGCTTCTGGGTCCACCAGCGTTTGCTCATTTGATTCATGAGGATGAGGTAAAACAGCTGTAGAAATAAGGTCTGAATTAGCCTTGCCACTGTGATCAACCTTTTGTGAAATAGATTTTGCTAAAGTTGCTGCTATTAGTTTCATCTGTGTAATCTTAATGGTTAATTACATTAATAAGCACAGTTATATGGCAGATTATGCAGCTGATGCTGTTATCGTTAATGACGCATAATCACTGGTATAGTGTATATGGTCTTGCTGTGAGACTGGTTTAATATTTAATTCTGAGTATTTGAGTCGTTGGTACGGATGTCTTTTTTTGTAGCAGTTAGGATTTGAGTTGTCTCTAATCAAGCTCAAAATTTGAAGAAATGAATGTCAGTTTTAAACCATTACTGGTAATGGTTCCTACGCGCTGAGGTGTGTTACTGGATTTTTACCCAGTTGAGCAGTTAGGTACACTAACTGTTTTTTTTTTTTTTTTTTTTTTTTTTTTTTTTTTTTTTTTAGTAGGGTGGTGGGTGTTTTTTTGTTTTTTGGTTTTTGGTTTGTAATTTAAAAA
>JABJVR010000106.1:5320969-5337865 GCA_025773905.1 Chitala chitala | reverse complement strand
GAAGAAATGGACTAAAATGTACCATATCTGACATAAAATGTTAAAAAAATAAAAATAAAAATGAAGCAACATCAGTACGTCTTTGTCATGCTTTTAAAATTCTTATTTAGAATGAATAAAGCTTTTTGAGAATTACTGGACTGAAACAGTAATTATATAAAAAAGGTCAATGTTTAATTGACATTTAGATTCAATTAAAAGCAGAAATTGGCTGAAGCAAAAACCTGCACACACTGCGGCTCTCCAGGACCGTGGTTGGCCACCCCTGCTCTACACCTTCACACATGCACTGCTCTGAGCTGAGCCATACCTAATACATTGTCAATTCCCAAAAATACAAATGTGCTTGTAACCTTCAGTTAAATTTACAGATTTTCTGTAAACACAACGTATGTTAGCAACCTTTGACACACAGCTCGTTAGTGAAGTTTTCTATCATGGAACACCTTATTGATTTGTTAAGGCTCATCCAAATCCACTGGTTTCTCAGAATGGCAAATATACACAGGTTAATCCTCAGACCACCTTTCTAGAATTTTTACTTCAGAAGGTGGTTACCCTGCAATTCCAAAATGCCTAGTTATTGAAGTGTTCATTGGGTGCTTATCTTCAGAATACTCAAAATTTTTTTACCCTTTAAAAGACTTTAACCTAAATAGTCCTATATGATTGAATCCCTTATAATCAATACCCCTTATAAGCACAGAACAGAAGTCAAAGTTCATCAATTTATTTAAAGAAATCAGCTAATAAATGGCATGGCATATTTAACAAAGTCTTCAAACACAAGAACATCATTTTCCAAGTTGCAATAAAAGTTACAAATACACATCCAAACTTAGTGTGCATTATTGGCTGGGGGGAAAAAAAAAATACACTAATGACGCATGTCATCTGAAATTGAACCAGGATTCTCTCACATTTACACAATACAACTGCAGAGGACTAAGGGAATCAGAACAGTGCACCATTCACAATGCTGACATGACTCCTGCCTCTGGCCACAGACTCCCACTTAAGGATGATGTTTGTGGTCCACTTTTAGGGGATAAAGGAAAGCATACATACACGCGCACACATGCTACAGACCTTTGTACTTCTACCAGCATGATTACAATTAATGAAATCTTTTCATTAGGTTTAGGTGCTTGAACATGATACCACAAAAAAGGAATCACTTAGGTCATCTGTTTTGCTGCTTAAAAAATATATATGCGCATGTGTGCTCTCTCACACACACACACACACACACACACACACACACAATGAGAGGGGTATTTTTAAAAAATACACAGACATACATACACAATACAGATTAAGGCAATAGAATTTCCTGATAATTTATTAATGACTCATGGATTAAAGCTGTTCAAAAACATTCTGTTACTTTTCAATCACATATTGCACTCATAAGTTCTTTGACAGTTATTAAAAAAAAGGAATGCGATATGAGACCTGAAAACATTGTAGAAAGGTTAGCTTGCAGCACAACTCTGCTAACAAAAAACCGCTTGTTTACATCCCAATCAACCTTTCTCAATTACAATGGAGATGCAGATTTTATTTTTAATCAACTGACAATAGTACTAAGACAGTAGCAGTTCAAAATATTAAATTTAATGTAAAGATCAGGGCACAACACAATAAAAAAAAAAAAAAAACAAAAAAACACTAAGAAAACAATCTTAGTGTAATTTGTAAAGATCGATCTCTAGAATGAGACATTTCCAAAATTCTGGGCGTTTAGGGTAACTAGCCAGTCACCAAAGGAGCCCATGTAACCTGGACCTGCTGTCATACTGGCATCTGCGGGGCAGTCTGTACCGGGTCTGAGGCTCGACCTGTTCGCTACGAGGTACGATTCACTGCACCACAAGACAGCGTGCAACGCGCATAAGCGTTAGGAAAAAAAAAAAAAAAAAAAAAAAGTCCACAGCTGCAATCTTTACAATAATTTTTCCACTGCAAGAACTAGTCATTTACAGTAATCTTTACTAAACCAGGTTATTAAACATATATTCCAAAACTATACCCCCCCATTTTTAAGGGGTGGCAAAAAAAAAAAAAAAAAAAAAAAAAAAAAGTCATCCAGCTACTTGTCAACCCGAGATGTCATTTGTAGAGAGGCTTACAGTGCAGTGCCTTGGTGTGCGCCATTGGACCAGACTTTCTCCACTGGCACATTAAGCTGGTCACTCATACACTGGAAATTATTTCTCCTCCTCCAATGTTAAAAAACATGTAGGTCTAATTTGTATAAAAAATTTACACTCAAATTATTGCATATACATTAATTTTTAAAAAACCTTTTGCATATAATTTCCTTTGAACTCCAATTAGAACTCATGTTTCCCTTCTGGCTTTCTTCTTCTTCACTTGCTTTGATGATTCCCAGTTTTCCTCAGACTTTTCTAAAAACGAGGGGGGGGGGGAGCATGAAGAACAGTTTTTAACTTGACAGTAATTTTTTTTTTTTTTTTTTACTTCATAGCATCTAAAGACATTAGGATATTTATGCTTGAATTCCTAGAAGTGTAGAGCGATTGAACAAAAGTTCAGGGTGTTAATCTGAGGATGCAGGTGTTTGTCTGAACCAGTAACACACATGCAACACTGAAGTTGGGAAAAGTGGAGTGTGTAGAAAGTGAACATCTGGAAATAATCCCCTCTTCTGTGCCATAAATCACTGCGCACACACACATAGCCAACATGCTTTAAGACATCACCATGTGGAAAAAAGGTTATTTTGCAGGAATGCAGGAAAACAACACTACCAAGGAAACTTTCCCTTGCCTACCAATGAGTAGATTTATCTGGATACATTTTGCCATATCTCCAGGACAATTCAAACAAACAAAACATAACCCTCAGCACAAAACTGAGACTGATACATGAGATTATTGGGACCTAGAAATAAATATTTTACCTGAAGAATTCCCTGATATGCTAGGTATGGTAACTTCCTAGTCTCACAATGACTTCAGCAGCTATGGGAAGACTAAGCTGCAGCAAACACCATCAAACCTTACACAATGTTGGATAATACTAAACTAATACCACAGACAAACATTTGCTGCTCCCACACCTGGAGTACAGAAGGACTCCATAATGCTATTTACATTCATAGTCTCCATTTTCAGATGTGTATTCTGTAATGTTAGTATGCCTAGGAGGGGCTGGGCAGCCAGTCAACCTTGGGCATGCTAGAAGTCCACCCCTCCCGCACACTGAGGTTTAAAGAGAAAGCCAGACAACAACAGAGGAGAAGAACCAAAAACTCCACTCATTCACCTGCTGTTAATTCTGCAATATCTGTAATTTTTCTGTGAAACACTGAGACCACTTGTTGTGAACGGTACTATATCAAAAACTGAAATAATGAGATGTGGAGGACAAAAGGGGAAAGGCACACTGCTAGGTGTGACTGTGGAAGGTTGTATAAAGAGACAGGAAGGTTAGAACTCACTCTGAGAGTGTGGTGATGGGCTGGCCTGCTTCACAGCCAGCTCAGGATCCGCTGGCTTCCGCGGCACTTGGACTTGCTTGGTGGGCCTGGGGGGGGCACTCTCTTTTGCAGCTGCAACTGGTCGTTCTGCCCTTACCTGCAAAGTAAAAAATGTCTTAAGTCTGGTCTCAACAGTGTGGGTTGTTGGGTAGGGGGTTGCACCAGGAGCTCAAACCTCCGCTGTAGTTGGAGGTGTTGGTATCACAGCCTCAGAGAGCACAGCTGGTTCCAAGATGGGCTGGACTAACAAGATCTTCTCTGGCTCCTCACACTCCTGTCAAATAGGAAAGACGAGACAACTGCGAGGGGATAGACAAATAAAATTTCAACTTTATAGCAGCTTCTGTCCTGGATTACACATTAAGAACCAGTGCCAACAAGCCCTGTGCCTGCCCACCTGCCTTTTACCCAGCGCACTGTGCCCACCCACCCACATTTACCTGGAGCCCTGCACCTCCCACTTCTTGCTTCTTCTTCTTTTTCTTCTTCTTTTTGGGCTTTCCACTTCCTGCTGTAGCAGAATCCCCTTTGTCCTTTTCATCATCAGAGCCCTACACAGCAAACATAAGCTAATATAAAATCCACTCAAACTCCTGCACTGCATGTTTCAGGAGCAAATGATAGTCCTAGTAAAATTTTATTTTTCAATAAGTGTGCAACAACATTATCAATAACAGCCAATGCTGTAAACAAGTAAAGCATAAAACAGCTCTGAACCCTGACCACATTGACTGTGTTCCTCTGAAATGCAAACAAGGCTAGGTTTCTGCATCTGAAATACAATGCCAATACTTGAACTTAACAATGGAAACATGATTGGTTAGTCTCCTGTGAGGTAAAAATAGTGCAGAATAAGGGATTTTTAACAAATGTACCATTTTTTACAAAAATTTTTTATCAACTTTATAGATATTAAGTATAAATGCAGACAATTAAATCATATACACACCTGTCATATGTGAAATTCTGTATAATGAATTGTTAGTGCATACTAAGTTATGGTGAAATGAGCATTGGATGCTGTAAAACAAAATCTGTAGGTGACTCACTTTCGCAGCCTCTGGGACAAGGTCCTCAGATGGGATGTTTGTTTCTTCATAGTTTCCCCACCGAATAGAGGGGGCATTCCAGTCAGAGCTGGGGTCTTCAACCATTCCATCTAAAAGCACACAGTGTCAGAGCAGCTGCTTCCTAATACTATGCAAAACTAAAGCAATTTCTTTCACTTAGTATTATGTTAATGGAAAACAAGATGCTGCTCATTTTAGATTAATATTAAATTCAAGATGACTGCATTTTTAGAGAGATCTACTGGATCACAGAGGAGCTAATTGATGTGGCACTCTATACTTACTCAGTCCAGACCATTCATCATCCACTTTTGGCTGACTGTCCCAGTCCAAGTCAGACACAGACTGGGGTTCAGCAGCTGGAAACAAAACAGTGTCCCCCAGTACAACAAAAGCTTAGTCATGTGTAATCACAGAAAAACAAGCAATGAAATGACATTCAAACATCCATCTTTAAGAAAAGAAAAGGAAAAAAAAAATCTAATATCAATGTGAACATACGCCCTCTGGTGGAGTAATACAAAAAATGCTGAAAATTCCTGAAGTATTGTTTGCATAGATTGGCAATCAGAACTGTTGGCAGTTATCTGAAATCAAATGGCACTCACCAGAGGGAGTCACTGACAGGGAGCCAAGGGAAGTTGGATTTAAGTCTGCTTTCTTCCCTCTCCCATCAAGGCCACTCCATGATCCTAACAGAGATCATCCCATTAACTGAGTGCCATTTCAGTACAAGCCGTTTATTGTATACAACACACAGAGCAGGCAGAAGATACTCACAGCACTTTGTTAATCACTTAATAGCTAAACAGAGCACCTAAGATTTGCACCAATTTTAGATATTGCATAGTTTTGAACCACCCACTGTCTGCTAAATGAATAAATGTAAATGCAAGCAATGTGTCTATGAAGATTCTCAGTGGTCCAGGTGAGGTTATCTGGAAGTTTAGTCATGTCAGCTGGACTTCTTTCTTGTTTATGCAGAAATGTTTCACCTTTTGGTAAAAGGTAAATAAGGCAAGCAAAAATGAAGGTATTGTTCTGAAAAATCAATGGCACTAGAACACTACTAACTACAATAAGATACGTCATCTAAGATTGCGCTCCTCATGTCTCTTTTGGAATTGTGAGCATTCAGTGGTACCAAAAGTGGTCCCTGCTTGTACCTTCATTTTCCTGAACCCAGGCAGAGGACTCTGGGTTCCTGCGGGCAGCCACTTTGGAGAGCGGGATCCAGTTCTCCCCTTGCAAGCCGGCCATTGGAGCTGGTACTTTTGCAGCTGTGTCGCTCCAGCCCCTGCCATTCACA
Source organism: Chitala chitala (assembly GCA_025773905.1). Taxonomy (NCBI): domain Eukaryota; kingdom Metazoa; phylum Chordata; class Actinopteri; order Osteoglossiformes; family Notopteridae; genus Chitala; species Chitala chitala. Next base: position 5,331,981 of record JABJVR010000106.1, on the reverse strand, counting down.
GTCGCCGTCTCATTCCAGCTGGCTGACACTGGGCAAGAGAAGCACAGGCCATTAGAAAGTGTAATTCCCACAAAAGGACCAGCACTCAAACTTCATCTATCAACAGCATCTACTTGTGCAGTGGTGGTCAACTCTATTAAGTAACTGTCCATGTTAAGTCTGCTTAATTGCCATGGTACGAATATGTATATCAAGTCACCCCATCTATACATTCTAGCTGCCAATCAGATTTGAACTCAAATGCATTCTATAAAGACTACAGGATTGTGGATACATGGCTGTGCCATCTGAGATGCAGCAGCTGTTTTATTTGGTGAGAACACCTGCATGCTGCAACACCTCAACCATGCACTCTTATGAGCAAATCTGAACCACACACCTTGGGTTATGATAGAGTCTCCCTTCCCAACCTTGGAGCGCACAGGTTCTCCTGAGGAGGAGAAAAAAGTAATAATGAAACACCAGTAGACTGGAGGCAGTAATAAACACATATGTCCTCTCTGGGATAGGAGTCTGGGGCACATATGCTGTTTGGTAACGTATTTATAGCAGTCCTACAGAACAGGGAATACTAGAGGACTGGCAACTTTTCCCAGAGGTCTGCCAGTGCAAAATTACCATCAAGATGTTCTCCATTTATAAAGGTAAACAGAGCTGAGGGTGGATTAACAACAAAATGTAACATTAATGCCTGTGGCCTTAAGGTCTAGAGGGAGCACTGATAGACTTCATAACAATGACTAACTTCACAATAACGCAGGGGTTACATGTAAACACCACTTCTTTCGCCCTTCCAGACACGCAGCATTGGGGAGGCATGTTTACTATTATGAGAATGTGTTGATAATGTTAAAAGAATGATCACTAATGTAGGCACATAAAACTATGCAATTATAGCCATCATTAATAAAATACACAACTGAGAGGTGGGAAAAGGGGAAATTCTTGTTTCCCTGCCATACATCATCCAGACATAGTAAATTAACAAGCAATGTCACAACAACTGAAGATTTGAAACATCACATCCATTGGAGGTTTTAGCACAAACCAGTTTAACTTGAAATACTCCAATTACCATAACCAGACCAGGAAAATATCTATCACAGTGAAAGTGAAAATGAATCAAACACCTCAAGTTGCTGCAGCATAGAATGTACATTTTATCCACAGGTTTTATCTTTGATGTCTAATTTTAACTGCAACAAAAATTACCAAATCCATTCGGTACTGTGTGAAAGTCACACTGACTGTATGACAAACACAGCAAGACAGGGATGAAGATGCATCACACACCAAAGATGAGGACAGTTTCTCACATGCCGTAGAGACCATACCTTTGTTCTTCTTCTGGGAAACAGGAGCAGTGGTTGTGGCCCTGGGGGGCTCCACTGGGATGCTAGCAGAGGGGTCCGTCCCTCCTGGGCTACCAGAATCGTCACTAGCTGCCTTATCCTTTCTGCGCTGCTGTCGCTTCTCTCGGTTACTGATCTTAGTCTCCCAGGCACCTAGCAAACAAAAGTGACAAATCACAAAGACAGCAGAGAACACAAAGCCAAACTCGTGCCTCTTCATCACCAGTGTGAGCAAAACCTAGGAAGCACAATTTATTTAATTAAGTACAAAGTCAGAGCTGCACAAACTCACTTGGACAGTGCAGGTAATCATTGCTCACTAAATTATCTTTAGATTCAATGTTCAGAGAGGAGTCCGAGTAATTTTAATTGAACAGACTCGATCCATTCTGGTTACTGAGGGTCAGGAATGTTCAGAAAGCTGAGCGTGGTGTTTGAAGCCAAAATACAGTGCAGAAATAAGGAAACTCATCTATGAGCACATCATAAGAGGTTAGCATGTTAAACATTCCTTACCTGCATCATTTACTTTCAATAAAAAAAAAAAAAAAAAACAAACACTGAGTTGATTGGGGAAGGGGAATGACTAGCAAGCCAGAACAATGCCAAACCCAACCAAGACCAAGAAATCCAAAACAGTTTGAAATCTTACTGCACATGACATCAAACAGTACCTTCATCGGGTTCTTTGCCATCAGTAGTAGAGACGCTTTTTGTTTGAACCACCTCAGTTTTGGGCTTCTTTTTATTCTTCTTGGCCTATTGAAAAGATAAGCACAACTACTCAAGCTTTCATATTAGTTCTAACAGTAAAAGTCTGTAAGCTTCCATGAGAAACAAAAATATTACCAGTACTCATTCTCAAAAGCTCAACTCCTCTTATCACAATCAGAACACATATAGTGAAATTTCTAAAGCCATACTATTCTACAACATAGGGTTTCCAATGAATTTTCAGTGCTGTACATTTAATAAAGCCAATGACACATCAAACCAACTGCAGGGTGACGCTGCTTGCAAATGTTGAAAATTGTGCCATCACAAAGACAAAGTATTGGGTTTCTTTAAAACACTGCAAACCTTTTCAGTCTTGATTTCTGGGGTTTGTTTCAGACTTTCCTCCGTTTCCTTGACTTCCTCTTGCAGCTCTGCCACTGGGCGACCGTTTGGTTGAGGCTTCTGTAAACGTGAGGAGGGTGTGGCAATGAGATGGGGAAATTAGAGGACAATGACATTCGATTGTGGTATTTTCAGTCATCAATTCTTGAAATGTTAGCATACACTAAGATGTACGTAGGACCGTTTGAAATTCCACACAGGATTAAAAACTTCCTCACAGTGCCCTTTAATGTTTTGGTTATGTTGTTCATGACACCATTCAATCTTTAAACACAAATTGACTTTATTAAAGACAAACTAAAGGCATAAACAGTTACAACTTTAAAGGCCAACAGAATGCAGCTCCAAATTCTCATACATATTTTTACTTAAAAACTATACGGTTTCTACACCTCACTCCCCTCCTCACTTGCCACCGACTAGCCAAGAACAAACAACGCCAGAATTAATGCTTACCCCATCTGTACACACACAAAAGCAAACGTAGCCCATGGCGTAGCTAGCCAAATAAAGCCAAAACAAGACCCTAGACAGCAGACATACAATGAATGACTTTCCCGAAACAGAAATCACTGCTTAAGCAACTAGTAGCATGAACAAATGTACATATTATGATGTCAGGCAGACAGACCACCAAAAAAAAAAAAAAGTTAAACAGCTAACCAGCTACAGTAGTTCAAGCCTAAAGTTCAGGAAACTGAAGACCGTGAAACACCTTGAGTTTTGAAAGTAGAGCCGATTTTACTTACACCAGCTAGCTTTATGGCTACTGCATTAAGCATTTAACATTTCAATTAAATGTATAATCGAGTCATGCATTTTAGTAGCGATCTGGTCAGCCTGTTACAAAAGCCATTTAACTAGCTTGAACACGGTTTTTAGTTAAACGGTTTACCGGTAGAAAAAGAAGGAAATAATCGAAACATCGCCTACCTAACGCGAGACGGCTAACCTAGTTAGCATCGCTTTGGCGTTACTTGAAGCACATCAGCCAGATACGGTCCATTCCGACCCCAACGCTACTATTTCCTTCCCCACTTTGATTTATTTAATCAGTTAAACTCCGGTATGTCTGCCGTTTACAACTGACAAAAAATCCGTGTAATTTTTTTTTGTTTTTACCAAACCACATTGCAAGAGACATGACACCCACGCTGTCTACAATATGCCCAGTAACCTCAAGAATAAAACGCATTTCGTTACCACTTATTTCAGTAACGAACATTTAACTAACACGAAGCAGTCTCGTCGGCAGTTAGCTCGCGAAAACAGAAACGTCTTCTTCCTGCTCTTTGTACCCCTCTGTACATGGGCTATTCTCTACGTGTCGTTAAAAATATTAAACTCGTATAATTGCCATAATTTATTTTTTTTTTAACCTTCTCGGCTGGTTTCTTTCGGTTCCTCTTCTTCTGCTCCTCGCTTTTGACAGCCTTGCCCGCAGAGGCCTTCGCGCTCTCGCCGCTCCTGTCCTCGCTCACTGCGCGAGACCGCTTCGTGCCACCGAACATCCCGCTGCAGGCCGCGGCCCACAAGCACAGCACGAGCAGTGGCCCAACCAGCACCGCCACGAGGACAGCCCATGACGGATAGAGCTCAGGCTTTAGACCCAAATCCACTCCGAGTCTGGAGCGGAGCAAGGTAAGGCCGGAGGACAGCAGCTCCCTCAGATGAGCCGCTACGAGTTCGACCCACTGAATGGCTACGTCCTGCCAGCTCACTGCCATTTTCACAGTGTGCGCCAGACTGAGTGACAGACACAGACTAGTACGGCTGTACACTTGGATAAGGAAAGCAGCGGCGGGTAGGGGGTGACGGGGAGGGGGCTGTCAGTTTAACAGCATCTTCGCCATCAGAGGCATAAATATTTCACTACCTACTAAATCGCGGATACAAATCAAATTGTTGTGAACGGCACTTAGAATATGCTCCACGTTGACTCCCCAGAAACCCCCGTGCACTGGCTGAACAGGAAGACCTCAGACTTGCATTGAATTTGCCACGAACGCCTTCGCTGATCAGGAAAAAGTTGCTTTACGTCTCCGTCCTCCACACGAACTACGAAAGCGATCGCGGCCGCCGGTTTCGACTCCAGTTTCGCGATTAGTGCAACGTCACCATTAAGATGGAAGGGATGCAGCGTGGCACTAAGCACGAGTAATTAAACGAGGGAATCCTGGGAAGGATCTCCCCCTACTGATATGTCCGATGACTGGCTGCAGTGTGAAATGAGCAGTCTGCGCTACCTAGCAAAGCGTGAAATCGGATATAGAGTTGAAAGTAGTGTATTTGCAATGCAAAACAGTCTGTTCTGTTCATGTTGCGGTAACAAAGTCACCGTTGTGTATTAAATTCAGAGCAAGATTTCACATTAATTGGATGTGACAGTGGTTTTAATTTGTGTTTTAACTATCCGATACACGTACACTGTGATTTTATAACGTCAGTTATGGACGACAGCATTATTACTGACTGCTTGGGGATCATTTAAAACGTTAAAATGTACGGCTATCCCCACTTGTAAATTATGCATGCGTAGAAGAGTAAGTACTGGTAGGATAGAAACCCTTGATTGTCAGAAGTCTCATTACTCCCCCATGCGAGGGACTCAGGTCTTTATTTAGCGGGCTAATCCTCTTGTCTGGTAACTCCGAGCAGAGTGGCTGCACGGGTTCGAGCCCGGGGAAGGGCGCCTTTGTTACACATGACCAAAGGGAACTCATATTTATAATCCATAGCTTCAGAGAACCTAATTAGTCATACTAGGCCACCTACCCTAGAGTTGGATGAGCATAAAGTTGCCTCAAGGCACTTTACAAAAATGAATTACAGTTATTACAAGGAATTAACAACAGATGGAATAGGTAAAGTTAAAGCCAAGTGACAGCACAGGAGAGGAACCAAACACTCTATGGTGTGGAGAAAAAACCTCAGGGGGTCCAAGGTCAGCTAGCTGCTCAACCCCTGTGGGCATTGCAACATTACAGAATACAAGCTCGATATAAGGACTATAAATGTATACGGCAATATGAAGTCCATGTTCCAGATGTAGGAGTAAAATCTCTGTAGGCTTGCAGGATGCCTTGGGTGAAGAGGAGGTACACTGGGTGTCAGACTCTCTAACAAGGCAGACAGGTACTGAGTAGATATATGGGTGGAGAAAAAGTGCAAAGTGGGGTTAGTACATAATACAAAAACTGACATCCCGTACGCAGCCAGGTAGACTATTTCATAATGTAGGGAATCTGTAAGTAAATGCTCTAGCAAAGAAGCCATTGGACAGAGGATTCAAATTTTGTGTGTTCAATACTTGAATATGAAGTTTTACTTTCTCGCTTGCAATTACATGCAAACACATTCAGGATAAGGTCTCGTTTCTACAATAGCACAAATGTACATTTTATGAACTGTATAGTACAAGTATACTAGCAACAGCTATCTACACCGACACAACGTCATGTATGTTTTACTCACTTGTGAAACGTAATGAAAACGTAATGCCTCTCCCTCACCAGTAACTGTTAGTCTAGTGACATCAGCTCCAATATGGTAGCACTGGTGCTAATGCGATGGGCTAATATTGTCCATTGTATTCTATATGATCTCTGCAAGAAAAACACACCATAGAAGTCCAACTTTGACTGAACTATGTTGTATGCAACACACCGCAGTAAAGTAGGAAAATGTAAAGTTGGTAAAATATGAAATATTTGAAAATATGATAGTCAAATATGGTCAGAGAGGTACAATGTGAATCAGAGAGGGACACCAGTGATGCCAATTGTTGTTAAGTGGTGGAGCAGAATATTGTGTGAGACGGTGTTAAATGCTGCACTCAAATCAAGCAGGACAAAAATAGTTAAGTCCTGCATCAGCAGCCAGTAAGAGGTCATTGGTGGCCTTTACCATTGCCGTTTCAGGACTGTTCTGGACGAAACCCAGACTGGAAGGACTCAAACAGTTTACTCTAACTGAGGTAACTGAGGTGAGCATAAGCCTGTGCTGCAGTTGCTTTTTTATGAATTTTCAAGATGAACTGGACATTTGATACTGGACAAAAATTATTGGGATTATTGGGGTTAGTGCCGGATTTCTTGAGGCCAGCAGTTAATGCAGCTGTTTTAAGAGATGGAACAAGGCCAGAGGTGAGAGAGGTGTGCATAATACAAGTTATAAGAGAGGAGAGTGAGGGCAAACAGACTTTTACAAGCTTATTTGGCAGGGGATCGAGCTGACATGTTGAACGTTTAGATTTGTTAATAAAATCTGAAATATCAGATTCAGTTGTAAGTTCAAAAGTGGAGAGAAAACTGAAAAGGGGTTCAGTTGAGATACTAGAAAGAGCTGTATGAAGTGCTTGTTGAGGAGGCCAACTGTTGATGAATAGACAATTTTGGCACAGAAAAAGGTCATAAATGCGTTGCATTGAGCAGTACAGTACAGGTGAGGTGGAAGTGTGTCAGGATGTTTCAGGATACTGTTAACAGTGGAAAAGAAGGCTTTTCTGCTGCCTTCAGTGGACCTAATTAGTTTTTCATAATACGCAGATTTGGCTGCAGAAAGAGCATCTTTATAAAAACAGACATTGTCACAATGCATTCTGTGAGATCATTAGTACTTTGTAATTTGTAATTTGAGCAGACAGAAAAAGCATTTGGGTCTGGATGCAGTACCCTAAATTTTGGAACTATGCAAAAGTTGGCAAAAAGCATAAAATTGTTTTATTTTCTAGAGACCAGAAAATTGTAAGAAACATTGTTTTATTGTGTCTTCCAAGTTCTTCTGTGCTTCAGAAACAGAACTGTTACCCTGACATTGTCCTGTGAAATATCTTAATAGAATTTTTAATTCATTGTTCCTTCAATCCAGGGTGTAAGGCAGGGATGTGTCATGATAAGCGTGTGAGCAAGTTCTCAGTCCCTTGCTTGTCCTCACTACCTCAACCCTTATTATTCAGAATGTGCATCCCACAATATTGGACACCCAGCTATTAGGGTACATAGTACCAACACTTCAACAACCATGGTCATAGGGTTACTTTTGCTGGGCAAGAATGTGAACAAAATTAACAAAGCAATAAATAATAAAAACAAGCAAGTAAAATCCTCACTTGTGAAAATCAGAGGTAGGGATTATGTTATGTTAACATAACACCTGTTCATAGAGATACATTGTCATATTTCTACTTATCTGGGGATTTCCAGTTGACTTGTTTTAATGCAACCATTTCCTATCTCCACAAAAAAATGACTGAATACTTATTTTCAAACTATACCAGTATGTCCCCTCACAGATGTCACTAGACCACATCTGCAGCCATTACTACTTTAAAAAGGAAAATGAAATTCATGTGCATGTAAACAATGTACCTAAAGTGCACATACTGATGAACTACATACCCTTACTAATGTCCTGCACATTGTCTGTCCAGGCTGGATAGTTTGTCATTGTAGAGGACAGCCTGCATAATGTCCATAGAGAACCTCGGAACTATTCCACTGCCTCTCCAGTCTCGACCTTGAACTTAGACCCAATGAATAGCCAATGGGATGGTGACATAAAGGTGGGCAAAGTCCGCATTTAGCTGCTGCACTGTTTGCTGGATCAGCAGGTCCTGGTTGCGGTCCACCTTCAGTGCCGAGTCGCAGGACTGCTGGTTCGGCAGATTCTCCCTCCTTTCCCACAGGAATTTGAACTCCTTCTCCCCAAAGTCACCCAGCTTTGTTACAATCAGCGGTGAGAACAGAGTCAGATATGCAGCCTTGCAGTTACCCCCGTTTGTCTCAGATATTTGAAATTTGTTTTAGGGCTGATCTACAAAGATCATAATCAGTCTTCTGTCCCTTCTGGCCTGTTTAGATGACATCAGACTAAGCCCTTTTTTGTCTTTTGACAATTTTGAGAAAGTAATCCATGCTTTTATTTAATGCCATCTTGATTAATCTAATATTTTGTACACAGGAATCATCCAGTCTTCATTCTGTCACCTGCAGCTTAGCCAAAATTCTGCTGCTAGGCTTCTGACAGGCACACACAACCAGGATCACATTTTGTCTATCCTGAAATCTCTTCACTGGCTTTCGGTTCGCTACAGGATTGATTTTAACATTTTGTTGCTTGTTTTTAAGTCGCTTAATGGTTTAGTGTCTTTGTACATTTCTGAGCTTCTACATCCTCACACATACTGTAGGACAGAACCTCCAATTAGGTGCTCTTGGTAGTGCCTAGGTCCAGACTAAAGCACTAAGGAGATTGTGCCTTTGCAGTTATAGCACTGAAATTATGGAACACTTTACCCCTGCACATTAGGGCTGTTAGTAGTCCACATTAAAAGCACGTTTTTGCTCATTAGCTTTAACACTTGGCTGAGATATTTTATTTTTCTTATTCATTAAAATTTTTTTAATCCCATTTCATTGTTATGTGTGTGGTGCTTTCCCTTTTACATACTGTGCATTTTATGTTTTGTTTTAATATTGTACAGTACTTTGGTCAAATTCAGTTGTTTTTAAGTGTGCTTTAAATAAATATGAGTTGACTGGACTGAAAATTCTAACCATTGTGCAGCCCTTTATTTGTACACAAAAAATAAAAAATGTAAAAAAATGTAATCCTGCTGGTACAATTGCACATAACTGATATACCTCAAATGTGTGTTTGTTGAAATAAGCTGATAGATACATAATTTTGCACTTACAACAACCCGTATGAATTGTATTAATAACATAAACAAACAGTATTAAAATCACAACACAATCCCATTGACCCAGGGACACACTGAGGAAGGCTGCCATCCCATGGCTTCAGACTGCAACTAAAATTACTATTATTGCTATTTGATGTTGTGTTTTCTCTTTTAAAATTGAAAATAATAATATTAGTGACCACTTGCATTGTTCAGAACTATGCGTGGATGTTCAGGAGTTATGCTAGATGTGACGTTGCCTGGCTACCAGTGTTCACATATGAAACAGGTCAGACAAGCTGAATCCCCAGGACTTAAACTGAATGACACCGTTCAGTCAAAAACAGTCAGAAATAAAATGTCACTTTTTTAAATCACTGCTGATGTCAAACTGAAGTAGATTCTTGGGTGAAGTTCACAAACCACTGAAAAAGTATTTACTGCTATGTTAGTTGACAGAAGACGCCAGTCAGTGGCAATTTTTGCAAAGAGGACTGCCGAAAGACATTTCATACATTTATGGTTTCAAGAATTCGTATGACTGAGGTATGACCATAATAAGCAGACACTGTTTTGTGATTTTTTTCCCTTGACTAATAATGCTGGGAAGGAAATTAGTAGAAAAGCCTATTTTGTAACTGGAACAATTCGTCAAAAAGAAACTGCAAAAAAAAAAAAAAAATTTATAATAATAATGCATCATCAGGCAGCTCTGTTGTCAATGATGCAACATAGTCTCTTGGGTACTGGTACAGTGCCTGACAATGTGCAGGTGAGGGAAGGTAGTGCTTGGCTCTGCTGGCATTGTGCCAATGGTCACCGGAAGGCTGATCGCAACCTGGGCTGCCAGGTCACATGCCAAGTCGGCTAGTTCAAGAACATACAAATAAGCATTTGCAGCTTTTCATTTTACTTAAAAGTAGTAACATCCCATAAATGTGAATCCTTTGGGAGCAGTTTTTAACGTATTGTAACAAAATGCTTTTAGTTGGCAATTAAATAAGGGAAAGATTTTTTGTGTTTGCTAGCAAGGATAATTGGTTTGTCAGTATTGAAAAGAGGAGTAAAACGTTTAAGAAAAAAAAAACACGTTACAAACAGAATATCAATAAGGCTCCCAGGTGTGAGACAAAGATGGGCTGTGTAATATAGCTCATATATCCTTGGAAGTTGGAGATAATCCATAATAAGCCTAAAGCTTAGTTGGGGATTTTGCAGACAAAGGTTTTGGCTGAATGCTACATTAACAAATCTAGGTCAACGGAGAAATACATTTCATATTTTCTCTTTGTGTAAAATTTTAGATTAGGTTGTTAGTACACGTTTCTATTTTATAGCCGTGTTAAAAATTTGGCTTTTAAAACAGAGATTTAAAATCTATTTAAACTAAAGAAACTACATTCTGTGTAATTTTCTTAGGCTTTAAAGTTGGGTACAATTTGCTATAGTGAAAAAATTAAATTTTACATCGTGTCCTGCCTGTATATAAAGATCTTCCACCACAGAGATTCTATAAACTGAGTAAATTCGGCTATACAGTTATGTAAAGTCAATTTAGGTAAATAGTGAATATTCCATTGTTGCCAGTTAATTTTACACAACATAAACTACACACAAATGTATAATTCTACAAACCTTGTCATCACCATTCCAAAATGGTTTAACGTATTTGTAATTGTGTTTTGCAGTATATTTGGTCACAACGTGCTCCATCTAGTGGTGAACCTTGTAGTTTGTCAAATTAGAAACGCATTTAGAATTATTTTTTTCTTCAAAATAATTCACAGGTATGCATGATTTTTGATGTCTTGCAAAAAACAAGTTTTTCTAAATGATTTTAACCTGCTGATTTCGAA
>JABJVR010000106.1:5310025-5320869 GCA_025773905.1 Chitala chitala | reverse complement strand
GATGTTTCATTTTTATCAGGACTCTGTCATCTGTCATTGTAAACATCTGAACATCATGATCTGCTTCTAAAATTTTTGTATTTGGAACTTTGAGAAACTTTTCTATGCAGTGTACCCAAAGTAGTGTATTTTCTGTTGTAAAACCAGTTAAACTTGTGATTTGATTTGTGAAAAATTCTGACCTGATGGCCAAATTCCTCCTACACATTTGAAATCAGCAGGTCAAATTGTATGAATTCACCTTTAAAAGTACAGACATCTGTCAATTAAAAAAAAAGCATACCTGTGAATGTTTAAATGTATGGACACGCGTTTAGAATAATAGTAATAAGGAATCAGGAATAAGTATATAGCATTTATATCTGTTAGCATACAGCACTCACTCATGATGCTCATCAAGATCTTTTAAATAACTAGGAATTATACAGTGATTTTCTTTACAAAATTACGAATAAAGGCCATTCTAACTTCAGACTAATCTGTTGTAATGATTCCTAAACAACACACATATGAACAGTTAGTGCCAACTGACAGTTACCGTTTAAGCATGTGAATGTCAGCATGTGGCATGTGAATAAATAATGTGTTCAAGGAATCATTTAGAGACCCAAATCTGTAATAGTTGCTCAAAACAACTTCATTAAAATATGTATTTTTAATCTGATATCATACTTGACAAATAATCCAAAATGAACATTAAAACATTTACATCTGCCCTTAGCACAGGCCACTGTCCCACCCTGCCTGAAGTCCTCGACCATCATCCCTGTACCAAAAAAGGCCACCATCAACAGTTTCAGTGACTACCGAACCAGTGATTCTCACTCCAGTGCTGATGAAGTGTTTTGAGAAACTGGTCAGAAGTCACATCATCTAAGGACTTCCACCCACATTTGACCCCCACCAGTTTGGGGTTTTTAAAAGTCCGTTCGCTGAGAGCAATACTTGAAGCTTTGTTCACACTATGCGATTCTCAAAGACTTCAGATCACTGTCCAATTTACGCTACACAACTACAGTTGGCCAACAGCATGTGGTGAAGTCATAGACGTGTACACACTCGACTGACCAACAACGCAATGATTCATGGTACACAATGTCTCCACAACTGAAATTGCAAAAGATTGAAAAGGCGTGTTGAGCGGATGCATGAAGACACTTGTTTTTGTCCTTCCTCCACAGTGCAAGCAATGCAGGTTGAGTGTCTGCTCATTTGCATTCAGTAATAACAATAATAAATAATATAAATTCAGAAGGGATAAGAGACACAGTGTATTCACAAACTGTAGGCTAAAACTAAATAATCTTTACTGGTTATTTTCATCATACAAAGTAGTATCGTTATGCCTACTTGTGCCTACTCATACATTCTTCCCGTTTGTTATACCCTTATGTAATACAGAAACCTAAGGTTTTAGTGCAAAGTATTAAAATTTAACTGTATTACATTTCACATGTAAAAAAGTATGGAACGTAACAACGGAGCAGGGTTGGGATAAAGATGGTGTGGGGTCTTCAGCTATTTTGTGTGCTAATTTTGAGAACTAACATCGAGAGAAGAAGCACCTAGAATCCTCCTGGCCCAAGGGTTGGATCAGATCCTGGGAGTGGTTCTGTACCACACTGTGATTGTCCTCCACCCTCCCAGGAACTCATGCCATATCCCCCCCTTTTTTTTTTTTAAACGGCAGTGTGGATGCCAGATGTAGATGGAGATGAAAACTTCTCATCTTACTACCATGGAAATTTTTGGGGTAATTATGTACTCAGGGGCTAGAAAAAGAGATCTTTGTTTGCAGAGAGCATAGACATAAATTGCCTTGACAATTACCTACTTTTTCATTTAATATTTGTTTAAGTGGCAGGACATTACATTACAGATATTGCAAAATGTTACTGAAAACAACCTAGATCCAAATAAAAGTTGTTGAAAAATTAACATTTAGAAATTGGTAAGGATTATGGATATTGAACTTTCGTTTAGCAAAACTTGTAATTTTATATATATTTTGATGTTTTTAAATGTATTGATGGATACATTTGTGGTAACGAAATAAGTATAAGCAATTGTACAAAGTATTTATTTAAAAATTTCTATTCATCTGACCAGTTCAAAGTTAGCTAACATAATACCTTACATTCAATATGTACAACTTGGAGAGGGAGCAATGAACTTAATTAATTTGCAACACAAAAATAACCATGTATTTTAAAAACCATACTCATTTTTAGCTGTCAAAGCAAACCAGCACATCCAAGGTCTAATTCTGGACATCTACATAGTCTGAACATTCTTAATAAAGTCCATGAGCAGGGAGTGGTAGCGGAGCCAACTCAAGCAGAGGGCAGGAGATATTTTTAGCTCCGGCGTTATCTCTAGAGAAGAGGTCAGTGAATAATGCACTAACCTCATTCACAAACATGCACAAAAACAGCATGGCAAGACAGGGCGTCCATTACAGAACTCCACAGTGTCACTGATTCACAGTTAATTCTACAGGTGTGAATTCAGAGGATCCCTGTTCCCATTAGAAGTTAAAAAGGACAACATAAGCCATATAACAGGCATCTAAAATCTAGGTATAACAAAGTGTGTTGCACAGAAAATAAAGAGAGAGAGAGAGAGAGAGAGAGAGAGAGAGAGATGTTATGATAAGCATATGAGATGTTTGGTGGCGTATTTTTGTTTTTCCTCCATTTATCTTTGTTATATAAACTCTGTGTAAATATTCCTGTGTTTGGGAATAGATTAAGGGCCGTGTCTACCGTTGCACTACACATAGGCTATTTTGGTTGTTTGGTACATTAGGGTTGCAAACGAATGTCATGTTTATATTTCTGTTCTTGGTCACATCAGTACAGACAGGTGCACATTTATTAGGTCATTGGTAGATAGTGAGCCACGTATGTTTATCTCTAGATTGTTTTGGTTATTTCATTTTCACTTTGTTTTTGTCCCCTTTTTCCCTTCGTGTTGATCGTATGTAGACCATCTATTTTGTGTATCACTGTTTACCGATTAACTTTTTGTACTCACTCGTACATATAAATTCTTCATGATTTCACTACAAACTGCAATCACGTTAGTGTCTGCTCCACCCTACAGTTTAGCACACGCACACTGAGTAGTCTCCCAACTGGTTCCTGCAGTTTAATACATTTTACCAAGTTGTAACAGTTGTATACTGACATATGAACATTATCATGTTCAGGACCATGAGATTGGTACTACTCTGTTTCCATCTCAACCATTTATACTGCTGGATATTTACAGATCTTGTCCTAACTTCCTCTAGACATTGTATGGTGTGCCAGGTTAACTTCTTATTAAAAAAACATTACTATTAGGTAAGGAGACTATAACGTTTACTAGCTCACAGCCAGGGCCATTACAAATGCAGTAATGCTAATATCAACCAATCCCCACTCTAGCTCACAAAGTGTTATTAGATTTTAGCATGTGACAAAGTGACACACCCTGCAACAGGCCCATACACACACCCATATCTGCCATGACCAGTGGGTTGCCAGATAAGATGTTGAGTGCAGAGCCATGACCCCAGGCTTCACAGTGTGGCAAAATACTGTGAATCCCTGGAACCTGGAACCACCCACTGAAGCACGTCACAGTCTTCAGCTAAGACAGGTATATTCCTTGTCCCCAGTGCTTGTCCGTGGATCTGCACCCCTCCCTGGCAGGTGGGCGGTACTTTACAGCTGTCGCCTTCACTCGGTCACATCACTGAAGAATGTTGACCAGAATACTAACTGTGGTTGATGAGAGGTCATGGGCCATGGGTGGGAGCTGGGAACGCTCCCTTGGGCACTCTTACTTCTCTAATGCTTATTCCTGTTGTAGGAAATACCAGTTGGTAGGGTATTGTAATTTTTTTATGACTATAGGGCTATTTCAGTTAATCAGGAGCTTATATAATGAAAGCACTGTATTGTGAGCCTTATCAGTTATGTTCTCTCAAACATTTACAAACAAGATTACTCCTAAATGCATTTAAAATTACTTCCTATACTAGTTTGTAGTCATTGAGTTTATAAACAGTAATTTTCTACATGTACATAATTAAAAATTAATCATTTATGCCAGTAAGGCAATTAATTTCACATTATAGGTTTCAAGCTAGGCCAAATTCTTATGAACACATTAAACTACTTCAATAGTGTCAGAACAGATTTGAAGATGGCTGTTTTGACATTACATTGATGTCATCCAAATGTATCTATTACAAAATAAAATGAGGATTTTTTTGTAATAAAAGCTGTGGTCACTAATTGGCTCTGCAAAAGCTACATTACTGGGGTACATTTGTTTTTAACATCAATATCCCAGGTTTTAGGACAGGGGGACACTGACTGATATTTTTAAGTAGCAAAAATATAAAAATTTACTGCCAGAGTATGACTAAGTGTATCACTGTGTTCCTCCTTTCTAATATAAAAATTTATAGTACAGATTTAAACAGACAGTTATTAACCAGATATGTAATGCTGATTGTAAATGGCATATCACTTTCACCATAGGTGGAGGGGGGGGGGGGGGGGGTAATATCCCACAAATTAAAAATGACTGTTCCAGCTCTTGATTTGTCACTACTGGGAATAGCTTCACCACGAATAAGTCAATGTTTGATATCAATGTTAGGAAACACTGAACTGTCAACAATCAAGTCAATGAACATGTACAGAGATCACACTCTTCCAGCATGGAGCTAACTGTTATAAAGTACAACTACTAAAATAGCAACAGCCTTGACAGATAAATATTGGATAAACTCTGACCCTGAGAACCCTAAAGTGCAGTTTCACTCCAAATCTAAATGTAGTTATTGAGTTGCTTCCACCTATATCTATGAAACGTGTGCTTGCATATATCCAGCTAAACAGAATCGTTACTCTAGGTGGAAGCACAGCGTAGGCTGCAGCAAACTGAAAAACGTTTCAACATGCCATTTGTACTTTTGATTTTGGATTGTGTGGGTGTACGAAATGGGCTGCCTTTGACATTTCCCGCTCCTGCAATCAGCCTCTTCAGCACGCAAACATTTAGTTAAATTTCACCACAGAACTATTTAAACAACAAATGAAAAAGCAGTCATTTAACTTTTAGACAAGCAACGTTTCCGTTGTGGGTCATAAACAACCAACGTGTATTATCACTGTTATTTTAAAAATATATACTCAAATCATATATAAGTATAGATTGGGACAAAACATGTATATTTAAAAAAAAAGGTTATCTGCTACATAACGTATAAGAAAACTATATTTTTAGAATTACTACGTATGATTTCAATAGCATATAAATGTATCAAGTAATCTGGTTTATATGAAATGATAAATCATTGACCGTCCCTAACTCTACATTAGTTAGACCTTACTTTCAGGAGAAATTCACAACAAATCTACACATGTCGAAGACGAAGAATGGGGATACTACTGCAAAGCGTGTACGTGACTCTTGCATGGTACTTAGAAGAAACGAATTAACTCTGTCCACGTGCCAGCGCACTTGTGTACCACGGTACATTCTCATAATATACACGCCGCTTGTCAGCCCCTGATCACGCTTTGCCTCGTTTTTCATTGGCTAATGTTTCTCACACCTTTACCTACGATTGGCTGAGATCTGCTCGCTGCCTACTCGGGTTTGCGCCTGTCGAGCTCCGTCTGAATGAATCAGGCAAAAAGTCTGCAGGAAACATGTCTTGTTTCATTTGGTTTCAGGAAAGAGAAGAGATTGCATCTTCTTAGTACGCAGCAATAAAACATTATAACCATCAATTAGAAGTTAAGCGTTGCGCTGGGACCGCCATGAGTTACATTGCTTCTCAAACCCAGCTGCTAGCTGATGTAAGTACTGTACTTTACGCTAAAATCTATGGCTTCCTAATAATTGCTTTCAGCATGTCTCCATTTCATTACGTTTTAGAGATTTGCTTTATAAAGACTGAGCATAATTACACTACAGCTGTTCTATAAACTCAGAAGTGTAATAACACAGTAAACTGTTGAATTTATTGTTTCTACGGTATTACTCCGTAGGAGCTAATACTACGTTCAATTTCTCCCGCTTGGGATTTTATGTATTTTTCAATTATATATGTAATTAGTTTTATGATGGCCTTTAATGTGCTATGAGTATATTTTCTATCATATGGCACGAGTTGGTATGTTTGTGACCACTCAGTGTTTTGACAGTACACCAAGTAATCATAGCTCTCTGAAAACTAGGGGAAAGGCCATAGAAATTACAGCTGGCTGGGTTCACATCCCAAACTGCAGCAGAATACGATCATGCATCGTTCACATGGCCATGTGTTTATCAGTTGACCAATAGCAGATGAGTAATTTCAACCACGGTTCCACCCACAGTGACAAACTTGATACTGCAGAGGCGTGTCACTGACTGTTGAAGGAGGTGGTGAAATGTCTCTGATATCAAATGTCAGCTGGATAGACAGCTTTAGTTTCACTCCAAGACCTAGTTGTTTTGATCAAGGGCTACGCGTGTTTGAGATGTACGTGGATTTGTTAGAAATGCTTATGAAAACTTGTTTTGACCAATTTATATTTGTAGTCATTTTGGCTTCCAAAGTTTCTGAAACCTTTACACAACTCAACTGAGAAAAAATCCAAAGGGTGTTAAGTATTTTAGGGCAAATTAAACAATATTATATGCAATAATTCAGTTTGCAGGAATCAATTTAAAATAGCAGTACTGAAATTATAATCCCTCAACCTTCTGAAAGAGAAACAAGATTTTTTTATATACAGATTACATACGTCACTGTAATAATCTGCATTGTATGCAATTACTTTTGACAGTCCATAACTATACGTATACTTGTCATGTAGTAGGATAATGAAGACAACACATATTTAGTCAGAAAAGTTAGCCAAGTAAATTAAGTTGCTTTTAACAGAAGTCTTTTCCGTTCAGACAATGATACTATATGCTTCATACATAAACGATGGAGTATTTTAATAATTGAAATACCAAATGGGGTTATCAGTAAACAGGTAGTCCCATGGGTAAAGTCACCTACTTTTAAACAAACCAGCTCAATTTCAAGGGATATTCTGTGGTAAAATAATCAACTGTATTATTGGGTTAAAATGGCTGAGTTGGAAAAAAGTGCTAGATAAGGACAGATGGCAAATAGAATATTCAGACTGTTAACATTTGTGTCCGGAAGGGGGAGCCCATGGACTCAGACCACTGTACTCAGGCAAATTTATTGAAGACTAAAGACATTGAAGCAGTGGAGGCCCTGATGGCTATGAGCAACTACTGGAAGGTTGGGATTTGTACAGACCCCAGGCCCCTGACACCCCTGTCTGACGTTTCTGAGGAGGATCCTCTCATGCCAAGCCCAGCCGAGGTCCGGGGGTCATCTTTGGTAAGAGCACGGTGACTGTTCTCAGTATCTGTTGACAGGACGTCTAATGTAATTCATAGACATAGTGCTAAGTGATGATTCTACAGTTATGCATGCTTAAGTATTACACCCTTTCTTTCCTTATGCATTTTGCAGTGTATGACTCCCCCGTACAGCCCACCAAACTTTGAGCCTTCACATATCCTGTCAGCGCCTCCTCAGGAAGAGATTCGGAGCACGTCTTGTCGGCAGAGTGTAAAGACGGACAATGGTGTTCGCACCCCTGTTGAACAGTGTACGTCTCAGGCCACCAGTGTGATCCGACATACTGCGGATTCGCTACCCTGCACCTGTAGCTCCTGTCCTAAAATGGAAGCAAACAGAGACGCTTGTAGCACCACACTATCTGATGTAGGACCTGCTGGGAGCAGCTTGTCCAGTAGACCAACAGAAAAACAACTTGCAACGTGCTCCATTGTATCTTCTGCAGGCCCATGTGGGCCAAGCTCCCTAGCGAGTGCACTTACTTTGACTCCATTGTCCTCCATTGGAGTGCTTCAGAATGTAGCATCCAGTGGTCCTGCTAACACGTCGCCTGTGCCAGTCCTTTGTCAGATACTTCCTGTACCGTGTACAACCCAGCCGGTTGTTGCCACCACAGTTGTGTCCATACCTGGCCAGCCAGGCAACGTCCACCCACAGGTGGTCCTCATGGAGAACAAAGTTCCCAAGGAGCCATTGGTGTTTCTCATCCCCCAGTCCATGCCGACCAGACAGCCTGCGTCTGTGATGTCTGGGGGGTCCAAGCTGGCTGCCATTGCCCCTGCACCAGGCTTCGTCTCTGTGCCAGCAAGGAGTGGTCTGCGAGCTGGTGCATCACGCATACGAAACCATGTCTGTCCCCATACCGACTGTGGGAAGACTTATTTCAAGAGCTCCCACCTCAAGGCCCATATGAGGACCCACACAGGTAAGATCCAGCTTCTCTGTCTTACTGGTAGCAAGCTAAGCAAGTACAGCTGTGGAGTGAATCTATAGTACAGTGCACTGAATCATTTCAAGTACTGTACTGTAGTTGGTTTAAACAGTGCATGTGTCTGACTGTAAACCACTGTGTGACATTAGTAAAAAAAAGTCAGTGGTCCATGTCCAACCTGAAATTAAAAACAAAAAATACCTTGGACTTCTCTTTTTTACATGTCTTGGGATGTGTGATGTCTCTCTCTTTGGGGTAACTTGATGGAAGGGTAAACAGCACCCTTATGATATGACCTTATCAGCACTATAAAACTGGCATCAGTCCTGTTATACCAACTGTTCTGCTTTCATACTATTTCAGCAGTTATCTTAAAGTTATAGATATGTCTGATAATACGTAGAAAGGGGGATAAAATAAATTGAATTGTCAGTGGGGCGGAATTGACTGGCAGCAGTCATGTTGACTACTGCTTCTTACTGTTTGTGTCACTGCAGGTGAGAAACCCTTCTGCTGCAACTGGGAGGGCTGCGAGCGGCATTTTGCCCGCTCTGATGAACTGTCACGCCATCGCCGCACACACACGGGCGAGAAGCGCTTTGCCTGTCCCGTATGCCACAGTCGCTTCATGCGCAGCGATCACCTGGCCAAACACACCCGACGGCATCTGGCGAGCAAGCGGATGCCCGCCTGGCAGGTGCAGCTGAGGGGTCTGAGTAATTTTACCACTGTGTGCCCTTCAAAGCTCATTTGAGTGTCCCTGGATGTTTGTTGCGGGGGGGGGGGGGGTGGTAGACAGTTCAGGTTCCATACCAAACTCTTGGGATAAAGTGACTTAAAAAAAAATGGCTTGTGACCAAACACCTGCAATGAAGCTTCTGTGACATGATCCAGAGCAAAGCTCTTAACTAGGACTACTTTAGTTAAAGTAAATAAGTGAATCTTGGCAATTAGGTTCTCAGTTGCTAATTTGCTGAGCTCAGTCATTGGTTTTTGCACAGTCATTAATTTGCACTTTGACATTCTTGTAAATGTTTTGTACTTGGATAGGGTTATCCTGGAATTAAATAAAGTTTAAACTAATCTGATTAGCAAAGTTTTAAGTTGTATTGTGCTGAAAGCAAAATTATGAATTTTGTCATGTACAGATCTTAAGTTTACACAACTAGAAATTCTCAATGGGATGTTTTAATTCACATTATCAACTCAGGGGAGAGGTAATGGTTGAACATCACTTACAGAGTGTCACCCTGTGCATCTACGCTGACTAATCTTCAAATAGGTCAGTGTGAATTCCTTTTTTATGATGAGAATGTGAACTCTTGCCACTACAGTTCTCACTGTTACACTAACAGAATCAGGACAAGTTAATGCGTGGCAGGTGATAATAGATGGTTAATAAAAAAAATTTTAAAAAAGCCATTTTTTCAAGAAACCTAACAGGCAAATTCTTAGGGTTACATTTCTGAAATACATTTAAAAAAACATATTTTGTATTTGGTAAACATTTCTGTTGCTGGTTCTGGTTTGATGTATAGATTTTGCTGTTCCAGGTAACCGTGGCCAATGCAGTCACGGAGTGATGTAGTCCTCATCTCGTTTGAGATTGTGAGGTGGCACTTTACTGCTGTGAATCGTTTTCACTGTAACAAAACTCACCGAGATATGACCAAAGTAATGTTTCATTACGACATGGTTAAATGTAAACTGTTGGTTATTTTTGCACATGCTGTTTACAATAAAAAAATTTTAAAACGGGCTTTTTGACCTCAGCTAATCCAGTGTGTTGTTCTGAAGTTTCCATTAATGTGAAGGTGATATCACGAAAGCACATTTCTTTCCACTTCTATCGTTTTTTTGATCAAGACTGCTCTGATTAAACTCATTAAACTGGGTACTGCCAAGTAACGAGGCACAACAAATACAACTTAGTGTAAGGATACATCTGTTTTTACAGAGCCTTTGTTAGAAGGCAGACCAGCATCAACCATATTGAGCTTTCAACTCTGTACATCTTCTGGTAGATGTGGTAAGTTTGTGAATCCATATATAATAGTCCTATTATTGAGAGAACTAAAATTATTTTCCAAGAACCGTCAAGTAAAATAACATGACCTGCTTCAAATACTTAATCATATCTAGTTCTCTTGCTCCATAGCTGAAAGCATAGGGAAGATGACTTCATAAAAATAATTTAAACCCCTGACACTACACAATTTGAATACAGAGGGAAAATTGGACAAATACGTTGTGTGAATGTTGTGTAGAAGACACATTTAAGCAAATACAAATGAGTTTTAAAAGCATCTTAGAAGTGTGGCTACTGTAACTTAATGTGAATGCACAACCTTTTCAATGAGGTTTCTCAATTGGGACCTTAAGAAAAAGTTGCAGGGAGTGCAGGGAGTGCAGGGAGGGTGTCTGCAGAATGAGTGCAGAAGTGAACTTATCCTCAGCTGATTTTAAAATCCTGAG
>JABJVR010000106.1:5279076-5295404 GCA_025773905.1 Chitala chitala | reverse complement strand
ACACAGCAAACTTTTTAGGTGTTTCTCTGCCAGTTAAATTTAAATTTTTTTAATTTAGCACACGCCTTTTTCCAAACAAAAAAAAAAAAAAAAAAACAACGAACGAGGTCAAACAGTATCAGAGAATCTAACCAACTGTAAGTGCTGTCCTATAATCAAAATGCACACGATTAAGTCAAGCAATTGTCACACAAGTCATACAAGTACAGGGAAATGTACAGTATTGTATTGTATAAACTAGAAAAACAAGTACAAACAAACAACCTTGCAACAACTGAGTAAAAGAAAGCATAGATGATAAAGGTAAGGTTTTAAGTTCTGAGGTTTTCCCTGAAGAGATGAGTCAGATGATGAGTTAAACAAGACACATACATTAGATGACAACATTAGGTTGAACAGAAAACCTAACAAAGTAAAGTAAAGTTTGAAACTGTAAAGTTTGAATTTCCAATGATGTCAAAATCACTGTGGCACTGATGCAGATTACATACATACATTATTGTGCCATGCATCCACTGGTGGCCTGGAACCTAACCCAGGCAACCTAGATAGGACAGTACACACACACACGTGTGCGCGCGTGAATGCCAAGACCCATCATAAACTCCATGACCTTGGAGGTGTGACGCACCCACACTACACATTAATCCACTGTGCCACACTCATTCAAATATCACACAAAAATGCAAGGAATTAAATGCGTGTTTAAAAGTATGTGAATTCTGTCTTTGACAAAGACATTTACTTATGTAAGTTATATAATGTATGTTGTATTTTAGATCAAACAAAATGAGAGTGGAATGTAGAGATTTTTACACTGGTCAGTTATTTGGCCCTTTCTCTGAAACAAAATGACCCCCCCCCCCCATCCTTGTCACTTGCCTATGCAGCCAAAAGACTGATTAAGGAACGCGTGGCCAGACTTGCCTTGGTGGCTTGGCTGGGACCCAGTGGTGGGCAGTCCACCCTCCTGTTTGATCCATGGCGTCGGCTCCAGACAGTCCCGGCATTGTGTCCCAAACAATGTGCCTCATACCCACTGAATTCTATAAACATGTTCCTTTTGTGGGGGCTTTCCTCATATTCTGAGCTGGAGACACCCACAGTCAGGAAGCAGTTCTCCTTTCCTAATTTAGAAAGTAGCTAGTGGCTACTTTCTATCTACAGCTGACCTGTGAGTAATAGCAGGGGGCTGGGAGGGTCTGGAAAGTGACTGCACTGGGTCACTCAATAGCACTTTAGGCCATGTTTTTATGGAACCCATAGGAAACTGTTTTCAACTGTGATAATGCAGCAATGGAACTAGAACTTTGCATTTATTGATATAGACATTTTTTCAGCATACACTGACACGTGCACCTACTTCCCATTTAACCATATTCACAGTAAAACATTCTTACCATTTTTTCTCAATCTGTGCAATTGTTTGGAGTACAAATCTTCTGCAAATGATCACCATAATCAAGACAGTAACACCGAACAACATGATGCAGTACTTCTTCCCCGTCACTAGGGGTCATTGGTAAAATCTTTAGTATATGAAAACGTCAAACGATTCTCATCTAGTGTCCTTTGCGTCACTGTTTGTGCTCTAAACACCGTCGAATCAGCTGACTGACCGTGATGCGCAGGGAAATCTCTGATATCCTCGCAATTTAATGCTGAAAGAAAATTATGAATATTAGGCTATAACGAACATTACAGCCTATAGGTTCATATTAAACTTTCTGTTCACATTTCAGTGCGGGTGAGTGAAACCTTATAATGCTTCTCATCACTTGCGTATTGATCTGTCACCATGCACTTGTCTTGTAATCGCAGAGGCTAGTCTTGGGGTCTTTAGCGGTTTAACTATGTAAACGTATTTCTGTCACATCGATGTAAATTATGGAAATGTTATATTTTAAATTATTAATTCATTGCAGTCACGCTTGCGCGGCTAACTATAAAGACCATAACGAGTGTCGATTAATTTTTGTTACTAGTTCCACGAATAAAAATTAATCTAAATATTATTAAATATGATCTGCTCGAAAACAGATTGTTTCTACAAAAATTTACGAAGGCTCTTAAACAAAAGCCCTTTTAGCTCCATGTCAATTAAGTGACTAATTTTCTATCGATTTTTGAATATGCCTTCACTTAACTGACTAAATGAATGAACGAATATCGTTAAGTATACATTGTAACAATACTGTCACCTTGTATTACTGTTAATGGCACTGGCACGTTAGCATAGGGAACAACCCGTGATCCGCCTGGAGTTTAAGGAAGTGACACAAATAGCACCACATTTAACTTACGCATAACTTCCAACAACCAGGATGTCAGGCTGAAGTGAGTATTCTTTTATAAGCCATTCATTTGTTTTCAAACGGCTTTTTCTAGGTAAGGGCACAGGGATGTTGGGGTGCTTAAAACTATCCCAAACATCACAAAGCGAAATGCAAGATGCACACTAACCCACTGCAGAGAATTCACAACCATTCATACTGACCCAGATTGTGGAGTTGAAGAAGTATGGTTGTGTAAGGCAACAATACAGCTATCTGAAGTGAGGTTTTAGAAATTAACAAATAATAGAAAGAAGTTACACAATATCAACAATTTTAAACAATTTTTTAAATAAAAATGTCATGTTTTTTGAAATTGAGCGCTATACTCTTGTGAATACATGTGGCTGTTTATAGTGACAACAGTGGTGTGATTTTATATATAATGTATGCTGTATATAATATTGTTTTCTGATCAGTATTTGCTGGTGGACATATTTTTCCTGAATGCGTTTTTCATTGTTAGGTCATCTGTTGGATTTGTGGGTAAATTTCAGACAGCTTTATAAAATATAAAACTTTTTCTCTTATGTATCATAAAATTTGCATATTGGAAATCATCATTTAAAAGTGTGATGTGGAGGACTGAAAATATGCACACAAATAAAACAACAGTTCCACAGTCAGCATTGTTCGAGCACTCCAGTCAAATCACCAGGGTTCAGAAGACCAGCGACCTGCAAAAAGTGCAGATGTGTATACAGTATATACACAGTATATAATATTCATAGGGCTGACAGGTGTTAAAGGTAATGTTTAACAGTGTTTGGTTTTATTTTGGAGCTTTATAGTGCTGTGGCCTGGTGGCTCAATGGGTAGAGCATCAGGCTGGGAGGTTAATGCGATGGATTAAATGCAGAGGGCAAATTCTTTGTATGTGACAAACATACTTTGGCCATAAACATGATCCCCTGGTATATGATGGAGAATTTCTGCTTTTTAATATATAAAATATAGATTATAACAATTATGTGATGATTCTGTTGTGTATCAAGGGGACGGTGTGGGGGAGGTACCCTTTTCTTGGTTCATGCACCTCAAACAATGTCCAGACTGGAAAACCAGAACACCACGTTTTCCTCGCATTCTTATTTCAGGCAAATAAGTTATCTAGAAGTGGTGTGGTGAAGACTGAGAGTACGTTTGGCAAAGTGCCCTGTTGGCTAAAGCACCAGCAAGGCCTTTACGGTTGTATTCAAACTGGGAGACTTCTGCATCTCCTCCTGATGTTCCACCCATTGAGCCACCAGGCCACTTATAATGGTGAACTTGAATGCCACATTGCACAGTTTACATCGTACCATATAATTATGTTGATCGAAATGGTTCCATACAGAGCTCCTATTGGCAGCCTGGTTCATTTTTTATTAGATTTTTTTTTTCTTCTACAGCCTGCGTTCATTTGTCTGTCACTAATTTACAGCCAATGTGTACAACTCAAACAATTTTTGTAATGAAGATGATAAAACCACTGCTTCAAGTTTCTACTGGTAAACCTTTTATTCAGTTAAGTTTTAATTTATTGCATTGGTCATATTGGTTTAACAGTATATTATTCGTCAGGTAATGGTTAAATAATTGACCAATGACATCCCTAGGTATGACTGATGTGTTTTGGCCACTTGTTTTGCAGTGTTCATTTTCCTGTTGTCCCCACCTGCTTGATACCTGCCACCATGACTGAGTTTTGGTTGATCTCTGCCCCTGGGGAGAAGACCTGTCAGCAGACCTGGGATAAGTTGGTGGCAGCAACGCGCAACAACAACCTTTCCACCAACAACAAATTCAATATCCCTGACCTCAAGGTTGGCCTTGTCTCTAGTCTTGCCTTGTCATGTTCCATCCTATCCCTTATTAAGGTGACACGATCAGACTCCCATCCCGTCCCTTTCCATTGCCTTGTTTTCTGACTCAGACATCACAACCTCACCTGTAATTCTCATGTTTATATTGTTGAACAGTACCCATTTTGTTCACTTGAGGTCAATTGATGAACTTGTCTGACCCAACCCTGTCTGACCCAACACACGGAATGAAACCCTCTCTAGAATCAGTCTATAATGCATGATTGGATCACAACAAAAGTGGCACTGCCCTGAATGCATTGATCCTGAAACCCACTGTTGGCAAATTTATTCTCAGATGTTGCTAATAAAACAAGCCAGGCTGGGTTTGGACAGTGTAATTGTGCACTAGGATCAAAGGAATACTTCAGCTTTATTCTCTTGTGAAACAGGTGGGAACACTTGACGTCTTGGTAGGACTTTCAGATGAGCTGGCTAAACTGGACTCTTTTGTGGAGAGGTAAAGTATGCTAACCCTCGGGCCAAATAAAAGTATTTGTCTGCAAATCATATAGGTAAAGTGAAGAGCCTTGGTTAATGGCAGATATGCAAACACCCTTCAGATCAGTGACTGATGGTTGACTTTGAAAGCTCAGGATCTCTCAGGCTGTTTGGTGGTCAGACAGGCCTTTCCTTGCTTCTTTGTGAGCCCAGAGGACTTTTTTTAGTCCTTCCCAGCATGTCGATTCAGCGAGGAATTTCACAAAGCAACGTAGATAAAATATCCACAGCCTAAACTTAGCTGTTTGAAGTTTGCTGACAATCTGGCATTTTTTCCCATGTGACATTTAGACTTATGACTAACGTAGTATTTTACGTGTTATCCATAACACAGAAATAGAGCGGTGTTTTTTTTGTGGTGTGTCAGCAGTTGAAGACGAAATACCTACTGCAGGAACATCAAACCCAACTGTTTCTATTTTTAAAGCTGATGCCAGTATTTAGTGTAAAGTTAGGTTTGACAGTGAGGCTGCACTTGGAGCACAGATCCGAGTATGCTTCCACCTGTGTCGTCATGCTTAGCTGGTCTGGATTCTCTGAAGCTGTTCCAGAGAATACAAGTGGGATAAAAGCAAGGAGCTTCTGAGAGCAACAAGAAATGTCAGCTGAGGCAACCTTCTGGCAGGATTGGGCTTGTGTATGAAAGGGTGGAGTGCCATGTGCTGTACAAAATCAAAGCTGTTCGTGTTTCTCACATTAAACAGTTTTGCCTCTATGTGGGACCTTAACTATTGGTCATTTGTAATAGTTTGCCAAAGTACTCATATGACGATAAATTGAATGATTCTGGATATGGTTTGGATGGGGACGGTGCTGAGTAGGTTCTTTTTGGTTTGAGGTTTTGCGTTTTGCCTGCAGTGTTGTGAAGAAGGTGGCCCAGTACATGGCTGACGTCTTGGAAGACAGCCGAGATAAAGTTCAGGAGAACTTGCTGGCAAATGGAGGTGAGGAGGTCCTGTGACCTTCTGTGGCTTCAAATGTTTGTCTGTGAAAGCAGTAGAGTATAAAGGAACAAAGGAAGGGGGACTTGACCAAAGCAACTCAGACTGGGATCTGCTGTGCAGAACAAGAAGAGGTGCTTTGGTACAAACTGAAACACACTTCCTGTCAGTAAATTATAAGGTATCGATCTCCAATTCCACCCAGCATATGTTTATTTTTAATTGCACATCTCTATATTTTTAACCACTGCAGCCTCTCACCAGTTTGAAAAGACATTTTCAGTAAAGTGATAGGTTTTTCTTCTTTTTCTAGTGGATCTTGTGACTTATATCACAAGGTTTCAATGGGATATGGCCAAGTACCCTATTAAACAGTCTCTGAAGAACATCTCTGAAATCATATCCAAGGTAAGTTCCCTTTGGGATGGGTGCATGTGCGAGTGCATGTGCGAGTGAGAGATCTGGCTTTATTAGTTTTTTTTTTTCCTTTTTTCCCCACTTGACCATTTAACTTTAAATGCTAAAGTCACTCTTGCCATTATTGCCTATGCAGCAGGTGACTCAGATTGACAATGACTTAAAGTCCAGGGCTTCAGCCTACAACAACCTGAAGGGAAATCTGCAGAACCTGGAGAGGAAAAATGCGTGAGTGACTGGTTTCCTGAGGGCCTTGTTCACTCTTCCACTTTGTTAAATGAAATGTTAGAAGACCTGTTTGAACAGTCTTTGTACAGTTTGTTGCCTATTTCTGCAGTTGGTTCTCTCCATGGTTGGATCAAAGTAAGATGTCTTGGGATGCGGAACAACTGTGACTTGCTTTGCAGTTTTTACGCTGCATCCTTGTGCAGATAAACTTTATTGGTCTGTGGTGCATCTCTGCATATGCGCTTGTGCCACTGTAACTGAAGGTTCCTTCTCTCAGATTGATTGATGTGAGATATGTTTTATTAGGGGGAGCTTGTTGACCAGGAGTTTGGCTGACATTGTGAAAAAAGAGGACTTTGTGCTGGACTCCGAATACCTGATCACCATGCTGGTGGTTGTACCAAAGTAAGTGTGTATTTAATTTGTGTGAACGAATAGGATGAAAGGGGTAGGATGTGAGTGGGATTAGATTATAAATAATCTGTGGGCCCTCCATTTGCTTCCATAAAATAAACTGATTTTTTCTGTGTTTGGATTCTGTCTGGAAATGGACACATTCTGTGGTTTTGTGCCGAGGTTTTTTTTTTTTTTTTTTGCTGAAGTTCTTTTAATTTAAAATTACTTAATGTTCCATCAGTTGATTATTGTATTTGAATAAGGATGAACATTAACAAAGGAATTAACTACCTTGTATGTGTACAAACACTGTGAACAAACCCTAGTCATATTGAAAGCTCCATTTTTAGTTTTAGTGAGGGAAAGGAGGCACATGACTCCATCTTGTGGTTGATACAAACATTTTTGTGAATTTAATTATTTTTTTATTAACAAAATGTGTGGACCTGCCTGAGGCCGGCCCTATGTATTCATGTCACCATGACATTTCGTTTCTGCATTCAACTCGCTTGAGCAACACCTAATTCTTGGTGTGCTGCATAAAGAACATAATGAGCTTTCCAATGATACCTTATTTGTTAGAATGAAGTGCTGAAAAGTTTCTCTTTCTTTCTCCACAATATGGTTCAAAATTGCAATACATTATCTTTCCTTGGGCTTCCAAGGCTATAGAGGCTGCTTGTGTAGTTAATTCTCTGTTTACTCTCATTTACATCAGGGCAAATTACGCTGACTGGCAGAAAACATACGAAACGCTTGCCGAAATGGTGGTGCCACGCTCAACAAAGTGAGTAGATACTGGGAGAGAAAATTTGTGTTCCAGCTGGGGTGCAGTATAGCTGTACAAAAAAAACTTAGCACTAGAATTATGAACCACAATTGCCCCAGATTTCAGAAGGGCAAAATTGACTTGATTCAGCATCTATTAGCATTGTATTATTTTACCTGAAGGTCCTTAAGGTCAGCATTTCAGTTGCAGGGTTAAGTGGAATTTAGTTTTTGTGTTTGTTGCCATTAGATTGTTTTTTATTTTTAATGGCTGGTTTGTGCCCTCATGCAGTATTAGAATTATTTAGTCAAGCTATTTGTAATTCTTCCTGCTGCAGCTTGCTGTTTGAAGACCAGGAGAGCGGTCTCTTTAGTGTCACGCTCTTCAGGAAGGCCATCGATGACTTCAAGCATAAAGCCAGAGAGCAAAAGTAAGAGCTTGTGCTGCACTGCATTGTGGGAATTTGAACATTGGGTCTCTGAATGGAGGGAAAGGGACAGTATGAACACGCTAGCTAGTTGCTGACATGTGGTGGGTTCATTTGGTTTCAGGTTTCAGGTACGGGATTTCCAGTACAACGAGGAAGAGATGAAGGCTGACAAAGAGGAGATGACTCGCCTGTCCACAGACAAGAAGAAGCAGTTTGTGTGTAGAACTTCTATTAAAAGCTACCGCTTCCTAGTTTGCGTGATGTTTCAATGGAATGAATACAGAATGTTTGCTAAGATCAAGACAATGTTTGCTAAGATCTGGCAATGTCCCATGTAAACACTGTGGTATAACTTGGTTCTGAAGTTCATACATCATTGTTGGTTCATTCATGTCATGTAAACCTAACCTGCCTTGCTGGCTCCTCCCAACAGGGTCCTCTTGTCCGCTGGCTCAAGGTGAACTTCAGTGAGGCTTTCATCGCCTGGATCCACATAAAAGCACTGAGGGTGTTTGTGGAGTCTGTGCTGAGGTAAAGGAAAATACTGCTGCTGTTTTAGTCCAGAACATTTTAACTTCATTAAGCCACACAGCTTGGGACTCCCTAAAGGCAGCCCAGTCCATGCCCAGCGTTGCCATGCCATTGTCTCTGCAGGTACGGGCTGCCTGTGAACTTCCAGGCCATGCTGCTTCAGCCCAACAAGAAGAACATGAAGAAACTGAGGGAGGTCCTGAACGATCTCTACAAGCACCTGGACAGCAGCGCTGCTGCCATCATTGACGTGAGTCTTGGTCTGGTTTGGAGCTGCTGGGTAGTGGGCATCAGCAACAGGTTTCCAGGGCCGAGGAACAAAAAGACACAACATCGGCAGCAATCATGTGGGCCTACTGCAAAACACTGCAGGTGGAACCTGATGTAAATCGGCCGAGCTGCATACGCATATGGATTGTTTGAGATGGTGGTGGGCAAACCAGTCTTTTCTTATGGCAATTTTTCTGGTCAGTCAACCACAAAAATAGCCATGCTGTTATTTTAAATTCCACATTTACTGTATATCACAGCTGTTATGACTGACAGTAAAATTAATACTTGGTAAGTAGTCTGTAAATGATCTTAAGATGGTGTCCAGTTTATGTCGTAAAAAAGAAAGCTCTACCAATGCAGGGAAGAGATTCTGTTTGTAGTAAATTCAAGCATTTGTGTGTCCTTGTAGCGACTGTTCAGTTATGTGTAGCATTTGAAGGTCAGCTGTAAGGGAACTCGCAGCAGAGTACACACAAACAGCTGGACTGGCTTGACATGTGAAACCCACTTGTTCTGTTCCAGGCAACCATGGACATCCCCGGACTTAATCTGAGTCAGCAAGAATACTACCCCTATGTGTACTACAAGATCGACTGCAACCTGCTCGACTTCAAATAAAACCTTTAGTCACCACAGCTTCATTCTGCTCTTGGGTGTTTTGTTTCTGTGTTGTACGCAGATTAATTATGGGTACATTTAATTTAAACCTCTCCGGTTATGGTTAGGTTATTCACTTTGCTGACAGGATGTCCCTCAGCCAGCTCCACTAGGCTTTTGTTTTTCCTGTGTGTTGTGTGATTTCTTTTGTTTTTGTGTTCCTTTTTGTTCGCTTTTTCTTTTTTTTTACTTAAACCAGAAAGGAGTGAAGCCTTTGAACATGAATGGCTTATTTAAAATGTAAAGGATTGTTGTATTTTAAAATCATTCCATGACTATGTGTTGTTTGGCAGTGATGTCGTGTGGGCGGGACTGCATTTATACACATTATGTGTAAGAGGCTTTTCTGTTCACCTTGCCCAAGTATATATATTAATGGGTATTTTCCATTAAAAGCTGTGGTTCACTAGATCAAAAAAGAAAAACGAAATTGTGATATTAAAAAGCAATCTGTGGTGCTGTTTCATGCGTGTAAATTTTGTGTTTAAACAGAGGAACGTGCAAATTGTGTCGCTACCATAAATATAAATAAATATATATTAAAGAGAGTGTGGGTTTGTATGTCTGGTGCCAAACGTTAAGTCATCTTGCTGTGCAGTGCAATGTTTATGGATGCATGCAAGTGTTGCCCTTCTGGAGGTGTTTAGCTTCTGTAAACAAAAGCAATACAGGCAGCACCCTTTATCAGGAAACAAGATACTTAATAGACACCATTATCCGAAGTGACATACAGTTTTATTCGTTTACATAGCTCTGGGGTTTATTGTGGAAAAGAAGATTAAGTAGTTCGTTCCCAGATACAGCAGAAGCTGTCCTACAGCTGGACAGTAAAGTAGTGACTAGTAACGTCCTTTAAAATTATATATAAGCACGCGTACAGTATACCGTGTATACATACACTAGTACTTTATAGAGCTTGTGATTTGTAGGTTGAAATATTTTTGTTCATCTTTAATTCACATATGACATAGTAATGAAATAACGAACGAAAGTTTCGCCCTCATAAACAAGAGGGAAGGTTATTCAGAAGGTTCGGTCAAAGCAGGTGTACTGGGTAAAATAAAGCATCACACGATCTGTTAACATGAATCAACATAGCGGCGTGAATTTTCTGCTGTTCTCCACCAGGTTTATGTCGTCTTCAAAAGTATGGAGCACTTGAAAATATCGATGTATCTGTAGCGGATTTATTTTATTAAAATAATCTATAATGGACAAACAATAAGAGGTTTGTACTATGAGTCGAAATGCTTAGACTGTCAATGTAGTGCTAGTAAGTACGCACACAGACGATTAATTGTTCGTCTTATCTTCACGTTTTGCATGTTCTTCCCTCGATGTACATGGCACCGAGACGCTGGTTAACCTGCACGCATGACTGATGTTTGTTTTCAATTCTGCACGCCTGCGGTGACGTAGTCAGAGCCTTTTCATTAGTCCCGCAAATCACCCTCGGTTCGGGGGGGGGGGGTCGCACTTACACTCGTTTTACAACGCTGGTGCAGAAGAGACGAACAGTGATAGAAGCTATATCGTATTAGGTATCAAGGGGATTTTACGATGGTGGTATCCCAAAATTGGAATTGATACCCTTTTAGTTTTCACATACAGTGGAGGTGGGTGTTACGGTGTACACGTTCGGATGGGTTGCGGCGGAAGCAAGGCTAACGCAATAGAGCCGCGCTATTATGAGAGTTGGACCAGAGAGACTGAAACGACATGGCTAACAAACACTGATACCGAGGTCCCCCAGCTGGCTGTCATCAGTAAAAATCAAGGTAATCCTGAAAAAGACTGTGGCGCATCGTGTGCAGGTTAGTGATGGGTAAGCCCTCAGTCAGTGTGATAAACGTTGCTTTCTTTCTATAAATGTGGACTATTGTAATTGCACTATGGGTGGAAAACATTTCTCACGTTTGAATGTAAAACCTGTTTTTTTTAACCAAACCGTATACCTTTTTAAAAATTTCTTTCACAACAATCGCGCTTTATCGATGGGGCTATTTAGCTGCAGTAAATATAATAAATAATAATAACAATAAACTGAGAAAATCAGATGTGTTATCGTACCCAAATGATTATTTATAACAGACAGTAGGTTTTTGAACGATGGATGCTCCATAGTTGCCAGCTTAATTCTTTCTGTGCGTTTCTTCATTTGGACAGCAGCTTGGGCTGTGTGGATTCAGCCAAGGCACGGTAGTTGGCCAGGGTGTCATGAATGGGTCAGCGCTCCTATGTTGACTCCACAGGTAAAGGGGAGGAGGGGAAGCAGGAGAACGCTGGCGCCTCCCACAGGCAGAAGAAGATGGTGAATGCCTGCACACAGTGTGGGAAGGATCCACTTACCACAGGCACTAGCACTAATAACCAGAAAGGACCTCTCAGTTGCAAGGAGGTATGATTGGCACATTTGAGGTATTGATATACCCAGGTACTGTATTCTAGTGTTGCAGCTTTACACTTGAACTGTAAACTTGGATTCATTCTGGCTTTCAGCCATAACCTGCTTGCTGAGGGACAGATGCTTGCCTAAGCAGTATTGCTCACACATTTTCACATGCATTGCTCAGGAAACTGGCAAGTGAGCTGTTGCTGCAGGCATGTGTGTGAACCCCCTGCCCCCTCTCATTATCATTAGGTCAAACAAGAATCTGAAACGGAGGTGCCAAGGAGCGTGGCGGAGGGCAATCGGATGCCAGGGAAGGGGCACACGAAGGCCAGCTGTGTGAAATAGAGAAGGGCTTACAAGGAAGGCTTTGGGCTAGTGCCAGCAGAAGAAGCTGGCTCTGGGGGCGGACCAACGAGGTGCTGTGCGTCAGAAATGTGCTTCAGGCGCATTCTAATAGAGAGGCCGTTTCTGAAGGCAAAAAGAGATCAGTGGGGCAAGGTACCTCTTTCCTTAGAAATAGCCACAGAAAGTGCCCTTTTGAAGTCAGAAAATACCGCTGCTGATTTCTTTGACAGTGCTTCTTCAAACCCTTTTTAAGGATTGAATCCTCAGATAAGACAGGGATGGACATGCCTTAGTCCTCAATTGAGCCTCTTTGTGTTTTGCTAGGATTAGCCATTTAAAATGTGCCAAAACATCAATATGCTTAATATGTGAAAACCAGTATCTAATCACAGTATCTGCCTCATTTGACAACAGTTATGCGAAAATGTCCCCATGCCTTAATTTGTGGACTGCTTTTATCTGTAACTGATAAATGTTCATTGTCTCCTGAGCAATTTCTTGTTAATTAAAGAGTACAGGAATCTTATCTTTTTGATCCTGAATGTGTGTTGATGTTTACCTGTTATTCATTCATCAAAAACACAGGCCATGTTTTGGCAGTTTCTCCATCAGCTCTCAAAGTTAGATGATTACATATTTTACAACACAACTGGATGTACCTTTTTGGGTGAAGATGTCTGACCTGTGTGGCTCGAAGGGAATTTGATGTCTGTTTGAGAGCTGGTGTGACTCACAGCCATACCACTGAGGACCAAGTAGTTTCTGTGGGGGGAAAAAAAACATCTTCAGAAAAAAATACCTATGTTTTGCTTTCCCTTCACCAAAGAGGTTGTGTCATGCAACCTGAATTTTGGTAGATCCAATAAAGGGCACAGGGCTTTGCAGGTAGTACTGTTACCTCACCCTCCAGGATTATACTCCGGCTATATTCTGCCTCTCGATCTGTATGCTTAATTTGCACATTCATTTTTATTAAAATTTCCAGCAGGGATAAAAATTCCAAACCAATACTATACAGTAGCGAAATTAATCAAAGGTTTCAAATTGTGCTTCTAAATGTCCAGCAGAGGGGGTAATAAACCATTTTAAACCCGTCTTAGTCTTGTACTCTAAAATTTCCTTTGACAATCACTGTATTCCGATTTGTTTTTCATATAAATGGTATTTTATGTTTAAAGACAGTGTATATACACATTTCTGACAGTCGGAGCTAGGACATTAATTGCTTGATGGAACAGTTAAATTTCCGAAAATATGGTTTCGTACTGAGATATATATGCAATAATATGATAAATAGAAATTTATAAAGTAAATATAAATACCGTAGACCACAGTGGACTCCTCGTTAATTTAAGTAATGGAATTTATTCCATTATTGTAGATTAAACAAAACACAATTTTGAGAACAAACATAACGTTGCCCAACAGAGTATAGAAACTACAATGGTTCCAGAGTATAGGAAATAATTTCGTATTTTAGACGCATCGCCCCAAAAATAGGATTTTTTAATCCAGTGACACAGCAGACAATAACAGTAGTCACAATTGAATAATATTACTCCATGTATATAAGCAGTACCATACACTGGATTGGTACTGACCGATACAGCACCTTAAAGAAAACGTGACGGCGTGAAATTAACACGTTGGAGATGACAGAACTAAGAACTGGCGACAAGCGTCGCTGTACTACCTATTCATAGATAATGTATATAAAAATAAACACCAAACAATGAATTATTATATGAACAGACGAGAAAGATGCGTGTACTATCACACCAAGTCAGACCAAGCCCGAGGTCTAACCAATAGGCTCCAGCAACAGAAACGCCACCGTTTCACTGGCGTTTCTTCCACGCAAGCAAAGTCGTCATATGACTCGAGTGCATAAAAAACCCTTATAGGCGGGGTAAACAGTCATAGAGTTGGTATACCGTGAGGAGTAGGGGTGGTAGGTAAAC
This sequence comes from Chitala chitala, assembly GCA_025773905.1. Taxonomy (NCBI): domain Eukaryota; kingdom Metazoa; phylum Chordata; class Actinopteri; order Osteoglossiformes; family Notopteridae; genus Chitala; species Chitala chitala. The sequence continues at coordinate 5,281,386 of JABJVR010000106.1, read as the reverse complement.
CAACGTTCAATGATTTACTGCAAGTGCTGGACCGATTAGTCGTTTTGGCCCGGGCGCCTTTTTATTGGATATAATGAGAGCATGGCGAAGCGGCGAGACGCTGATGAAGGGGGGTTGATCGTTTCCACTGTACAACAAGACCAGGGCGATGAGCGGGATTCCGGGCTCACGAACACGGATTGCGAAGATGTGGAAGACGATCTGTCTTTGGAGGAGATCTTGACACTGTACAACCAGCCGATCAACGAGGAGCAGGCGTGGGCAGTGTGCTATCAATGTTGCCGGTCCCTGTTATGTGGACGAGGGAGAAATCCGAAGCCCCAGGAATCTTCGTCTGTGCGGTACACGAGGAAGATAGAAGGACCAGGGGATGTGAAAATTCACAGGGACGGATCTGTCAGTTTACAGCGCGAACATGGTCCAGGTAAGCCCGGCTGTCAACAAAGCAACAGCACCAAAATTTGCTGTGCTAATTTCACATAAATGTGCATCTTTTGCTACGTCGTATCGTTTTCTTGAAATAAAATATTTTTGTCTTAAATTGTTATTTTTATCGGCAGGGTGAACCAGCAGCAATTCGTCGCCTTGCATGCAAATGGCGTTACATGGCACAGATTGATACAGCAGTGTAACAAATTTATGTGAATTTAGATGACTCGCCAGTCTACACATTGCTACAATGCCATTTATAGAATGTATATTTTTGGTTTACTACGTATTCATATCATTCGAGTATTCCGTCATATGCGTTATTTGGCCTATCCGTAGCGGCCGTGTTTGATGCAATTAATATTACATAATATATTTAAATAATCTTAGAGATGCAAGACGTGCCTTTTTAGCGGATGGGGATGCTGTGCTCGTATAGGGTGTTGCTCCTTCGAATTGTTAAGGATAGTCTAGATTATGTAACGCGTGTGCTGAACGACTTATGCCTTTGATTGGCAAAAGCATCACTGGCCATTGCACATCTGTTATTTTTCTTACGACCGTAAAAGCGGCATGTTCACGCAGCAGTACGCAGGATGCGAAAGTTAAATTTCGACAAATTAACGTCGCGTAAAAGTAAATTATTAAGCGTTTGCTTTTAAATCGGACTTTTAAATCACGGTGTCCGGTTGTCTTGTGATTTTTGGATGCGGTTATTGAAACAAAGGTATTGGTCAAGGTATATGGCTACCGCTGTAAACAATGGAGCTATAGGATTCGGTCAGTTAGGGAGCACCTTACCCGCCGGGACAAAGGGAGCAGCGGGTCTACGTTACACATTAATGCTGTTGTGCGTGTTGCATTTGCGTTCATGAACTTCACACGCAACAAATCTATCAATTGTAACAAATCAAATGTAATGTTGATAATTAAACTACACTGTAGTGCACTTAGACTAGGTGGCAAGTTTTTAATTTACGTTTTTAAAGACAAGAGTTATCGTGACGATACCTGGGTATCGTGTAATTTTTTAATTTAGATGTACAGGAACCTGTGTACTTAGGTTAGTGTTAAAACAGTCGTTTAAAACAAGATAAACGGAGGTAACGTGGCAGCACAGTTTGCTGAATTAAGATATAATTTCTGTAATTTCAGTGGATTTTATGGTAAAACATTAGCATGCTGCAACAGTTTAAACGCCTAAATTCTGCGCAAAACTTTTTACAGTTATAAAACAAACTGTGATCGAGGTATTTTATATCACTTTTTTGACATACGTTTTGTAATTATTCTTAACAAATATAGGATATATTAATATGTGTAGATGTATATTTATTCGAACATAATATTAAGAGATGCTATCTTGAAATTATGGTTTGATATTGAATTTGAGATACTTAATATTTTCTCTGATCTCAGAAACACTGTTATTTTAAAGGGTGGCTCTGTTTCATAAGTGGCGAGTTCATTTTTTACAGCTACAAGTTGCTGCTATACGTCCTAATGTCTCATGTTCTTTTAACATAAGAAAATAGTGTGTATTAGATTAAACTCACGTTCTTAGCCTGGCTACACACTCACCTTTCTGCCACTTCTTACTGGTTAAACGGCGAGAGCGCTAACTGGGTTTGTATTGTCCTGTGCGATTGCTAACATTAAGTTACATTTCTTGAGTCAATACAATGAGTATGATAACATGGCTTTTGAGATGTGAACTCTGTGTATATCAGAGTACAACATGGTTTATGAATAAGAGGGCAGTTTATGTAATTTTACTAATTTAATACAGTCGACTGGTATTGAAGGCGGCATGGTGGCGTGGTGGTTAGCACTGTCGCCGCGCACCTCCAGGCCTGGGGTTCAATTCCCGCCTTGGGTCTG
>JABJVR010000106.1:5247980-5259510 GCA_025773905.1 Chitala chitala | reverse complement strand
TAGCTCAACTTTGTGTGTGTGTATATATATATATATATATATATATATATATATATATATATATCACTTAAGAGGATGCTTGTCTAAACACTATGACATCAGTCACGAACTAATTTGCTTTAAAAAAATGATACTAAGGTCATGAGGCAAAAACAGGGACATAAAATGCTAAAATGTGACATGGAATATAAAGAAATGTCATATTAACTGAGCTATGGGGCTACAATCTAGCAGATTCTTAATTGTTTTATGATGTCATCTTGACAAATAAATGACCATCAAGGCTTAGAAGGATTTAGATGCATGCTTTGACTTGCATAATGAAACAAGATTATAACCTTAATAGTCAATTTAGTTAATATGGGATTAAGTTGGAGCTGTATATCAGAGATAATGAGATGTGTTTAAAAAAAAATTACCCTTGTGGTTTTAAAATGAAAATCATCTCCCGTGCTGCTACACACACCAAAGCGATGGTAAAATGGCTCTTTACCATCAACGATGGAGTCAGTAGAAGTCCTAGAGAAAAAGTGTGCATACGTACAGCTTTGTGCACAAGTGAAAACACGGGTCCACACAGTATCTTCATCATCACCACATGACAGTGAGACACAGTATAACATTGTGTGCAAAAAATAAATCTTTCACAATTCTTGTACAAATTATCTTCCACCTATAATGTCACATGAACTGACAGCTACGGGGCTACAACATGAAAGATGAGCATCTTATAGAATGTTTTAGTAATTATGTTCAGCTAAAATAAGATGTGCGTGCTTTAAATATACTCATGCAGCCTGCATGATGCAAATTTACCATATTCAGCAACCTGCCGCTTTCATACATCATTTCCTGTGCCGATTTGCTCATGTCACCAGAATGAACAGTACACAAGATCAACAAGTGCATTTATTCATAGAGGCAGTATACTGTGTTCCACATCAGTTGTTGGCAAAGTGCTTAAATGGTCACTTTGCTTATTGTTCTTTCTGTATTGTGTTTAAAGGGGCATCACAGAGGTGTGGAAACCTAGGACTATTCCAAGGGCCTGTGCCTAAAGGCTTTAAAAAAAATAATACAGGTGTTGAGTTGTTATGCTAACATAGGTTTCATGGGGCCAAAAATCTCTTGCAGCAGCATGGTGAGCGTGCATTAAAAGCACTGAGTTAAACATTCTAGAAACAGCTATTTGCACATTGCCCTAGATTATATCACTGAACAGCAGCAGCCTAAACAACCCAATAACCAGATTAGATGACTAAAGTACGTATCCCGCATTTAGATGTAGATACATTTGTTCGCAGTTTGCTCTGAATGCGTAAAAAACAGAAACTCCACGTAACTAAATCAACAGATTGTCTGTTAGTTATCGTACTCTGTCGATGATGGGAAATTTCATCGTCCGCTTTGCTACCCACACAAACCTGAGTCATAACGAGCTAAAAGTACAAAGCATTGGCTTAAATAGAAAAGTCAATGCAGGTGAAACATATTCATGTGCATTTTTAAGGAATTGTTTAAGAATCAAATATCAGTAATGTTCTGTTAAATTTTAATAGTGTTTATAACCTCAAAAATTAGACAGCATTTTATGAAGTATATACATTTTTCCTGCTGGAGTGGAAATGTTCTTGTTCAAAATCAGTAGTGGGATGTTTAAAGTTGTCTACCAAAAATGACCAAATATTCAGCTAAGTGCTACACAGTTGTAACCGTTACCATAGTTAGTCACCTTAAGAATCAGAAGAAGCTTTGCAATGGAGAAATGGTTCGCACACTTTTACTGCTCAGATATAAACCCATTACACACCGCCTGCCCTGCACTCTCCGCTGAAGGTGTCCCACGTGTCCGCCTGCTGCGTGCCACTGTGTTATACGTTTCAGACGTTCAGACAGCTAAACTTGCAGACACACAGCCTCGTTAGTTTTAATTTTTTGTATGAAAGACGTGACTGAGCAGCCAAACAATTTAAAAAATAGTTAAACCACGGACTTTCCTTTCTAAATCTTACGTTGCAATTTAAATGTATGTATAATTGTCGCGGAGAGCAACAGAATAAAATGCATGAAACCACATCCTGTTCAACAAGTACGTATATATTATCTCGAAGGCATGACGTTAATCCTCTGCTTCAGTTTAACTGGCTGAATTCTACTGTGTAAAGCATAGCAAGTAAAAGGGGGGTTATTTAATTAACGGGAACCGTGTACTCATACGGCAAAACTAAAGGCGAAGACGTCTGGCGAATGTGGGCTCCATATGTATAGTGAATGTTTTTACGACAGCGAGGTCTCGTCTAAACTACGTTTTCAGGTTTTTCCTTCGAAATAAGGACACTTTTGTTAGGACACGCAACTGAACTAGGCATGTGATGAAATACACGGGGACTGCGCCTTTAAAGCGCCAGCCGCGTGTAATTACTGCTCTGTTGAGTTGCGCCGCTTTAGGGAGTCGCACTTGTACCGAGCTGTACCTACCTGACAGCTGGATTACTTTACAAGGGCGCCAGCAACAACAAAAAAGTAGTTCACATTGTGGTCTTCGGTGATCAAGAGTCATTTAATTTGTTCAGGGAATGTTATAGTGCGCATCGTGGTAAGTTTAAAAGGTGCTTTTGTCTTATGTTGACTATGTACGGGGTATCAGGTGTAACACACCTGGGTGGAACGTACTACACTGGGCCATTATTTTTTTTCGCTTTACTAGTCATAATGTTAAACGCCTCTAAAATGATTTACTTTTGTTTTGGCAGGTTGTGTTCTCTGATCTCTCGGACGTCTTTATTTACTGCATTTAATATATTTTGCTGTCTGAAGTGGAAGATGGATACAATCCCGTAACGCGCAGGAATTAGTTTTGCCCAGGTCATATTACGTGTTGCATGTTAAGAAGCTCTCGCACGGTGCTTTGAACAGGTGGAACAGCGTCATTTCGCCGTCACATCGGCTGCGGATAGCTGGCATGGGAAACCAGGTGGAGAAACTGACTCATTTAAGTTATGCAGAAGTTCCCACGGCGGATCCAAACGGGTTGGATCCCGAGGACGACACTCCACGGATCGGGGTATCGTACATCTTTTCCAACGATGACGACGAACTGGAGGACAACATCGCCGAAACGGAGAAGGACCAGAACGAGGAAGCTATGCAGTACGACGAGCGCAACGAGTTGGAGTGCGCGGTTTATTACAGAGACGAGTGCGTTTATGAAAGAAGCACAAAGACCGTAGACATGGATACGTACTCCCCTGAGAATCTGTCGAACAAGTGCAAGCCTGGCGATTTGGTAGAGTTCGTGGCAACGGGCCAGTATCCACATTGGGTTGTGTATGTCGGAGACTTCCAGGTTGTTCATTTACACAGAGCTGAGATAAAGAATAGTTTTCTGACGGATGCTAGTCAAGGCAGAAGAGGGAGGATTGTGAATGAGCTCTATAAATTTAAATCGCAGACTCCTGACGTTGTGGTACAGAACGCGATGGAACAAGTCGGATCAAAGGACAGAGAGCTAAGTTGGAGAAACTCTGAATGTTTTGCTGCCTGGTGCAGATTCGCGAAACGCGAGTTCAAAATCGGCGGCGAGATACGCATTGGAAAGCAACCGTATAGATTAAAAATGCAACTGTCTGAGAAAAAGAGCCATGTTCTGGAATTCCAGAGTTTAGAGGACTTGATCATGGAAAAACGGAGAAACGATCAGATTGGCAGGGCTGCTGTAATCCAAGAGCTAGCAAATCATCTCAACTGTGCGGATGAAATGAGACATGAATACAATCCGAATTGACGGATTAAACCTGTCTGGATAATAAAGGCATAACGTCGTAAATACGGACAAACCAGATGGCCTTGCAAGCAAGTATAACCGTTTTGGTTAATAACACCGCCACTGTCACACTGGAGCCAAGCGCTGTACAGAGTTGAACATGTTGATTGGTTGGAATCGATAATAAATAAATCAAGTAGCTCACGCGGTTACTCTTGAAAATGGTGTTATGTGAACCTCGTCACGGTCCTAGTCAGTAACGGGAATCCATCTGGTCCACCTTACTGTGAGGTTTCTGTTAAGACAAAAGTTTTATTTTTATTTTTTTTTTAATGAGGTTTTTGTTTTTAATGAAATTGTATCGATCGGATTTTATTCTGTATAACTCTTAACTTGTGATGGAGGATACGTTCTGAAGGTGAATCCGTTATTTTGCGTAATATTCCATGAATATTTTTAATCTGAGATCACTCATGGATTTTCTTGGCCTGTTCTTACTCTTACACTGGCACATCTTAGAGCACTTTAATCAACTAATAAATTGTTTGAAGAACTCATGTTCTGAATTTTTGTCATTAAAAAGGAACACTTGTATAAATAAATGCCCTGAATGCACAGGTTTTAATAAACGTATTTTCTGCTGAAGGTTTGCTGAATTGATCTGAAAATAGTACAACTGATTTGTGTTGGGGAAGTCAAAGGCTCAATACTGACAGATATTTATGTGACTATGCACCTGTTCAACAGATGAAATATGAAGGGTGGTCACTTGCTGATCAAAATTAGTTCAGTAAAGCTAATAAAATCTGAGGCCTGGTGAAAATTGGCAAATTGTGTCACTGTGGGGGAAGCAGTGTTGGGTGCACTCTTTGCCTCCCTAAGCCACTACGTGCACTGTGACTGGTTTGATTGATATGTCCTGTAGCTAGAGGGACTTTACCTCACTGTGAATAAGATGATTTTGAAAGCCTGACAGATGCTTTTAACAGTGGATTACCTAGCTGCTAGTGCTCAACAGGTGGTCCCTGTCAGTTAGAAACGGGTGACCTAAGGTGACATGGAGCACAAGGCCATCTGGGTTGGTGCTCTAAACCCAAAATTTTGGCAGTGTGTCCAGGTGGGGGGGTGAGGGAGGTGTCATCATGAAATCCTAAAGTGAAGCACTGAGTTAATTAACCTGTTTACCATCTGAAAAAGGATGACTTGAGATGGAAAATAAAGCTCTGCGTGTATTTTATAAAGTATGTGACTGCAGCCAGTTTCACTGTGGCTATACCTTCGGTGGGATACACAGTGTTCTGCTTGTACTGGGCGGCATTTAATGAATAAAGTTGTGAGGATGACGCAGTCCGGTCCTTTTGTCGCTGTGGTTGAAGCACAGCGATGAAGAATGTGTAGCCTGGTACTGACTGCCATAGGAATCACTCTAAAATGTAGCAGCTAAGCAGTCCCAGCATCTGGAGACCTGGGATTATGTTTTCTTAGCATGTTTTAAGATGTTGGCCCCCTGCTGTACTTTATTCATGCCTCCCTTGGGCCGGCTACATTGAATCGTGGTGTTTCTCTCCAAAATAGCAGAAAATTGAACAGATAAAGATAAACACTTTAGTCATCAGAAATGTTGTTCTCTTGTATACATTTTTTTTCCATCTCCATAATTTAAGGCTTTATGAGACTCTCTGCAAAAAGAATTAGTTGTTAGCAAGCAAGTGGCTTTGCTTATCAATTAACTCATAACTTCAAGTTGTACCTTTTAAACAACCTAATGATAGCAATACGTTGTAGGGATAATTAGTCATTGTGTTTTAGTGTTAGTAGTTAACATGCTTATCACATCCCTAATGCTGTCGAAGCAGGAGAGTTAATTTTTTGTTTTTCATACCATGTACCACAAATGTACATTTTAATTAACACAAAGCAGCAAGTAAGGGTTTCTTTTCCTTTGTTTTGGTTTCAGTGCTGAAGTCCATTGCTTTTTGCATCCTATGACTGCTCCAAACAGAATCTTAATAAACTGTAGCTGGTGTTGGCCTTTTAGACCTATATAATGTGTGTGTGTGTGTTTGTGCATGTGTTTGCACGCGCACTGCAGAAGGGGGAAACTCAGGACTTCTGTAATGTTTTGACATAATAGATGAAAACAAAACAAAAAAAGACAGATATATATTCGATATTGGCTTATTTTCTGGTAAGGGTTAAGATGTACGTCTCATGTCATTCATCTTGTTTGTTTTAGTCTGGGTGTTCCTCCGCAGACAGGAAGACAAATCCTAGCTTATCTTTCCAATACGAGGAACTCAAGTGTCAGACAGACTCTTGCCTCAGACTGCGCACAGATGTTCCCACAGGGTATGGTTGGGGAAATGACAGCGCCAGGATCTGTCATTCTAAAACACAATGCCGTCAAAAGGAACAGGTTAATCGTATAAGTGTATGCTTTTCTGTCCACATATATAGCCTTAGTTAAGTATTTCTGTTAGCACTCAATTCTTGTGTAGTAACTACTGATAACGAACACAGCGAGAGAAATAGGTTCTGAGATGGCCTGATAATTATAGAATCATAGTTGTTGCACAGAGAAGATAATGATTACTTGAAGTGACGTCTTCTCTACCAGTTTATTACTGCAGCCAAATGTCAGGATGGGCAACTGATTAATTCAGCTTTCTTCTAGTATGAATTGTGTAGCTTTCTTATCAATTTCATATTAACTTCTGTCAAAATCTTTATGTAATGCTTTCATTGTGTGTAACAGCTGAAGTCACTGATCTGCCTGCAGACAGGTACTTCCTTTCTACAGTACCATGTGCACTTTCATTCTGAATATTTTATGTTCTGTTCCTACTGCACTGGCCTATGATGTAACAACTCTAATGATTGGAAAAAAAGGAAGTTCCCTTTTTTAACTGTATTTATCCATCCAAAGGAAGTCTATCTTGAGTCAAGTCGGGTGATATCACCTACCCTCTGTTTTTAATTTTTTATTTTTTAAGGGATAAAGTTTATGTACAAAGTTGGTTATAAAATTCAAATATGCGCACAAAGAATTTTGTGGGTCTGGTTTTATCCTGTGGTTAATATTTTAAATCAGACTCAATGGACAATATTAAAATCCTTACTGTGTTCTCCAGTTGGCTTTTGCACACCACCCACAGCCTGGGATGGACTTGGCTAGGGTTAGGACATATTGGCAACCTGGTAGCTAGAGCTCTTACACAGCATTTGGTTCTTATGGCATTTTGTTAGAGGTGAAATATGTTGTCATGAGTAGGTCTGCGGGGGCCTGGTGGCTCATTGGGTAGAACATCAGGTTGGGATGTGGAAGCTTCCCAGCTCAAATCCCAGCACAGCCAGGCGTGCCCTTCAGCATGATACTCTGGGCTAGCTCCTTGGGCACCACATGTGGCTGGTGGCCCACTGCTCCCCTCGGGGAATGGGTTAAATGCAGAGGATAAAATTTCCCTGTTTTGGGACTAATAAGGGATTCATTAAAAAAAAGATAAACACTTTGCTGGGAGAGGAAGTGTTAGTACACTTGGATTATTGCTCAAGATAGTGATGGGAGGTTGCACTCCCTTAAACCTGTCTACAGTATCTAAGTCATGACCATGTCCAATATTGATGGCTCATCTGGAAGCTTGTATCAGTGAAAGCAAGATGCACAGCTACCCAGGCTGTCAATACACGCGTGCACATGTTTGGTGGTGAAGAATGTCACACAAGACTGTATGTTAGATCACATGCCCCTCCTCAGACATGGAACTTGTCAGCACTCTCTCTGTAGACCAGCATTGGATGTTATAAATGATTTGCACTTAGCAGCCCAGCCAGAACCATCCCTGACCAACTTGGCAAGATTTTAGCTGGTGCCCTTTACACTGCAACCAATTCCGCCACCAATCACTACAGTGACGCGCCATTGGATGGACAGCACCCCTAGATTTTGCCTATATGCCCAGGAGCCGAGGGCCGGCTCTGAGTCCAGTTATGGTGTACAGTCGTATGAAGTTCAATATTGACCGGACTGCGTCATCTTCACAACTTTATTCATTAAATGCTGCCCATCATATATCATATATGTTGTATGATACCTAAACCACAATGACACAGAATGTACCATGATGGAAGGCTTGCCAACCCTTTTCTGCACTATGCTGTTGTTTACTATATTATTTCATTATTATTATTATTATTATTATTATTATTACTTAAATGCTCAGATCCCGCATTGTAGTCTTCATGGGGATTGTCTGCTGTTGCTGTCCGTATTTCATCTTAGAGCAAATTGCTTGTCTGAGCATGGCGTATTATGGTCTGCTCATTGTGCTTCCGTCAGCTGATGATGATGATGATGATGATGATGATGGTGATCACTATGTTTTTATTTATATATTTAGCAATTGTCCCAGGCCTGGCTTCACAATTGACAAAGTCCTTTATAACAAATTTGACCTTAATGCTCAGTTGCCTGCCAAGAATTACACCTAATTTAGAGCAACTGAGCTGTGCTCTCACAGGCAAATGATCTGTAGTAAGAGACTTCAGGTGCTACTTGCTTACATATAAACATAATGATATGATGGGGATAATGATATACCAGGTTCAGTGCCCTGCTGTTCTGTTACGTCTGACTCTTCCATGTGTCGCAGAATGTTTCTTTATACGAGGATTTTAAGCATTTATAACTATAATTACATGCAAAATTAATATAATCTCTAGGACAAATGTGTTGCTGTTATGTTTCTAATACATCGAAGTTTCAATTATCTGTAATCAGCCCAAAGCGAACAATAAGAGCATTTTTGAGTTTGGCATTTTACGGTTTTCTGAGTTTGCCCATGGTTGAACAGTCTATCAAACAACCAAAGACAAAATCAATTGTTTTTGAAACACACACACACACACACACACACTCGTACAAACAAATAGACATCAATATGGATCCTCAGATCTAGGTGTTTAAACATTCAAATTCACTTCACAGGAACTGTCCTTAAGCAAGAAAACCGATTATTTTAAGATAGGAAGACAAGTAACCAAAGTTTTAAGGACTGATCAGTTTCACTGGTGGAAATTTACACAGTACAGAGTAACTGTCTTTTTGTAAGCTTTTTGCAGGCTGCAGTGCTATGGTTTTATGACCACATGCGACAGGGGTGTTGTGCTCAAGATTGGTAACAGGGAATGTGCTCCATTTTGTAGCTCTTGTTGCTTCCAGGTCCAGTTCAGAGGCTCTCTGTAGAGCAGGTCCAAGAAAAGCTAGATTTCTGCAGTACTGGCGGGTGAATTTTTACTGTGTTTGGAAGATAAGGAGCATCTTATTTAAGTTGGTAAAGTTTAGGCTGGTTAAGTATCAACAAAGCAGTGACACCTATTAAAACTTTGAGAGATGTAAATAAGAAGTATTCTGAGGACTATCAAAAGCAACCTCAGGAAAAAAGATAACGTTTGTTTTGAGATTAGTTATGAGTGAATATGATTCTTAATTTGGTCCTGAGCTGTATTATGTCATTGTTCATATTTTCCAGCTATAACTGTCATTTTAAAATTTCCTCTTCCTGTTTCGAACACCCATTTTCAGTTTCGTTTCCTGTTTCAAATTGCCATTTTCAGTTTTGTTTCCTGTTTAAAATAGCCATTTTCCAGTTCCACTTCCTATCTTTAGGAGGCCTTTTATATTTCCACTTCATATCTAGAACTGGCCCTTTTCATTTCCTCTTTTTGTCTGGAACCTGCTGATATAACCAATGATTTGCTTATAAACATTTTACGACTTCCTGTAGGTTTTTGTTTGATCATGGCTTAGCATGTCCTTTTTGCATTTATAAACCTATTCTTTAAGTTCCTGGCTGTCCACTGAGTGTTAATGTCAAGTTTTATCACAGTTTGCCCATTATACTGTGGTTCCTCTATAGCCGCACACATTTATTGACTTGTGTGAGTAAGTTTAGAACATGTCATATATTTAGCGTTTATGTCCTGTGATTTACAGCAATATAAAAGAGCAGGTTTTCTCCTCAGAAGATGGAAACCAGTAAAATGTGTGCCCTCTAAGGACTGAAGCTGTGCCCTGCGGCGTTTGATTGATATTCTTTGCTATCATATTCACTTTAACATATTCTCCCTTCACACCTGTCAAATGTAGAAGTGTGACCTGAACTCAAGTGAATGAGTTCTGTCCTTGTGTCCCTCACAACGGTTATATTATGCATCAGTTTTTGATCATAGCAGAACTCAGAATGGGTGTCTCAGCTATAGGCCTGCAGAAAGTGTAAACTTCGGCCGATAAGCAGAAAAGAAATGTCTCGTCGTAATTAAAACATTTCTTATTGTGCAGCTGACGTCTCTGAAGCAGACATCTGGCTGTATTTCCTAAGTCATTTCTACACGTACTGTGAATATTATGTGACACACGGCTAAATTTATAATCGAAGTTTCCTGCCTGAAATTAGTTTTACCAAAGGGCATTGAGAAGTGTGAAGTATAATGGAAATTCTTTTAATGTCTTGCTAACTGAAAAGAACACATTAAACTGGTGTTGTCAGACCATGCTGTTTCATAATTTAATGTGATGTACTGTAAATTTCTGCAAATATTTGAAAATAAAGCATGCCAAGACATGTGCAAATCAAAACCTTAAGACTTAAAAAAGATTAGTATTCAGGAATAATGGAAATTGCCTCTATTTCTTGCATTCCTTAAAATAGCTGCCATTTGCCTCAGTAAAAGCTACACAAACAGTGTTCTAACTAATTTTTATGTGTTAATTAGTTTGTGTTTCTAAGTGAAATCCTTTGGGTGATCATTTCCTGGAAATTTACAAGATTTCAACTTTCAATTAAATATATTTTTCATTTAAGTAGCTTTTAATTACCTGCTTATACAAGAAAACAAATATTTTGAAGAGTAGAAAAATTATAAAAATTATGAAAACCTGGTTTTAGACAGGTGAAAAAACCTTTTTATTGGTGCAGTTTTGCTATATGTATGTCTGCTACTTGCTGTTATAAAATGATGTTAAAATAATTCTTAAAACCTATTTTCATTTATTTGTAAAGCTACCTAAAATATATGCATTAGCAACATTTGATATTTGTATTAACATGAGGGTTCAAGGATGAATCTGATTAAAATACAGTTCAGCAGGACAAGTGGAATGTAAAGTCAACAAATTAATTATGAATACCATGCAAACCTATATTTAAATATATATACATATAATTATGGAAGTTCAGACTAGACTGCAGTCACAGAGTTCAAGGCTTTTATTCACCTAATAGCCCCCCCCCCCCAAGTATCACATTCACATATATATCATGGCTCGACGTTGGTTCACTGAAGTTTCTGTAGTGTGTTGTAGTACATGAAACCTGTTGTTCGGTTAAGTACAGGTACAGGCTGTGCATTTCTGTGGTTTTACAATTCCATTATACATCAAAAAGCACTTAATAAAGAATGAATAAGTTACTTTGATCAGATCCATTAGTGGCCAAAGCTAAAATGGCAGTGTGAAGACAGAGAGAAGCAAGGCATGGCCAAGCATATTGTGCTTCCAGCCTTGAATACTGTACTTTTCTCTCCACCAGGTGCTATACAGGTGTATGCAGTGCTGAATGCTAGCCAGGGACACTGTAGTTTCCTGTCCACTGGATAATACACAGGGCTGAAAGCTAGCCGCACTGTCCTATCCACACAGGGCTGAAAGCTAGCCGCACTGTCCTATCCACACAGGGCTGAAAGCTAGCCGCACTGTCCTATCCACACAGG
>JABJVR010000106.1:5228415-5247880 GCA_025773905.1 Chitala chitala | reverse complement strand
GGCTTCAGAAAAGGCCCAACTGAACCTAGATCAGGCAGGGTGGCTTCAGAAAGGGCCCAACTGAACCTAGATCAGGCCGGGTGGCTTTAGAGAGGGCCCAACTGAACCTACATCAGGCCAGATGGCTTCAGAAAAGGCCCAACTGAACCTAGATCAGGCAGGGTGGCTTCAGAAAGGGCCCAACTGAACCTAGATCAGGCAGGGTGGCTTCAGAAAGGGCCCAACTGAACCTAGATCAGGCCGGGTGGCTTCAGAGAGGGCCCAACTGAACCTAGATCAGGCAGGTTGGCTTCAGAAAAGACCAAATTGAAAGTAAACCTAGCTGCATGGCTTCAGAAAACAGCCCATCTGAGACTACAGCAGGATGCAAGGCTTCAGAAAAGGCTAAACAGACTAGAGCAGGATGCATGGCTTCAAAAAGGACCCATGTGAGACTACAGCAAGCCATGCAGGTTTAGAAAAGGCCTGTCTGAGTGGTCTTGTTACATTAGCTGGGACATCTTGTCATCACCCATGACAATGGCACCATTTCCATTAAAACAGCTGTTCCTCATTGAGCACAGTGAAACGTTCCAGCCATTATAGGACTTATGCTGGATTTTTTTTCTTTCTTTTCACCAATTTAACTCATTTCATACTTGTCTAGACAAGAAAGTCCAACTATTGAAGGCCCCCGGGAGTTTCCCATATTACATTTTCATTTTGTTTTTCTGAAAGAGAAAACAAGGCTTTGGGTTTAGGGAAAAAAAGTTACAAAAACATACACAGCAAATTTACAAAAACCACTGTGACAAATGACAAAAAAAAAATAAATAAATTTATGAAATAGTATACAGAATGCCAGGTAGTCCTGAGTGCCTACACATTTACATTTTTTTACATGTGCCCTTGTGACACATGCAAAGGTTAAGTACTGTATGATAAACAAAAAAAAAAGCAGAACTATAAAAGAGTATTTTGCAATAATGATGCATTACGTAAGTAGAAAAGCAATAAATCTCATAAAACCTTTTCTACCCCCACTGACTGGGTCCTGTTGACCTGTACCACTAGAAGCCATGGGACATGACACTGAAGCAGAGGTGGGCTTGGCTATATTATATATACTACGCATGTTTAAAAAGAAAACTTCTTTCCATGCAGGTGCACTTGGATGACAAAATGTGATAAACAGGAGCAGATAAAGTTGAAAACTAGACTAGCATTCAGTGTGCAGTCATGCACTTTAGGTCCACATGAGAAAAAAATTTGCCTAGAAATTATCCAAGTGAGCTGTGGCAGCAAGATATGAATTATTGAAATGCATATCCACATAACTGTTATTGATTCACACAGCAAAAAGACAAGTGGAAAACAAAAAGGAGCTCATTTCTGCATACAAATATCCACTGTGTGATCATTCATAAGGTGATAGAACAGACATGGTACAGTGTCTGTACACATGCGTGTGCACGCACGCACGCATCCGCACTCCGGCACTCCGTTTAAACACAGCAAGTCTTCCAGCACCGTATACCTAAAACATTCGACCAGATACAGCATTATGTCATTTCATCTAGAATTACTCATTATAAGAGGTGGAAAAAAATGCATGAATGAAACACGGCTTGTTTCAACCTGAAACGGAGAGGGGAAAAAAAAAAAAAACATGCCCACAAAAAAGAAAGGAAAAAAAAAAAAAACAGCCATTCATGTTGACTCATCCAGTGTGTGGTCTTCCGATTTATGAAAAGGTCAGATTCACGGTGTCTGAAAAACAGAACATTCTGTGAGCAGTGCTTCCTGTAGGAGGACACCATAACAGTGATCAGACATAACCAATGCAACTGGCAGCAAAGAGGGCACCATGGGTTTCTCGCTAAGCCGACGTTATGCGTCACAACCGAGTGCTCCTCTGAGCTGGGGCCACTGCTGTCGTTTCACAGTGAAACGGAAACCAAATTAATAAACATACAAATAACTCATGTCCTGCGGAAGTGCAGACCTAAGAAAACTTGCACGTGCTTGTTATGATCGCTGGAGCCCCTTTTTGTACCGAACCCTTACGCTGAAGAGTAGTCAGAACGAGTACTATCCTGTACGGAACACAAGAGGAGGGGGAAAAAAAAAAAAAAAACGTAACACTGAGAAATATGTACCTGCCGGACCACGTGGGGGAACATGAGAGGTTTGTGCGGTAAAACAATCGCAGTGTTGCACAATCAACAAACAAAGCCCTGCCACGAAGGGGCTCTTTTGTTTTTGAACTGAATTTTGTTTTTCATCTTTCCTTTGCCCCATTCCCTGAAACCAACGCGGTTTGGTTTCGCATAAGTGCCCCAGAGCACCGGTCCATCAGTAAAGCTTTCTGTGGCACTGACGTAGTGTCATTACAAGGCCTGGACCCCAACGCCATCCGCTACACCGTGTTTGCTTTCCCTTCATGCGCTTTTTCCACTGTTGTACACAGAACGAGGGGACGGCCGCTTCGGAGTCGCCCCGTGTTTTGTTTCCGCGAGTCTTGCTCTCCTGAAGAATTGTGTCAACAGAGGGACTTTAAGCCTTAAGAAACTTAGGAGAACAAAGCATCTTGGTTCAAACATGCGTGTTATCATGGCAACCTGTGAAAGCCAGCGTCAACCTGCATGTTCTTGTCACCTGTGAGAAGCTTCTGGAAAAGGTGCCATCTTCAGATCAATCTGTCATTTATACATTAGCATATATTTCAGATTGTGTCTCCACATACTTCCTGACCACTTCCTATTCCTTCAGAACTACGACACCTGTCGCACTTGCAGTAAAACCTGTTACAGCAGCCCATGAATGCATGGGTGTGGGCTGGCGGTCAAAGGAAAGAAAGATAGACCAATGCTAATCTTAATTTTTGTCAGTTACAAAACTCGTTGCAAACCAGTTTCTTCTGAGCCACGAAGGCAACCTTACTGGTGTGTCCAAACATATGTTAGATACACTTATTATATTGAAGTGGCACTGCAGAAAGGAGGGCACTAACAATTGACCTGTGTATGCTTTTTAATACATTCTTTTTGTTTATTGAGCCTTACGCAAAACTTCAAAGGGTGCAGAAAATGACATATGCCATGGTTACCATGCAATACAAAAAGGCAACACGGGACACAGATTGTAGCAGGATACTGTGGTCTTGTGAACTGCGAAGATGATGAATCTCCATTTTTTTGTACACTTCAGATAACAACAGATGACAAAAGCCACAGTCGGTCAAAAAGTTCACAGATTTGAGTTGCAGTGTGGGAAATGCTGGTTAAACTAGGTTAGCAGTGTCAGTTCTGACTGTCATTTAAAGTGTAATATTCATGTTAGAGCACACAAAAGAACAGGCATGTAACATACCTTAGCACCTTGACCTGTCCGTTACAGCTGACATATTTGTTTTTAAATACTGACCTTTGTGTCACACCAATCACTGACAATACAAAACAGGAGAAGGCTATCTGGAAAGGGTGACTATCTTGTAACTTGTGAACTAAACCTGAGGACAGATTTCACCACTGCACCCATTTAATCGGTTACTAATGATACAGAGTTAACTCCACGGCATGCAGTGCTGCCTTTAACCTTCACTAAGGTGTTGCACAATCAGGATCTGAAAGTTGCTGCACAGTCATGCCAGCCCAACACAATCATCAAACTGAAACTCACATAGGCACCACACTTGAGCGGAGCTGAGCTGACATTTTCAAAGGCTGCTCACACCTGTGACTGACAGATTACTCAGACCGGACAACAGGGTCTGAACTTAAAGACCATGCATGCTTTGTTATGCTATGGGAGTGGGGGGTGTGTGTGTGTCAATAAACAATTATGCAAGAACAAAAGCAATTTACAAGTAAGGGTCAGGCAAAGCTGTGAGTAACAGAAAAACCGAGCCCATGTGAAACTGCTGACCTGCAGTTACACTCACAGAAAGTCCTGGGTGAGTGGGGAGGGTTAAACACAAGTCAGAAGCCACTATCCTCTGGCTCCCCTTGCTTTCTTAGAAGCCGCCTGTTTGCAGTTGGCTAACGGGCGAGTTGCACAACTGCGATGCTGTTCAAACTGTTCTCACACAGGCCGCTGTAAATATTGGTACAAAGGCCCACAGACAGGTTTGCTAAATCGGCTCTGGCAGTTCAGTTCAGCTTCCTCCCAGCAGAGTTCCGGATCTCCCTCCCCTTCAGGGGTCATGCAAGCCATCACAATGTACCCACTACTACAGTTTGTAAAATTTAATACCAGAAAGGAATCCAAAGTCCCTTGGGTGGCTTACAGGCGGACAGCTGATCAATATGGCTGGGCATTTTACCGATAGTTCAATGTAAGTACCCAGGAGTGTCCTCAAGATCTGACTGCATAAAGCCCAGTATCTTAACAAGAGGAGTTTCAGCAACAGCTCGTGTGTTGATACATCAATACAACATTCACCGGCCAGCAGCCAACAGGCACCTGCACATTCAGCAGGAGGCCTGCCATTTCACATGGGACATCGTGTACGTTACAGCACACCTCTTCACTAACGTCATGCCATTTCAACAGCAGTTCGCTCTGTGAGGGGACACGATGCAGGTCAAGCAGCACCCGACGGTCCGTTTCACTGCCTTTTTGTTTAAAATACGGAGGCCTGGCTTCCCCAGAAGAGCCTACGAAGCTCTCGGGTGGTCACGTGAGACTGTCAACATGTACAGCCATGGGCTGGGATGAGGCAACATCATGCCACAACAATGTGGGGCATGGAAGCAAATTCCTACTCAGGTCACAAAGGTGCAGACACAGCATGCAATGACATTAGATTGGTCTGCACAGCCAACCGAAGAGGTCTGCAAAGCCCAAAGGCAAGCCTCCTCTGCCCCAAGTAGTATCACCAACGGATGCAAACAATATCACCACTTAGCATGGAAGACTCCTCCTTCTCCTCAACTCTTTAAATTGAACTGGGCAAAAAAAAAAAAAAGTATGAAAGTATGAAAATTGCAGTCTTCAGATAAAATGCTTAGCACTTCTTGCTTACAAAAGGCTGTAAATGAAACAGGTAAAGGCCAGTAACAGAAGTCTCCCCTTCCTTGTGGGTTTTTTTAAATTAAAACAAACCCAGGCCTGACACTGAAAATGCAATAAAACAGCCAACACAGCCCTTGCTTAGGAAAGAACATCTAAGCAGGAATCTCCTATGGATGACTCACTAGCCAAACGTAAAAAACACAAGGCAAGGCTGCACCCATCTCCTGACGTGTGCGATTCCCGATTCCACGACAGCAGGGGGAGGGGCCAACAGGCTCACAATGCTGATAGGATCAGAGATGTTGATGACAGAGACTGGGCCTGAGCGGCTGAACAGAGCCATCTTAGGGCAGGTATTGTGAAACTTTAAACAGTAGCATATTTTGTTTAATGAACTAACAACGGAGGCATCAGGAGTGTATTGTGCAATCAGTGCCCTCAGCTAATTATTATGGGATCAAGTAGCGGTCGCCATAGAAACAACTTTCCTGTTTTCCAAAACAAGCATTGCGTGTCCCTTCTGAGAGGCAGGCTTCGTGGGAAGCAGCAGTGTTTGTGTGTCTGTGTGCGTGCGCTATGGGGTGGGGGGTTGCGTTGTGATCTGGGGAGGGGGGGGATAATAAAGGGCTCCCATTCAGCATGCAACCCCAACATGGCTGAAAACATCGCACGCCCAAGGTGATTAGCTTGGCGAGATCCCAGAACACACTCCACAAAGTAAACGCAGCCAAATCCCAAAACCTGTCAACCAATTAACACGTGCGTGCGCAGTGTCAACTACAGACACCTGGCAAAGCATGTGGCACTTCGTGGCTCTGTAAAACTCTACTTACAGTTCTTCATTTGACCACACAGTTTGAAGGGCATCAAGAACAACAACTTAAAAAGGTAGGCCACTGCTCTTCTTTCCCTCTGCACTTGTTTTGCGTCTTGTTGGCCACGTTCCGCTCTGTTCTTTAAAAAGCACGACAACTGAGGCCATGCAGCCTGTCACGTCACATCTCCACAAAGCTCAGATTAAAATCACACCATCCAACCGTATTAGCCTAGTCCGCATCTGCCTTTAAACGTCAAGCATTACGCGCTTCTATTCAGAGATAATACAACTGTGAAATTCAAAACGTGCTACTAAATATTGTATTAAATACGCAGCACAACCAAAGAGTCACACTGTATTGACTTAGCTGTTATGTGGCAGCACCAAAACCCCTAACAATGAGAAGATGTGTAGGTGACTAACATGGACATCATTCCAAGTAAACTAACCCACACTACTACTTGTTCACATGCAAAATACAGAAAAATGCGTAGGCAAGGAAGTCATGTAGTGTCAAAGACAGTGCTATATTTGTGAAATCCCCCTGGGCCATAAAAGCATGAACGTTCAGGGAGCTGTCATACATTTTACATACTAGCTGTCTGACATCACCGCTGTAACAAAAGCACCACATTGTTATTTGCATACCTTAGTACACATCACCAGATACTATTTGAAAGAGATCTAGTTGGTACCTAGGTATCTAGTCAGTCCCCATTCCACAGCTGGTTGACCCTGAATGGCACCAACAGTCCAGGAAGCAATTCCAATTCCTTTGAGCAACAAAGTCCATGACCTGTAACACCATCCTTAAGAGACATGTGTAACAGCCCAAAAACCCCTTATAAGAGGTCCCCCTCTAAGGGCACTTTTCAACTGCACAAGGTACTAAACTTTTGGTCCTTAAAAAAAATATATATAATAATCGGAACTTCCCCTTTTCCAATGATTTCTGGTGCAGCACTGGTACTAATGTGCCAGCCCAGCTACAGGACTTGTTTGGTACGTTGTTACTTTGGGTAGGGGTTTATTGCCAATTGGTTTATGGTGGTATGATGTGAGTCATGTTTCAATCGTGATATAGTCATAACAAAAGGTTCAGTGAAATCTTGATATCCTGAAAATAAATCCAAGCATTTTCAAAAGCAGCAGACTGTATTATTATATTATTGACATGTATGTTACTGATATACACTTACATTTATTCACTGAGTGGACGCTTTTATCCAAAGCGACTTACAACATTTACCATACAGGTTACAGCAATACTGGCTCCCTGTATTTAGCCCATCCCCCTGGGGGGGGCAGTGGGCAGCCACATGTGGTGCCTGGAGAGCTAGAGTTTGGGTGTCTTGCTCAATGACACACCTGTATCCCAGATTATGCATCACTGATGTTCTATAAATTGAGCCACCAGGCTGCCTATATACGTGTTTATATTGATATTACGTTTTATTGATATGAGTATTTTGCATATCTTATCAATACATAAAAGTACATTGACCATACCAGTGATTCACATCAATGGAAAACAAACACAAGAAATACCATTGACTTAAACGTACTGTTTAGAAGAACCAAAATTTTGCCACCTTGTGCATTGGAAATGTGCCCTTAGATTCAATGTGCAAAACACATTGGACAGGACAAGACAGGAGAAACTAGTGCCAGCACCTCAAACAAAAAGGACTGCCTAGTTTCCAGAGGCTTAAAAGCCCCCTCCTGCAAACCTCACTAGAAACATTTTCATCTGGTACCAACAGCCATCTGACCAAGGTGCCTGGAGAGTTACACGATGGCTCAGATTCGCATTATCTCCACAAAGCCTGCTGACGGTAAAAACAGCAATGGTGGAAAAAAAAAAACACACACCCCTTCGGTGGCTCCAGCCTTCTCATAAACAGACTGAGCCCTCATCATTTTACACAAACTGGGCAAAAACACAAAAAAACAAACAAAAACAACTTTCACTCATTCCAATGTATACAGAATGTGTGGTTGGCTTTTTTTTTTTTTTTAAATTAGCCACCACATGGGATTTTCCAAATTAATTTCCTGTTGTCAGGCAGCTACAAATCCTTTCTCAAATCACTTTTCACCTCTCAGCTGTAATTAGCGGGTGTCTGTAGACCTGTCTGATGTTGAAGTGCGTTGGGGTTTTTTTTTTTTTCTCCTTCCCCTTTCATCGAGCCTCACCACCAAAAATGTTTTGCAACACACAGAGGGCCGGAACTGGGACGGCAAAGACGCTCAACCAGGACGACACCAAGACTCGCAGCGCTCACCCAGGAGGATCGAAGCTCTCGAGTACTCTACTCGTTCAGAAGGACGCTGAAAAATAACTCACTCTAGAGGCCACAGCACGTGTGTTCAGGGATTGGCCCGAGCACCTCTGTGGGATTCACGCATCCAGGCCCTTACTTTGCAGTACATTTCACCCCTCCGGCATTCCAGTTAAGTGCTCCATTTCTATTTTAGGCCCCCGCCATTTTTTTACCATTACAATTGTCTAGAAGGGTCCACAAACAAGCAGCACACACTGCAATTAGTTCTAACAGGTGCTGCCGGCCACAGGTGTCCGTGACGACATTATCCATGTGTGAGTAGCTAAAACAGGGGACACATGGCATCACATGCCTGCTGTGGGCACACGCCGCCCTCCTTTCAACGCAGCATCAAACACACTGCTGCCGACAGCACCAGCCTCAACCACTCAACGCCATTACTGCCAAGGGCAGATGGGTTATTAGGCTGTCTTTCTCGTGCCTGCAGCCCTAAAAAAAAAAAAAAAAAAAAACATTTCCCTGACAGATCATTTCATCCTAGATTTAGATAAGTGCTTGTGCAACCCTTTCTGCCGTGACCTGCTTTCGCCGATGGAATGTGACAATCATTAGCAAAGTGTCGGTTAAGCAACCACGACTGGCGGCCGACACGCAAAAAAGCGGAAAAGAGCACAGGGCGGCAGCAGAAGCCCGAACTGGGCCTGGGTACCTTTCTAAAGCACAGTGAAGCAGTGCAGTCTACACCACAACAGGGCGGACATCGCCTTAACCAAAAAACAATACCGTCACCTCGACTGCTTTTTCCTCTCTGCAGCCAGCCGCATGTACGAAGTGTCAGAATATGCTGGAAACACCTGAAAGTCAAGCTGATAGAAAATGAAATGCATTGAAGCATTTAGTTTTTTTTTTTTTCCTTTTCTTTCAATGAATTTCCATAAATAAACTACCAATAGTGCACAAAAACCTGCACTCGCCGACCGCTCCTCGAACGTATTATGGCAGCAAAAGGGGAAAAAAAAAAAAAAAAAAAAGAGAAGGAAAAAAAATGCAGATTACATAAATGACCTGTTGGGTAGAGGACAGCGCTTATGTAATGGTGAGCAGACAGAGACAAACTGTCAGCGATGCTGCTAAAGTCTCCACATCCTCAACTTAATGATGACAGAGCACAAGAGCGCCTTTTCTTGTGTAACGTTCCTGAGTGTCACAAATTACTTAAGCTCCTCATCCTCAGGGCTCTGCAGGCTTGCAGTGTGATTTCGAAGATTATTTTTTGGAGTTAATAAAACACAGGCAGTCGCTAAACACCCTGGCAATATGGATCCTGTGTGGCCACAGAAACGTCACGAGACCCTGCTGTTGCCCTCAGATTAACAGCGGTCGAAAGAATGAAGGGGTGAGGGGGGGTCCCAGTTCCCCAGTTCCTGGAATGCAACAGCACAGCAGCATGGTGAGGGCCATACCAGGCAGGGAGTCTGCCCCCCCTCCCCAGTGCACGCCATTAATGACTCACCCTCTGAGTCACGGTCCAGCCATCCTGGCCCTGTTTTAAAGCACCGCGAGAGCACTCTGTTAATGTTCAGCACAGCTCTGCAGCTCATGGAAAAAGAAGAAAAACATCAGCATCTCCATAGATGTCCACATGAGGCACTGAGACAGGGCGACGAGCTCAGAGGCTCACTGGTAAAACCAAGAAAAACTGTAACTCCAGCTGCAAACTATAAAATGGAGTATAAAAGTACATGATTATTTAAAAAGTACCTATGTTTCATTAACTAAAGACAAAAAAAAAAACTTCCTCCTATCATCAATTTTTCCTGGGTCCTTTTTTTGTTCTTTTCTACAGCATAGAACCACAATTGTTTCCTGCAGACATACAAATTTATCCTCGCTAACTTATTTTATTTAGGAGACTCTACTTCAGCAATGCCACACACATCACGAACACTTTCGGACAGCTGTGGAGATCCTCACTACGTTTACAAACGATCCATTGCGTGGGCAATTCTTCTGATTCTGCTTACACACTTTAAACATAGTTACCAGGCTCAGATTTGCAAGATCACCCCTAAAATCTCTGCAAGGCAGGAAAAATACACAAGGCTGCTCTGACAGACGGCAAGTTATCTAAACATCTGGAGTGGGAAGTCAGAGTCTGAGAAAGAAAACACGGGGGTCAGCTACACCAGCGTGCACAACTTTCACACGGTTGGCTTGCACACAGTGCGGCTTGCAAACAAGATCAACTCATCGGTCATCAAAAAGGCCCTCTAGTGGTGACACAATGAAACTTCAAAGGCTTTCTTGTGGTGTAACCCCGATTTGCTTTTCATGTGACATTTTTTGCTGACGTGTGAGTCACGCACAACCTTAACACTTCAGAAACTGCAGCTCTTTGTGTGTTAGGACAGGTGTAAAATCCAACACAGACTGTTCTCCACATTCTTTTTCCAGTTTCCAAAGCAGGTCGGGAACTAAACACATTGTAGCTTCTTTCACTAGAAAGCTAGTCCATCAGCTCTGAAGCACAGAAATCTAAAAATAATTTTGCATTCCTATATGTAACACACACACACACACACACACACACATACGTATTCCTTCCCAAGACAACTTTTGCACTTACTCCAAAACAAATAAACCATCCACAGTTAAAATAAACAAAATGACTCAACAGCAGATTTCATATGCAATTACTGAAATTGGCAAGTGATTGCACAAAAAAGAGAAGGCAAAACACATTGCACAGGACAAGCCTTTGTTCATCTTAAAATCGAAGTCTTTATCCACAACAGAAGCTGCTGCTTTAGACAGTTATGTCCATTATGCTGCAATTTTACGTTCCTGTCTGGGAAGCCGTACCAGACTGTAATGCTTTACACAATGCAAAAACGGTTCTGGAGATTCTGAAAGAAGTGCTTGTATAATTCATGAAGAAAAAAATATACCCTGAGTGTGATGCAACAACACGACATGCACTGCCAATTCTTTGTTCCCCTCCTCTTCTCAGCAACTCTTAAATGTAATGTTTCAAAAGGTTATTCGATTTAACAGCACATATGCTTTTAGTTCATCTTCACGCATCTCGCTGAAGGTGAGAAATGGAATTTTGTGGCACGTGCAATTTTCGACACTGCAAGAAGTACTTTTCCTTTAACCGTACGAGTAAATCTAAAGAAATATTCCATAATGTGTAAGGAGGACCAGGCAGTTTGGACCCAGGACTTCCATAACTACACCGCTAAAATCTGAGAGCTCGCTCACAGACTGCAAACTGACTTTAAGAACAGTTATGCTAATACAGGCTAATACATGTGTGTCACCAGCCTGGGTCTGGTGCATTGTAGTTGCTGAGGATGTTCTTACAATGCTTGGCCACGTTCCTCAGGCTTTCTTTGAAGGCCATCATTTTGGCGTGCTTCTGAAGGTTGGTTCTGGAGAAGTCAGCCTTCAGCTCACCCAACAGCTCCTTCACCCCTTTTTCAAGGGTGCACATTGCTTCAGGAGGCTGTTGTTGGGCCTGCAAGGTTAGTGGGAGAAGGAATCAATACAACAGGGCATTAATGAGGAGGCAACACCCTCCACAAGGTGTGAGACACAAATGTTCCTCACTGAAAGATCACAAAGTGCCATTAAATGCCCTGGCAAAAACAGTTCTGTCATTTATTGTCCAATCCTACCAATGTGATGAGGGCAGCTCTGCCGGGCATCAAACTCATGCAGTTTCAGTCCATACAAAGTTCCTAGACAAGAGGATTAGCTGTGGAGCTAAAGACCAGAATGGCCTGATCAGGGTACTAATTGCACTTGGTCCTGACAACCAGGGGGGTTCTACTACAGCAGAATTACTGAGCACTATTACAGCAAGACACATGCCCATCAGCATGAAAACATGATGACAGATTCATGAGGCAGGGCAAAGATGCTCATTAAGTGATACAGGCATTACGTTCAATGCTATAGTATGGACACTATGTATTTATATCTAGTGCAGAGAGAGGGAAACATCGTTGTAACACTACAATTACGTCACAGTGAACGTTAAAAACATAGGGGATAAAGTACTAGAACACAGGTGCATGTTCCTATTAGATGTACCAATGCTTATTATTCAATTTTACAAGGAATCGTGGGAAACTGAGCAAACAAGTCAGGCCTGTGTGTGAGTCACAGATTGAGAATCTCTCTGACTCACAGATGCACGGAGGTGAGGATGACTCACTGGTCATTCAGGGCCTGTGTGAGACGAAGCGCATGCCAAAGTCTAAGCACACGCTCTCGACTCCTCACAAACTGCACAGTCTCAGCCGCCCGCCGGCTTCAAGTGCTGGACAAATGGCCGCTCTCTATGTTCGAAATGGTAACTTCAGTCATTTGCTGTCTTAACCCTCAAAATAAAGCTCTGTAGAACACCCATTTGCTGAAGAACTGTCAGAGGGCAGAGGTATGGAAGTTACTGGCCAACTTCACCTGTTGATTCAGGTATAAGCACCACTTACAGTTAAGTTTTTTAAACACTGTGATGTGGCCACACGACCGCCTCCAATTCTGTACATACTAGGGTGACGAGATAAGACACCTGTGTGGTAACACGCTCGACGGCCTGGTTGAAGCACTTGATTTCTCCCTCCAACTTCACGCAGTCTAGAAGCAGATGCTCCAGCTTCGCTGCGTCCTCCTTTGTTCCTGCAACTCACCAGAGATTCATCAGCAAAGAGCACTGCTAACACCTGAAAACACACAACATTAAATATGCGATAAGGATTCCTGAAGACCTAGCAACAAACGACATGAGTATCACCTTATGTTGTCACGCGAAAGGTTTATGACTAACACTTCAGTAATGACACCCTTTGTGCATAATCCAAATGAACTGAACGTACAAGGCAAATACAATGTGGAAAACACTGACTCACTCATTTTACAACACATAGTTAAGATATAGGTCTTCTCGAACCTGTTCTACAGCTTATGTTGCTATATCACACAGCACTGTCATTTCACACTGCACTCTAGTCAATTAATGAAGGAAATACAGATTAAAATATTCTACTTAACCTATATGCATATAAAACAAATATTACATATATTTTACAAGATGTACAAAGAATAAAAGTGTCTATACATCCTGAAAATATACTGCCAATGTACACGTCACTGAAGCATAAAGGATGGCAACTGAAAGTGTCTGACCAGTAGCTACCTCCAGTTTCTGCCAGGTCAAGTGCCACTTCTGTCACAATGTCCATCAGTGTGCAGATGTCATCTTGACATGGCTTCAAAGAGGACAGGTGTGACTTTACCACACTCAACGACATCACAATTAGTGGCGGACAGCCTGAAAGAAATGCATCCGCATATTAACTGGAAAAACAGCGTTCAAGCAGGTAATATCAAGTGAGTAACATTACAAACACTATAATGTTAAAATAGTCGTGGTTTTTTGGCTGCAGAAACAATTTGAAGGCACACTTATTTTTAACGATTCTGGCGCACGGATTTTAAACGTAGCCATGAATCAATAGACTAGTACAAATTATGTGAGATAATGCACAGTTTAATACTACGTGTTTTTGATTAAAGGCTGCTACTTTGCAACTCATTCAATTCTACGATGAGGAAATAAGTCAGTGTAATGAGTGATAAACACGACTGTGTCGCAAGTTTTAAGCGGGCGTCTGCGCTTGAGTAAATGGTAACTTAACCAAATAGGATTGCAATAATATGCACACTTGTATAATAAATTAAATTCATAACTCAGTTTCTTCGATTTAGTAGCTACTGACCCATTTAAATGTAATATGACTAAAGCAACAAACTACTGCATTTTCAATGAAAAAAGATAAATAGCTTATATGTAATAATGTCAGTCTTGTGTTTAATTCACGTAGGTAAAAATACAGGGACACTGTATGATCGCTTCCACACTAACGCGAACTGTAAAGGCTATACAAGTAACTGTCATGTGGTTTCCTGTCTGTGATGGCTTACAAACGTACAGAATGCTTTGCAAAAAAATATTCTGCTACAATCTAATTATTATGAAAAGTAAAGGAACCCCAACCTGAAGTGCTAGCTACGAGACCTCCAAATTTCCGGTCAATTTCAACCCGCTCGTCTAACATTATATTGTATTCTGGGATATGTAGTTTAATTTCAATTTAACGCCCCCGTCAAGGAAAGTCAGAGACTACATAACCCATATTGCAATGGAAGTCATTAACCTTTTTTTTTTTTTTTTACCACACATACTCGCAGGTCAGTTGCAGTGGTTGCAGCTAAACCATGTATTAAACCTTTAACCAGCTGTACATGAAGGCCAACCATTTATTTCCTGCAACTGTGAAATTACGAATTTGTCGTTAAGCTTTGAGTGAATGTAGATATTCGTAACAACAATCGACACCTAAACTTTACATTTACAATAAGTTACTTTCTACGGATATTTGAACCTCAAAGTCACAACTTTTAAAATGACTGAAAGTATACTTATGTTTGTGTGTGTGTTTTAATGTATCGATTAAATAATATTTATGTGGTTGGCTCTCCTAAAAACATACTAGTGGTTGTTGTAAAAATAATTAATTTAAATATTTTCACTTGTAAGATCTTTGGACACAAATCAAACTAGGCTGTGTGTGGCAAAAACAGAATTGTTCTGAAAGTTACAATGTTTTCCTGGTGTAGGAATGGGAAACTTCATGCCTTAGGCGTGCATAAAGCCATGCAACAGGGTCTTTGTTTCAACCCTGTAATACCCAAGAGGTGAAATAGAGATTCTAAAATTCTTTGCTTGTGTATACTGTGTTGTTAGGGCCCCTTATGATTATTAAAATTTTGGTCATAAGACAGTTTGTAAAGCTGATACCAGTGTAATAACTGGTTATAAGTGATATCAAAGGCAGTATTGAACCAAACGGCAAAGCACAATTTGTTAAGCATGTCACATGGTGTTGCACAGGGCTACCGTAATATAAATGCATCTTGTTTAACAACTTAACTAATAAAACCTATTTTCCAAGACAGTTCCTTACTCCTTATCGCAAGATAAAGGTTGTTGGGCACCATAAAAATTTTATGTTAGAATTATGTTTATGTACCAACCTGCACAACAAACATTTTTATGCTTAGTATAACTACTGCACAATTGGATTAAGATGAATATTCAACCAACTGAACTATAAAAATGAGCAAATCTGTAACTGCGTTATCTATCCATTATCCAGCTGCTTATCCTGTGGAGGGTGACAGATGGCCTGGATAAGGCACCAACCCATTGCCCAGCAATAGGTATGGATGTGGTTTGAACCTATAACCTCTCATCTAGACAATAGATGCATTACCACTCAGCTACCATGCAGATACCTAATTCCCTTGTAAATATTCAAGTAACTTCAAACAATGACCCTTTAGACAATACATTATGTATATATTTATAGGGTTCAATAATAAATCCAGCTGTCATACTTAGGATGTGAGTGATGGCATAAAACACAGACTGTAATTATTACCATTATATGATGATAATGGGACATATAATATGAATCTTCTTGTATTTTTGTATATGCTGAATAAAACAGACTGTCATCTACAAAATTAGTCAAAAATGTACAATGCTTTTAATTAGCAAAATTATAATGAGCATTTGATCGGTTACTGAATGCTTACAAAGAGGCGTCATGTCAACACAAACTAATGTAGAAATGTCACATTATAAAAAGCTAAAACCGAATTATTTTGTTAGTAGTACTTTCACATGTAAAGACCACATGGATTTACTTTTCAATTCAGCCAAGAATATTTCGACTCGTCTCAGCTGATCTCCCATCAGCATCACAGGACTGTGCGATATTCATCAAAGATGAAACTCGGAACATGAGCTTCTGCCACCTAAAGTAGAGGGGAAAAAATAAACATAAAGCTAGCCAAACAGTTTCTTGTTCCACAGAAGAATACCCTGAGTACTGCTGAAATGATCAGAGGATGTTTGCTGGTTACATAATGATTTCCTTGAAGAAGGGGAATAGGGTCTTACTTTACGTGGAAGCTTTGTGTAGTGCACATAATCTTCTAGAAATGACAGCGCTCCAACCACATCTGAAGGCATCTCTGGAATACGCTGACTGAACATTGAAATAATTAAATGAATGACGGTGAGTGATTTAATTGTTTTTGTGCCGTCTGATCTTGACTGTCTTCATTATACAGCTATGGCTGCAGATGGCTGAAGACTGTCCTGCTCCATTTGTACAGCATCAACAAACTCATGTCTCTACAACGTAAAGGATGGTTCTTGCAGGCTAGCATGATAAAATGAATCAAATAACAGTTATAAACCGTCATGTCATACCTGGTGCACTGCTCCATGATGGAGCGAATAAACTGGCCAATCAAAGCCAAGAACTGCTCGGTGTACCGCGAGTGAAACTGCTTGAGCAAGGTAAGCAAACCCAGGACCAGAGGGGGCCAGTCAACTGGATCAGCAGCCCTTCGACATGTCATTCCTGTGTGGGCAGGTGAACTAAAACAATTAGCATAGAAGCTTTACTCAAAGGCGAACACATGGGCTTGTGGCATAACGCTCCTACCTTGATTCTTGCAGTACTGCAGCTTTGGCAGTTGGGCAATGAGAAAGAGAAAGTTCACAATGGGAAAGTAGGGTAATCGTTTGGTTGTGATGTAAATCTGCCAAAAGAAAAAAAAAAAAAAAAGGGTCTATCTCCTTTTATAATACACTGTAAACACCTGAAATTTCATCTTCCTTATGTGTTTGACACAAAAAAGTGCTGTACCAGCACTACTTAACAGCATTTTAACTTGTTTATATCTGGTCTACATTCTCAGCTGCCAGGATGGTGCTATTTTGCACCACTGCTCAGATTTTCCCAGGATCGGAGCAGAACACGTGTGGGCCGGGACTGGACCTTGGTGAGTGGGTTATGGATGCCAGCCGCCTCCAGGTAGGCCGTGATCTCGTACAGGAGAGTGTTGTCCTCCTTGGGGTACGGCAGTGATGGGTCCTGGTAGTGTGCCTCGATGTCAGCTAGCAGCGCTCTGCCCATTTTATAAATAAGCTTGTAAATGCCAAGCCCAGCACACAGCCTCCCTGTGCAGCTGATTATAAACCGCAAAGACAGACACACAGCACTCTAACTGACTTGTTCAAGTTCTCCAGGGCGGCCGCGAGGTGCTTGGAGTCAAACTTGCAGGAGTAGTTCAGTTCATTGGCAATCTGTTGTCTCAAGATCTGCATCTGTCCAACCTCGGACCAGTGGAGAACAGCGAAAAGATTGCTGACATTTCAACACGGGCATCTCTGTTTTACAACTAGATCACTATCTCGTTCTTGAAATTCAGACAAATTGAATACCTTGAGGATTGCATCCAAGTAAGCTGGCCAGATCTTCTGCGTTTTGGCCACAGCACCAGCGTACACTTTTGATGCATTTGCTAAACAAGGACACACAGTGTAACATGGCACTACACAGCAACACGCCTTCATGAGCCATAGAGAAACAGTCACTTCGACAGAAGCTTACCCACAATGCCTTTGACTGGATTCACAACGCTCATCGTGGCTTTGAAGACGTCAACAACAGCTTTGTCTCGGAGGATGGTCTTCTGCAGCATGGTCAGAAAGTTCTGTGGGGAAAAAAAGCTTCAGACTGTCAAGGACATGTACTCCATTGAACCATAGAGAAAGACTTATTTACCAATGCATAGCTAACAAGAACAAGCAAGTGATCATAGTTTGTTCTGTGCCTTCTTGACTTTAGGTACATTTATGAAAAAACAAAGGGAAAAGGCTTTTTTTTTTTTTTTTTAAAGAGAAAAAAAAACCCGCACTCTTTTACTACAAAGCCACGCTGCTGAAACACTTGCAGAATGCGGCTTCACATTGTCCTGCTGGAGTAAACACAAACATCCCTGAAAGACATGTTGTCTGTATGGCCGCATATATTGTTACAAAATCTGTATGTACCTCTCAGCATTAATGGTGCCCTCAAATACGTGCAAGTTACTCATGCCATGGCCACTACCACACCCCCATACCATCATAGATGCTGGCTTTTGAACTTCTCGTTGATAAAAATCAGGGTGGTCCTTTTTATCTTTTGTCCTGAGGACAGAATGGCCAATATTTTCAAAACAAACCTGAAATGTGGACTCGTCAGACCACAGCACACTTTTTCCACTTCACATCAGACCATCTTAGATGAACTCGGGCACAGAAAAGTCGTCGGATTTTCTGGATGTTATGTATGGCTTGCGTTTCGCTGTGTAGGGCTTTAGCTTACATTTAGACATGTAATGGTGAACTGTGTTTACTGACATTCCCTGATGCATTTCTGAGCCTATGTTGTTTTGTATTTAATTGTGTGATGTCAGTTTTGAATGTAGTGCCACTTGAGGGATCGAAGATCATGTGCATTCAATGTTGGCTTTCATCCTTGTCCTTTAATGCACAAGGATATTACCAGATTCTTTGAATGTTTTGATAATGTTATGGTTGATCACCTAAATTTTTCACAAATGCATGTTTAGCAACATTATTTTTAATCTGATTGACTATTTTCTCATACAGTTCTGTCAATCAATCAATCAGACCTCATAATCCTTGTGGACCGTCGAGGCCAACAGCTACAGTCTCTATGATGC
This sequence comes from Chitala chitala, assembly GCA_025773905.1. Classification (NCBI taxonomy): domain Eukaryota; kingdom Metazoa; phylum Chordata; class Actinopteri; order Osteoglossiformes; family Notopteridae; genus Chitala; species Chitala chitala. Next base: position 5,229,124 of record JABJVR010000106.1, on the reverse strand, counting down.
ATATTGGTCTTCTTTCTTGTGCCCTGTGTACCACTTGTTGAATGTCCAGGCCTGTCCATTCTTTGATGTCATCCAGCCACCTTCTCTTCTGTCTTCCTCTTTTAATTTTTCCATCTGTTCTACCAAGCATTACTATCTTTATAAGCCTGTCATCTCTCATCGGGCAAATATGTTCGAAGAACTGTAGTTTCCGCTTCTTTACCTTGTCCACCACCATCTCCAGTCTTCCGAGTTGTTCTCTTATCGTCTGATTTCTCACCTTATCTTTCCAAAATATCTTTAGTATCTTCCTGTAACATCACATTTCAAATACGTTTATTCTCTGCATATTGTCCTTTTTCAGAGTCCATGCTTCGAATGCATACAACAGTGTGGACATTACGCACGCATCCAGTACTCTAATTTTCGTTGTTGTCATTGTGTTCTTACTTTTCCATACTTCGTTTAGTTTCATAAAGGCACTTGTAGCTATTCCTATCCTTCTCCTAATTTCTTTCTTGCAATCATTATTTGTTATCAAGCTTCCAAGATATATATATTGTTCTACGCACTCCAGCTGTACTCCGTCTATGTGTATTTTTGCCGCACCATTTCCCCCCATAACCATCACTTTAGTCTTCTCTCTATTCATATGTAGTCCAAATTCTATTCCTGCTCTGTGCACTTCTGTTACCTGCCTCTGTAGATGGTCTTCCTCTGCTGCCATCAG